>JAOXNZ010000092.1:13324173-13355076 GCA_028566095.1 Kryptolebias brasiliensis
TGGATGGATGGATGGATGGATGGATGGATGGATGGATGGATGGATGGATGGATGGATGGATGGATAAATGGATGGATCTAAAAAAAGAAACATGGAGAAACATGCTCCAAACAGTAAAAAAAAAAGGTTTAAACTATTGGAGAAATGAGAGGTTAAATATGAGATGCTTTGCTAATTTGTTTGTGCAGCAAATTAGCAGTGTTCAAATGCAACTTTCAAAATGATAAGTGAAAAATTTAGGACAAAAACAGGATACTCAAGAACTCATCCTCACAGCTACTAAGTTGTCAGTCTTTTAAATTGGGCAGATTTTGTTTCGGCCGTTGCCAGCTGGGAAAAATCAGACTGCGCCTACACCAATCTGCTGCTTCACTGCTGCACATTTGGTTACTGATTGAGCACCAGGTTTTGCCATTATTTCTTATTACTGAGAGACAGTGCTTCACGGGACACGATCTGAGGGGGATAAATTAACTTTAACAGAAACTTTGGCGAAAGAATGGGGAACATGTCTGTATCTGTAAAAACAGCATACATTACCATATGAATGTTTATTATTGTTCTAAAAAAACAACAACTGAAAGTATTTTTAAATGTATGACAACTAGCAACAAATACTTGTACACTGCTAACAAATTTAAAGCACAAATTATTTCAATTTGCACATGTTTATTCAAAGTTTTAGAAGTTTGCAGCTTTAACAGGAGGGAAGGCTTCCAACTACAAGACTTAGAGACAAATCCAGAAAATGAGTCATTCAGAAGTACAGCGAAAGCACAGAAAAAGCTTTGTAGCAGTAAAGATAAGCTATAGCTTCCCCAAACTGCAAATGCAGGGTTTCCCACTGATAAAAGAGTATGAATGCTTTCCAACAAGACGTTTTTGTAAAAACTTAAAAAGCTTAGTAAGGAGAAATGATGATTGTTCATAAAGTTTGTCTCGAAATCTTCTCACTGGCAGTAAAAGGAAGGTTCAAACTTAACCAGCAAATAAAAAGAGGTGGAAAGCAAAACATGGCATGGATACAAATAATTTTTCTTTTCCATCAGAGTGGATATATCTGCAGAATAAATAAACACGTTCAGAGTCCAGGATGTGTTAGAGACCAGTTTTATAAATCGCTGAAGGAACAGTAATGATTAGGGATGCACAACATTATCTGTTGTAGTGGCATTAAAAAATATTGTGCCTTCTTTTACCACCACCACCACCACCACCCACGGGCAGATGCACAGAGAACATACACGGCTTTAACTGTAAACACTCACAGAGCAAAACAGGAAAGCAGCTCCATCCTATTTTATCTTCCGTCTGATTTATAAAATATAGATTCATACAACTGATGCACAATCCAGAACATTTTAGACAAGCAGTAAAGGCTTTATCAAGTCAGAACCAACATCATCCTTGTTATGAATCCATATTCAGTTGCATGTTTTAATGATGAAACAATACACTTGATTTGAGGAAAAAGCAGATATAACAATGCGCCTCTACAACAAATCCTCATCGAATCAACACGTAGCTGACATTTTGCTGTGATGGCTTTAGGGCAGGAGGCACATTGTCATGTGTCATTGCCAAAAATGTTAAAGTAATAATGAAAGCAAGTCAAATGTGACTTGCTTTACATGCAGTTGGTCCTGTATGTGTTTTGTTTGTGCCAAAGACGTGACTTTTGGCATTTTCTTTTAACAGGAACGTGGGTAACATTTGGAGGACAGATATCTGATGAGGTAAGACTTTATATCGTGTTCATTACTCAGATGTTTGCTGTCATTATTTTCGACAGAATAAAACACAACTGTGTAGTTCCCAGTCTGTGAAAGCACTTTAGTGTTACTGGACCTCATTCCACTATCAATTTCCTCACATCGCAGCAGGTTGTTAAAGTCTGTTGGCTCCACCAAGGCTGTGTGGTTAGGTTTCATTCTTCACTGCCAGAGGACGTCTTTCACGTGGCCCGACCCGGCGTGGGGGAGGCAGCTCATAACTGACTGATCACCACTGGGACGAACTGACACATAAATAAAAAAGCAAAACAAAATAAAAAAATAGGAGCACAGAAGGAGGACTTTATCCTCAGACCTCATTTCCCATTCCTTTCAGAATAAATAACTGGGTCAAAAAAATAAATAAATTGAAAAAACACACAATGTGCAGTAAACAACTTTAATCAACAACAGTGTGGTCTTGGGGATTACTCCTTCACCTTCTTCTGGGAATTTCTTCTCTTTTTGAAGTGTAATCTGTGCTCATGTTTACTGACGTTCATTCCACCAACATTCATGAGGGTTAACGCCTCTCGCCTGTGTCAGGTGGCAGAGCAGCTGATGACCATCGCCTACGAGAGCGGGGTCAATCTGTTCGATACGGCTGAGGTCTACTCTGGGGGGAAGTGAGTATTGTCCCGAATTTGTCATCATCCATATGCCACTTTTCTATTTTTGTCTGCTTTTTTTTCACCCCTCACAGGACATCAGATATTAAGAAGGCTTAGCCCCAAAGAATGAATTATGCACCAAAATTAGAAGTACCTGTGTCTATAAAGTGGCTTGGATAATTGTATTCATCACTGGAGGCTCATTTTTATGTTCCCTGCTCAGTATAACCTCCTGCCTGGTCATCGTCCAGGTGAATAATGTGCTACGTGTGACAGCTGTAATGGAATGAATGGCAATTTCAAGGTTGCTGGTGAAATTCAGGCGTTCACTCCAGCACTCGTTTATCCTTTATGATGCACTGCCTGTGGTTTTAAATCAGGTATTCATGCAGATACTGTGGCAGATAATGTCACGTTTGCATGCTGTTGCAGAGATGGAAATCTGGGATCTAATCTCATTTCTTCTGTGTTGTCTTTGGTTTTGTATCTAATTATGCTGGGTTTTCTTTTTTGTCTTACAGAGCAGAGATAATTCTGGGAAACATCATCAAGAAAAAGTGCTGGAGGTAATGTTTAGTCTCTAAGCAAACAACATCAAAAAAGTTTCCATTTATTCCTCCAACTACATGTTTTAGATCAGTGATTATCAAACTTCAGAATCAAAATACCCGTGGCAAATACTTTTGACCTCAAATATCAGTAGCTGAAGTTTATAAGTGTTACAAATGAAGTAATTAAAGCAACAGCATGCAGAAAACACAAACCACCCCAACAACAACAAAAATATTACTGTTTTTATCTCTTGAAATGTGTAGCGGAGTTATTTAACAACCATTTTTTTATATTCAATTGATATTTGTTAATCACATTGTGACTTTTTATTTATTTTTTTGTTGAATGTACTGTTTTAGATTGTATAAGCATTGGAGTCGAATTCATACATTTTAGGCTTTTCAGTCAAAATCTGTGGGTTTTATTTGCTGCCATGAGCAAGTGCTACTCAGAAATAGTTTTTTTTCCATACAGATTTGTGAAAAAGCTGCTTTAATGTCTAAACCTGCTGAAACACCTAATCTGCTCGGGCCAGCTGTGGTTCAGGTGAAACAAATAACTCTGGGCATCTCATTAAAATGCTGTGTTTTGCTAAGTAACCTTGCATTTATGAGGATATTCCCTTTCCGCTTTGACAACACACACCCATGCAGCTTTCCCTGATGGCAGCAGCAATTCCCAGCTGGACAAAGAGCCAGCCACCATAAAAAGAGGTCAAGGCATTGAAAAGGTCTCAAAACTCCCAACATCCCAGTTTAAATTTACCGTCCACAGGATGTGCACGAAGAAGCCCTGTTCATCTTAAACCATCAGGACCCAGAGGATCTGCTGCCAGAGTCTTGTAGTCATCCAACCTGAGCAACCTCGGTGACTCTGTGACCATAGAAGCAGGGTCAGAGCTCGTTGATCCTGGTCTCACTCCCAACACATGCAGCTCTTTTTGGCCTCAGACTGTAATCATTTTTAACACTGTTTTTGCAACACGCAGGGTTATGGTTGCAAAATTATATGTTTAGAGCCAAATCATGAAAACAATGCATATGTTTCTCTTAAACTTAAGCTATCAGTGAGCGAGATCAAAACATGACATGAACTATGGCCTCTCAGAAGACCAGTACGATACCAGAGTGTCTAAACAAAGTGAAACAATGAAGGTGACACACAAACGTCTAATTAAATGTGTTGCAGGTAACCAGGACCTCTTCTTCTGCCTGATGAGGCAGGTTTGGTCATGAAACAGTCACTGCTCTTGTAATGATTAACAGTGCCCATTTGTATTTTAGAGATACAGAAAACTTGGGTGGCTAAAAAAAAAGAAATGTAAATGGACAAGTTATTAGACTCAGTGTTACACCAGCAGTTATATTTCAGAGCTAAAACCAGTTAAGACAAAAAAACGAGGAAGTCAAGATATGTACAAGCTGACTAGGACCCAAAGATGCAGTCTTACATGACTTGATGAAAATAAGATTTAATAAACTAAATAAAAGGCTGATGTGGCAACACAAAATATAGGAATAACAACCATGAGCTCAGAGGAAACAGACAGGGAAACAAACAGGATGGGCAAGTGAAGCTGGACTGAGGAGCAGGAGCTGAAATAAGCTGGGAGGGGTGAGGGAAGTGGCTGCAGCTGAGACTAATGAGAAACCAGGAACGGATGTGAAGGAAGGAGCTGGACTGAGGAAAAGTAACTAACGGCACCGAGAAACACCGGTGACCAACACAGGAGATCTCAAGAAACAATAAGAAAACATAGAAAATAACCATGATAAAGAATAATTGAAAAACTGTAAACAAAAAACACAGATCATGACATCTTCCTCTGAGATGTCCTCATTAGGGGTAACAGAGTTGTCATGTGTAGAGCGTGTCTGTTTGATGTCAGGTCATGCTGCTCTCCACGTGGGCCTGTCCTTTGTTCAAAAGACATCGTCTTACAGTCTTAGGTTTGACAGGTTCTGCTGCTTGGAACTGTCCCATCCCAGGAGGGTTTCTAATAAAAATCAACAAGCTGGGTTTTTCCTGTCTCCCGTACCTTTTCTGCCACGAAACTGACAACACACGCTGTTCCAGCGAACTTTGTTTCATTTGAAGAGATTTTTTTTTTGTCAACTTGCAAAAGAGAAAGATTTAAATATTTATTATTTTTTTAAATGAAATATGTGTTAGTAAAACTGTAAATAAAAATGGGGAAAGCCAACAACAAAGCTGTTAAGCTGCAGTTAGCCTCTGTCTGAGCTTTGAGCTGATTAAAACCAGTATGCATGTACAAAATGTATTATGTTAATGCTTAAAAAAACATGTTCACCCTTTGCTTTTTAGCTTGGTAAAACATGTTACAACCTGGATCATATTTTCAAGCATTTGGGTAGAAATGAGCACTAATTTAAAGTTGACAATGCTGCAAAAAGCGATCAAAGTCATCACAACTTGTTATAACAGTGTACACATAATTAAATTGCAATAAAAGGCAAAAACAAAAATCTTCGGATACCAAACAAGAAAACAGTGCACTTCAAAACAAACTTATAAATTTGGATGGATGTAGAAGACAGTGTGTTCCCATCCATGGAGCTTCTAGCGTGAGTTGAATGCATTTTATTTTGTGTAACAATAAGGTTTTGGTAATTATTTTTTTAGTTGTGGCTTCTCTGCTTTATGATGACCTTTGCTTTCAAATGTCTTATTTCTGAAAATATGGAAGTCTAACCAAGTGGTGCAAAGCAGACCCTACAGTTCTCAGTAGCAGCTACTTGAACGTGCTTTCTATGTTTTTGTGTTTCTGCGTCAAAGCAACCTACATGATGAGCAGATGGAAGTGGCAGAGGGAGTTTTCATGCCACCTCCTGTATGTTAGGTGGACGATAAGCATGAAATCTCTCATTAGCTGAGAAGTTCTGTGTAACAAATCAAGCAGGTTTCACAGAGCCAGCTGGTAATTAATCACTAATGTACATTATGTGGACAGTTTGCGCAACAATAACGGCATGAATGAGCTGTCCGTGGATCTGTCCGGTTCTTAGCATCATCTCTGGATGTGGTTAAATTGTTAATTATTAGGCATAATGGATATCACAGGGTGGGAGTTTTCTTATCAAGGTTCAGAGACAAAACTCTCTCGTATTTTCTAAAATGCATGTAGGCAAACAGAGCACCGTCTGTTTGCCACTTCTCTCTGCAGGATGTTGCCGATCAAAGCATCACACACACATTTGATTGTTACACCAGCATGCCTACAGAAACGATCAGATTAATTCACTGACAGGTTAAGACATGATTTTATTTCTGAGATTACCTTTTTAAATGTCTTTTTGATGTGTGTGTTTCCCCTCAGGAGATCCAGCCTGGTGATCACCACGAAGCTCTACTGGGGAGGAAAGTAAGTGTGTGCCGGTTTTTCTGTCTGTGGAGCTTGTAAATTTTTCAGCTCAGATCATCGGACTGTCTGACTAACGACTGGCTAGATGTGAATTGTTTTTGCCTCCAGCTGCAGAGAGCGTGACATAAGATTAGACATTTTGGAGTAAAGCACAGGTACAAATACAGGACACTCAAAAAAAATAGCATCTTATTCCCATCTCTGTGTGGTGTTAAACATCCACAGCCTTCTGTCCACATCATATACAGTATATATGTATATATATCCTGCTGTCACGGTGAAGTATTCAGTTTGTATTAGTCACATTCTTCTTCTTTAGCAGTCTTCGGGGTTATAAAAGCAAGTCTACCAGTGCGTCCACATGTTTCCTCTGTTTCTTTTTGTTTTTTATATAAGCTGATGTAACTCAGTTGAACTGAGCTCAAACAGGACTGTGGATTTTACTCAAAATCATTCTCTCAGACTGCCGTCAAAGTGTTTCAACTCTGCTTCCATCTCAGGTGCACATAAGAGAACAACTTAACCCCCAGCTGAGCGAGCCGTGACACTGCTGGGAGTTTCGTCAAGCGTCTCGACACTCCAGCTTGCATTAGACATTTGCATATTTGATTGTTGCCTTCCGCCGCACACTCGTTCTTGTTTGCACCAAAACAGGGAGACTTGATAATATGGATGACAAACAGCGTTTCTTTTTTGTTTTTTCTGTGTGTTTGGCAGAAAAAAAAAGAATGGAAACGAGCCAAACAAACAGGCAACTGAGGAGGAACAAAGTGGAAGATCAAAGTGTTAAACCCTAAAGTGGCTAAAGGGATGCTGGTGACAAAAAGAGCCCAGATAGCTCGTTTTTTACGAGTGTGGTTTTCAGACGAAGCATCGCTGCAGCTGCTCTGAGCAGCACTCCTCTGAGAACCACAGATCTAGATGTCAGATAACATTTAGCCGCTCCACAGCCAGGTATCTCCCCAAGGACAGGAGTGAGAGGAAACTAAAACACGGCTAAAAAGAGAGGAGATATTGGACTTGTCACACAGCCACAGACATGAGGGCAGATTAGGCAGGGCAACTTCTGGTTTTTGAGTTTCTTCTCTTTCTTGCGGCCTTTCCCTCAACTTTTAGTGTGAACTTATAAAGCCTAGAGTCCACATTCGAGAGAGTTATTTTAGCTCAATGACGACACTGATCCTGAAATAGCAGAAAGTTTGTATTCTCGACTTTTCTGTTAAATTTTTAACCACATGAAACTCACCTGTAAAGGAAATAAGCCTACTCTGGCTGTTCGCTCATGGGCAACACTTTTACTCTTCTGTAGATTTTCTCACTACAGACAAACACTGTAACCAGATTGTTCAACATACCGCTTTAAATTCTTCTCTATAGTGATGATTAGCAGGTAATTATCGCCTGCTGCTGAAGGCGAATGGGTGATTGTGTTTATGTCTGTGTGTGCGTGTGTTCATTTGTCTGTACTGTCAGCAAAATAGCCCTAGAACAAGACAGATTTTATTGAAACTCTCAGAAAGAAATCACAGTAAGATCATTTTTGTTTAAAACGCTGTCATGAAAAGCGGCGGGCGATGTGCACTCCTTCAAGCAGTGCTAGGCCTTTAATGTTTTGTGAAAACTCTTGTCTGGCATTTTTACTAACCTGCTTAACCCTTAGATGTTGGACATGCGTGTTTCTTCGCGTTAACACATCTGACATGGTGCTTTTTTCTCTCCTCTTTCAGAGCAGAAACAGAGCGAGGCCTCAACAGAAAACACATCATTGAAGGTAACAACTCTTCTCCTCTGCTTTGACCACAACACGTTGCATCACACAGCTTTCATGCAATCCCTTTTTTTTTGTTATTCACTTTTTTCCTCCTCTGTTTCCCGTTCTGTCTGGGTCTCCTTCCTTAAGCCTGTGTTGGGCAGCGGTACGTCAGACTTTGGCAGATGTTCTGTCTGTAACATCCTTGCAGGTTTCTTTCTAATAAGCTCCTGCCTCTTAGGGTGCTGTAGTGTTAATTGCATTATCTGCTCCTCTTCCCTCCTCTGCTGGGTACTTTAAGACTAATTGAGGCCGTAGTTAAGCTCATAGCGGTAAAACTTTCAACCCCACACCCACCATTTCTAAAACCTCTGCACAGCGCAATGCACCTCCTGCAATGACTCAGCTCTCTCCCACATTATTAGCATTCTCAGCAGCCTCTGCAATGTTCTCCCCCCCAAACCAGATTTGATGAATACACCTCGGAAAGAAAGGACGGGGACTCTGAAACAGACGGCTGCAGAGAGCGGGGCATCAACAGAGGGGGAGGGAAATGATTATCACTCATTAGATGAACTCAGTTTTGTTGCAGATGAGGGCGTTTTGTGAGAGAAAGGTGCCATTTCTGCCGAAGGTGAAGGCAGAGCGACAGTGTTTTTGTCCACGTCTGTGGTGTGTTCGTTTGTCCGTAACGTTAGCAAAATGTCTCATAAACCACTGCATAAATTTCATTGAAACTTTCAGAAAGTAATCATTGTCTGTACATTGACAGCTGATTAACTTTTAGAGTCAACTCAATTTAAGATGGCCGCCACAACAAAATGATCTTAGCAAATACAAAAATTGCTATAACTCAGTCAATTTTGCAGATATTGACATAAGATTTGGTGTGGTAGTAGCTGAGATTAGTCCTGATTTATATTCTGAACGCAAACTTATTGCAAGAGATCTGTGTTTAAAAATTCTCCATTACCTATTGCAATAATCTCTGTCTGTTTGTTAGCAAAAAATCTCTTACAAGTTCTTACAACGTAATCAACAGATGAACATCTACAACTGATTAACTTTTGGAGTCAGTCTAATTCAACATGGCCACCACAGCCAACTGACCTTGGAAAACACATATATTGTTATAAGTCACCCAGTTTTACAGATATTGAGCTAGATTTTTGCGTGGTGGTAGCTGACCATCCTCCCCAAACTCCACACATTGTGTGACATCTTCACTTAAAACCTTGGCATTAACAGTTGGAGTCAACCACATTTGTCTGTTAGCAAATTTTTTAATGAACCACTGGATGGATTTCAGTGAAACTCTCAGAAAGTAATTATTTGATGTTCATCTAAAACGGATTAATATTTCAAGTCAACCCAATACAAGATGGCGGTCACAGCTAATCGACACTAGCCAACACAAAATTGGCTATACCTCAGTAAATTGAACAGATATTGAGCTAAAACTTGATCTTGTAGCTGAGAGTCAATCACAACACATACTCCAAGTACTAATAAATCATGCGAGATCTCGTAATATCACATGAGATTGCTCATAATTTTATTTTCAAGGTTTTACCAAAACAGCTAGACATGAATTCCTTCAACAACAACAAAAATACAAGGCTTTTAAATGAAACAAACTTTTACAGAACGCATATTTAAATACTTGTAGTCTAGAAGTCCGCAGAGAACCTTTGTTGTTCTCGGTTCCTAAAATAGACTCCTTTCACAGCCCATAATCTCCAGCTAATCCAGGTGACAGCTGGAGCCGCTGCTGCTGCTGCTGAAGGTGCAGACTCAGATTAGGATCCATGTAAAGGATGTTTCTGAGATCGTGGAGGTGCAGAAGACAGGAGGAGGTGTAAGTAGTTCTAACAGTGGTTGGAAGCAAATTTCTCAGCTGGGATTTGTGGGTGACGATGAAGCCTCTGGCACTAATCTGTAACACACACACACACACACACACATTTACTTTTCCATGTCTTTATTGCTCTGCTGTCCTCCTTCGTCACGATCTCCTGTGTGCACTTTTCATTTCTTGTTTGGTTTCGTTTGCGTGAAAATGGAGGCTGATCTGCTTGAGCCGATGCTGAGAATAACCTTTGTGTTTATCTTTTCTAGTCTGTTGGTTCAAAGGTGTTTGCTTCACCCGGAAACCAACAACAACATCTATTAATGTGTTTTACAGTTATTTTTTTATCATAACCTGAGCTCATCTTAAAATTGATTATCATAAAATTTTTCCAGAATGAATTCCTTCAGTCAGTTAAAGTAACATTCCTTGAAGGACTGCATGTCCCCCGCCACCTTTTAAACAAAGATGCCACATGATCAGTTAGCGCTCAGAGTGTGTGTTGGGGATGATTCTCAACTACTACCACACCAGATTTTAGCTCAATATCTGTGAAGCTGAGTCAAATCTGCCCTGTGGTTCATGAGATATTTTGCTACACACGCACACACATGCGCACATAGGCAATTACATTTTCATCCGCTGCTCCCAAAAGAAACTAACTAAAAATTCAATTTTTCATTTTTAATAGAAGGAAAGTGTTTTGTTTTTCTCAGAAACTGAGAGTCTCATTTAACCTTACAGCATAAAGAGACCAAACAGACATGTTGTTTTATATGTGACGGTTATAGAAGGAGAAAAACAATGTTTCAATGACAAAACATTATCTGAAGATCAGATTCTGTTTCTGTTACATTTTCAATGTAGCGTGAAGCAGAACCCTGGTTCTGCCTTCTGACTTGTTAACCCATCATCCTACTCTCCCTCCACCCTTTAATAAAACCCATCTCAAAACATTGACTCACTCCTCTCGTTTAAGGTTTAAAGGGGTCCCTTCAGAGGATGCAGCTGGAGTACGTGGACGTGGTCTTTGCCAACCGGACAGACAGCAACACTCCCATGGAGGGTAAGTGTGGGCGACAAAAACACGTGGCATCCTGCAACATGAGAGGGTGAGAAATCGTGATGAGACCGCTGTGCGTACCGGACTTTTGGGTCAGGTGAAAGTGAATTCCCCTGACCTACACAGACATTAACCGACGATCTTGCCTCATTTCTTCTCCTCTATTTTCGTCCACCAGTCTCCGTCTTATTTCTCTTCTGTCCCTATGGGATTGTTACACCCCACCCCTCTCCTGCTCATCAGAAGCAGGATTATCTGGCTCCTTTGGGAGGGGTTGATGTATTTTTGGGTTGGTCTCACTAGGTACGAACCCTGCTGTGTGCTGGATTTCCACTTTTCGACTGCAGCGTTTCTTACCTTATGATGACACATATTGCTTTTAGACATTTCCAGTGTTTTTCTTCAATTAGTACTCTCTTCAAGTGGCAGCCATGTGGCTCCTTTTTTATGTCTTTTCACACAAAACTCCCCCCTCAAGTAGTTTCTTCTTTTTTTCTTCCTGAAGGGATGGTGTCCCATTGATTTCTCAAAAATCTTTTCTATTCATTTCTTCTTTACCCTCCTTGCTGCCTCCCCTGACACCAGCTGACTGTGGGAGGCCAATCTGTCAACTTATTGTTCCAGGGACCCCACTAAGAGAACCCCTCAGTCTTCTCCATTAAACCTTTTAATAATTCTCCCCTGCAGATAGTGTCACTAAACTATTTACAAGTGATGAGTCAAAATCCTACCAGATTGACAGACTAATTGGTTTAGTCTGATGAGATGATAAAAGTATCTACGGAAAAGCCATTGCAAGTCAAAATGTAAGATTAGTTTGATAAAAATAATTTCTCAAGAAATACAACTACAGTAATTAAAGGCCTAGCATTCCTTTAAGGAATCCATACTGCCCACCACCTTTCATGCAATTAAAACAAAAGTTTTGGGCAAAGATCTTGTACATTATGTAGTGCTTAGGGTATGTCTTAGGGTTAACTCTCAGCTACTGCCACACCAAATTTCAGCCAATATCTGTACAATTGGCCGAGTTATACCATTTTTGCATTTTCCAAGGTCAGTTGGCTGTGGCAGCCATATTGAATTGGGTTGGCTCCAACATTTTATCAGTTGTAGATGTTCATGTAATAATTATTTCCTGAAAGTTTCAGAAAATTGTGTCCAGGGGTTTATGAGATATTTCGCTAACAGACAGAGTTGACTGCAAATAATAAATGAATAAAATCTTAACGATTTTGCAGAATCTGTTTGTGCTCAAAATTTGTGCTGGGGATCTGTCTCAGCTACAATCACACCAAATTTTAGATCAAAACTTGTCCAGAGGATCATGAGATATTTTGACCAACACAGGAACACACACTGGCAACATTATCTTCACCTTTCAGCGGCAGGTGATAAACATAGAACATTAATCTCAATAATATGGCCTTTAAGAAAAAGTCTTTAGACGAAAATGCTTCCTTGCAATTCTGATGTATTTTAAAAGCAAATTTTCTAAAAAATTTAAAATGCAACTCCATGGTTTAAATGAGTAAGTGTTTCTTTTTTAGAAAACTGCTCTTCTTGAGCTCAAAACTGCACTGCAGCCACTTCCTAACAGCTATAAAAAGGGTTTTAAAGTGATGTTTGCCAGCTGCATTACTCAGTATGATGACTAAACTGTTGCTTTAGGTTATCTATAATAACCTAAAGTATTCAAGACCCATAAAAGGCTTAATATTTTTGCCTTTTGGAAATCATGCTACTTCATAGCTAATAATAGGCAGTTAGAAAGAAAATAAACACAATTAACTTTTGCACCATTCTTTTAAAAGCAGCTAATGCCTTACCATAAATCAGTGTCTTTTTAACTTGAGTGTGTCTTCTTGTGAATACTTAAGAGTATTGTTGTGCATCAGCAGTGTGATGTTTTAGTTTCTCCTGCTTGGCATATGGAATTGATCTTTTGGGACAAATCCAATTCAAATTCAAATTTAAACTGGCTCAACTTGACATAAACGCATAAGAAGACATTTAGGTTTGCCATGATTAAATAAAAACAGAATGCAATGCTAATAGGTGCATCTACGTGCATTTGCTTGTTTTTGTGACTTTAACTACTTCCGACTTTGTGTGAGGCGACTCGCGTCCCCTTTGAGACAACGAAGTGATGTCATCGCAGCAGAGTCTGTCTTTGTTACCATCACTGCTTCCTCCTCCGATGGCCTCATTCTTCTCTACCTCCACGCCAATCTCCTTTCATTACATGTTCCTTTTTTTTTTCTGTATAAAAGGAAACAACTCCAGCTCCATCTCTTCCTCTGCTCTTTTCTGTCTGAGTCGTCAGTTACAAAGTTGATGCTCTTTAGATATTTTTTTTCTTCATCATGCTGGCATCAAATTTAGCTCATTTATAAAATACTCATTACAGCCTTTATGATGAGAAGGTGCCTCCAGGAGAAAAAGCCATGCCATGTCAATTTATTTTATTAATAGGTACACCGAAGCTTGTCGAGCAAACTTATCAAGTTAACTTATCTGCACAACGTTGCTACCCAGTCATTCATAATTTGATTTTAAGTAAAGAACAGAATACAAAGGCTGAGGCACAAAAACTGAATCAATAAGACGATTCTGAAACCATCTCAGGAGATCAGCTCCCTTCATTTTCATCAAACTCTTCTTTCCCACAACCACAAAGCTAACTCCAGGCATCCCAAGACACTGAAAATCTCTTACGATGTAACGTATTGATGACCTCTTCACGTGCAAGAGGAATATAAATAAAGTCTCTCAAAGCAAAACCACATCCGGAACAACTCTCACAAAGACGCTCTGACATCCACAGAGGCACTTGCCCGGACTGATATGGATTTCAGCGTGAGTGTTTTCCTTCCTCCTCTTTCTGCTGCGCTCTGTCAGAAGGAGCGGTGTCATACGTGCTGGCTTTAGTTCACCAAATGTTCCAGACTCAGAGGCATGTTGCTGCGGCGAGAGGGCTCAAGGACAGGCAGACTGTGGCTAAAAGCCAATGCAACATCCTCTTATGTGCGATCAAATGGATGAGCGAGATGAGCGCTGTATCTGCTCCTTTTGTTGTGAGCTTTTGCACTATTAGCTACACATAATGCTATTGTCTTTTTTGTTTTTTGTTTTTTTTTGTGTATAATGACTTTGATATGTTGGCTATCACACCTGAGCTTTACTCTCAGTTTGACTTCTGGCAGCTGAGTTGATGCCACGCTGTTGGCCTGCTGAAAAGGAGCTTTGGGTTCAGACCTGGAGGTTATCGGGAATCAATTTATCTTATCTTTCCCTTTTGGCACTGAGGTGGATTATTCATGTGTAAGAAAAAGAAAAAGAAAACTCTAATAAACTATGTTTTCCTCTAAGGTTCTTTGTCAGTTCACAGTTTTTGTCCCTCTGTCCTTACATCCACCCAGATCCTTTCTTCCCTTCCTCCACTTTGGAGCAGATGTACTGTGATTCCTCCACCCTCCCACCTGCTTCACCCACACAAACACTTGCTCTGTGTCTGTCACTTAGATGCTTTTTGATCCAACTGTTATTTAAATGAAATGGTTTGTTATTTCTTTTTTTATTTGCGCTTCTCTTTATCGCCCACTGCCAAAGGTGGAGCAATGATGTTTTTGCCAGTGTCACCTGTGTGCATATATGTTCATTTGTCTCTGTTGTTAGCAAAATATCTCATGAGTCACCGAACAGATTTTAATGACACTTTCAGGAAGTAATCAGTGGATGTACATCTACAAGTGATTAACTGTTAAAGTCAGCCTGCCACAGTAAAGAAATCTTAGCGAACACAAAAATGGCTATAACTCAGTCAGTTTTATATACATAAACTAATATTTGGCATGGTAGTAGCTGAGAGTCATTCACAACACATACTACGAGCACTAACAAATCATGTGAGATCAGATGTTGCAATGTTGCACGAGAATGTGCACGTTATTTTCAGTGTTTGACCAAAATGGCTATAACTCTGTCGTTTCTCTTTCTGGATTTTAGTTTAAAACTCTGATATGAAAGGGAGCGGGCGATATGCATTCCTTTAACGAATACCAGGCCTTTAATCATACCAGTTTTAACTTTGTGCGCTTCACATAAATGCTTCTATCATTTGCACTTTGCAAATGGGTTTTATTAATTTCATGCAAGTGGATTATTACACATGACATCGCTTGTTTACTTCATTAATTAAAATGAGCAGACTTTGTAAAGGGTTTTATGTAACACAAAAACACCTATCCTTTACATCACAAAGCCTAGCATCCCATCTCCTGATACACAAATATCTGAAGGCCCTGTCTGTGACTTTGGCCCCTTCTGATTTGATCTTGTTCTCATTTAATTCTGCACAAGCAGCACTGTGCCAAAGCAAGTCTTTTCATTTGACCCCTGCAGCATGTAACCACACTAAGTAGTGTGACCTCAAACGATATCTGCTGACAGACTAGTTTTAAAGGAGGTGACGACTGAAGACATCAGTTTCAGCCCTGTTTACATCTTGTACTTTTTTCTTGTTTGAGGAAAATGTAGGCTGATTTAACCTAAATATAATTTTTTGAGCGTTTAGGATGTCAGCCTTAACAACTTTGTATGTTTTTTGTTGTTTTTTGGGGGGCCTACCAAGATGTGATTGTGGCACAATCTAATGTTCAGATATTGTCATGGTGCTCAATTGCTCTTACATCTTTTGTTTTTCGCAGAAATAGTGAGAGCAATGACTCATGTAATCAACCAAGGGATGGCTATGTACTGGGGAACATCTCGCTGGTCCGCCATGGAGATCATGGTAAGTGCAAAGCAAAAAATATCATACAGCAAGGATTATTAGGGGGAACAAAAACACTGGATTAGTTTTTTGTTGATCCATGTGATTATATTATGGGTGTTTATATGAATCCTGTGGGTGCATTCAGAGCAAATTTTGCTCTCTAGATCAGCACTGAAGAAATGTTTAAGTCACGTGTATAAAAGCAAGAGTTAATTAAGCATAATATTTCTGCTCTATAATATCGTTTCACCTAATTAGCTGCCAAATGATTCCCAAATACTTAACAAAAATAAATAAATTGTGCAGAAAAAAAAACACTTCAGAAATAAATCTAATAATCATATGATCTCTTTTTATCTCACTACATTTATCTTGTTATGCTAAATATGCCAAGTATTTTTTACATTAGAAGGTGGCACTGAATCCAATTAAAGTGAATGGAAAACAGGCCGATGTGCTGAAAGATTGTGCAGCAGAGGGGAAAAGCTAAAAGTCAATAAACATAAAGGTCAGCGTTGCATGTTCCCATATCTCATGAACATTCTCCACCATTCTCACGATCCCCTTTTCGCCATTTAATTAGGAAGCGTATTCTGTGGCCAGGCAGTTTAATCTGATTCCTCCGGTGTGCGAGCAGGCTGAGTATCATTTCTTCCAGAGGGAGAAAGTGGAAACTCAGCTTCCAGAGATCTACCACAAAATAGGTAGGTGTGTTGTAACTTCCTATCCTGCTGTCAAAATGAGTCAGCTGAGATTTTTCAGAGGTCATTGTCTCGGCACAGGTGTTGGTGTGGTCTCTTGGTCTCCTCTGGCTTGTGGGATTATCACTGGAAAGTATGAAAACGGCATCCCAGAATCCTCCAGGGCCGCCATGAAGGTAGAGGCTGAATCTCCTTGAACCACTTCAGTTATAGTTAATTTACTTTTGTCCAGTTTTGAGATGTAATTCTGATTGTGCTTATTTGACTGCTTCTCTAGCCCTACCAGTGGTTGAGGGAGAAGATAACGAGCGAGGATGGGAAAAAACAGCAGGCCAAATTAAAAGAACTGACTCACATCGCAGAAAAACTCAGCTGTACTTTGCCACAGTTAGCCATAGGTAAATGACAGCTGACAAAAGCAACTTTGCCTCAACGTTTATTTCTGTCAAAACTAATTTTTGCTTCTTGACATAAAGTCACAACTTGAATTGTTTGCTGCAATAAACGTCTTTCTGCCTTGACATCTTAATTATACCTCTGAAAGCACTGCTCTCCCTGACTTTTAGCCTGGTGCTTGAGGAATGAGGGAGTGAGCTCAGTGCTTCTCGGGGCCTCGAATCCAAGCCAGCTAACAGAAAACCTGGGAGCCATTCAGGTACAGTTTCAAACCTTTTTAATTCTGTGTAATTATTTAATTTGTTTGTCTTGTCGCCCAGCATTTTGGCCATGTGATGATGTGCTCTTTCTTTGTTCTGCGCATTTCAGGTGATTCCAAAGATCACAGCAGGTATTGCCTCAGAACTGGATCATATACTAGGCAACCGCCCACACAGTAAAAGGGACTACCACCATTAGGTTGGACCCATCTTAGTAAACTATGCTCAAAAAGCTTTTCAAAGCTCACTCTTCACAGCCATGGCACCATAAGTGCGATCCCAGAGTTGCGTGTGTGTGGAGGACTGTGTGATTGTGCTTGGCTCTTTCAACTCAATAATGTGAAGCAAGCTACTTGACGCGAAGCATGCTATTGCAGCCAGCCACTGGACTAAACAAAATTCGGAAGATCCAGTGACACAGTTTGTGTGAAAACCTCTTCCACAACAAAGTTTCAGAAGGTGCTGAACCACAAAATCGACAAAGCAAAAGATCATAATATCATAATATGTGAATAAGGCTGTCAGTGCATGTTGAGAAAACTTTAGAGGAACTTATTACCACCAAGCATCTCACTAAGCTTGTGACACGACCATAAGTCTACAACAAAGTGATGCTGTCATTGAAATGGACCTAATATTAGAGAAGTTTATTTTGTTTCATGTCTGTGGCGTGTTAAAAACAATAAGAAATACTCTTTTTTTAACTAAATTTCAGCTCACAATGTTTTTGCTGATAACATGAAAACTATTTAACTAAAATTATTCAAAATGTCTGTAATGACTGTTACATTTATTTCCTTAATGAACAACTATGTCAGAGTGAGTTTCATGTCTCCTTATGTTGTATTTTTTTCACTTATGCAACAGCACTACAGAGTGTGTTTTCCTACTGTGCCCCTTCAACCCATTTTAATGTGTACCCTGCCAGACTTTCTGTCAGTAGGGATTGTATCTGATTCATTTCATTTCAGTCTGTGCCGTGGACAGAACAATGTCTCAGTGAAGATGGGTCGATGATCCTCCTACGGAGAAGCTCGTGGATAACAAATAAAGCCATGTAGTTAATGAAGAGAGTTAGTAAAAAAAAGAAAAAGAAAAAAAGAACACCATATGGACCCCTGCAGTAATTGCACCTGGAACATGCAGAGTTTTTCCCAACTTCTCCCAGATGGCAGTTTTATGTAATGGGATTATCTTTGTTATGTTCTGTTTGCTCAAACATGCATTATGGTGTTGTTCATCAAATCTGTACATCAAGATTAAAAGAGCACATAAATCTAACATTAGATGTTTAACACAATGATATAGCTGTTTTCTTCTAATGTCATGGATGCCTTTTTTTTTGATCTAGTAAAATAAATTAAATGATCTAACGTAAGCAGAGTTATTTGCTTAAATTGACGGTGAAATGCAAGGGAAAAGTTTCTTGCTGTTTGTTTATGGAATTATATGTATTTTGAATTACAGTAAAATAACATGTGAACACAGCATTTAAAAATTTTAAGTGCATAGCTAAACTTTGAAGATCTTTTTAATTTATAAACTTGTTTATTTATTTGTTTTAATATTTAGTTTTTGTTTTATTTTGTTGGGTATTTGTAACAGCGATTCCATGAAAACAGGGGCGGGCGTTTCCGGTTAATTATCCAATGAACTTTTCTTTGTAAGGAACAAAAACATTTGATTGGCCAAAAAGAACAGGGTGCTTTTTTTGGTGGCCGAAGCCCGCCGGTTACAAAATAACACTACTGAATAAGTGCACAGAAACAACAGCGACAGTAAGAATAATGAGGTCTGCCGCTCAGTTTGAATGGTCACGAAATTGTGCTAACACTACGTTAACGCAGACCCATTAAATTGAAGCTAGTAAAAAGACCTCGCTACTTTAAAGCCGAACAGAACCGAGCGGGTGAGTTTGAAGTAGCGTTAGCATTTCATGTTAGCAGCCTGAAGATAGCTCATGGGAGACGTCGTTACCTTGTCAACTAACGTCAACTGAAACCGTCTGTCTGCTGTCTGTTCCAACAAGAAAATACTAACTGCGCACTAGCTGAGGTAGGTGTTCCTTTAAACTAGACTCAAGGAAATTTGTCATTAAACAAGTTTGTTTGCTTAAAAATGTCTCAATGATATCAGTCCCAGATGATAAAACGTAATGTCGCTGTCGACTGATGTGCAAACTGTGGCAAAGCTAAACACCAGGGAACAAAGAAAGACGTTTTGCGTGCTGCCTGAACTCTCCTGTGATCTTCTGGAAGATGACTTCAACCTGAACAAGTCTTACCCATGCACCCAGAAACCAAAGTACAAGAAGAGCCTCTTTGACTTGCAACGCCGTCGTGATTATTTCGACTCCATGACGGGTAAGGCTGGAAGTTTTGGTTGTATGTATGAAAATTTCCATGATGTAAACTTTAACTTTATTTCCAGCAAACGCACTGACTATTATCAATTAGTTTGTTAATTTATTTTTCAGTCAAAACTACCTAAATAAAGACATTATTATTTGGGGCTAATGAAGACTATAATTGTTCTGTTTGTGCACAAACTATGGGGATGAAAGTGGGATCATATTTGCCTGTAGGTGAACATCTTGAAGTTTGCAGCTCCACAAGAAGAAGAAACCATCAGCTTGGTCGCATACTTCCTGGCTCCCAAGTTTCTGCGCACTTCCTGCCACAACCATCCACTGCATCAGAGACAGAAGATGGTTTTCTAAACCTTTTTATTCCTAGAAATATTTGCCTGATCAGATATCCAGCTGTCCTTAACCCAAACAAAGCTGTTCTTACTGTTTCCCCTAAAACCAGTGAGGTACTACGCATGCACTTAGCAGTACTGGTTATTAATACTTTAGGCGTAGTGATTATTCATTTGAAACATATCCTTTTCATGCTTAATTTAGATACTGTCAGCAAATGAACAAGCACGCAAACTGTTTGAGTGCTCTACTAAAGAACTGATTGGAAAGAAGCTTTCTTCAGTGTTAAAGAAAACCAGTCAAGTCCTGGAAGAAGCACTGGAAGAAGATTATCCACTAGCAGATGGAACTGTTGCAGCTGTTTCTGGAAAAGTGGTATGAAATAAACCGAACTGTTTATTTGTTTTCTACAAATGCAATTCAGTCACACTGCTAGTCGGTTAAATGTCTGTAATTTGTCACACACCTGCTGAAATATTTGTGTAAATTAAAAAGGATGTTTTGTTTTTTTTATTGGGCTGATTTGTTTTTGCAAGGTGGATGCTCTGACATTATCTGGAGAGGTACCAGTATCACTGTGTACATACAGACAGTCGCAAAATGAAGACTGCTGGCTTGTCTTGTTGGAAAGTGTAGAGCGGATATCTGCCTTTTTGTCTTTTTCGCAAGATGTAAGTGCATCATTATTTATCAGTCCTTGCAGCTTGATGTTCCTCTGCTTTTTAAATTTTAATTTACATAGAATGTGTACGTTTCATGTCATTTTTAGGGCTCTATCCTAAACTGTGACTGGGCATTAGCTCATTTCCATGGATATCATAACCCCCAGGACTTAAAAGGAGTGTCTGTCAGGGAGTTAATTCCCTCATTACAAATTCCTCTCTATGGTCATGCTTTGCCTAAAGTAAGCACACTATACCGTTTAACTCACAACACATATTTATGCTTTAACCTTTGCTTTGCGTTTTTTGTTTGCCAATGTGCTTCATAGATGTTCAAGAAGGATGCAGGAAAGAAATTGTCGCTCATTTTCTTTAAGCTCATGCATTATGTAATCCTGTCATCTCTGATTTTGCATTCTCTTTTTATTTTCCAGACTTTGAGGGTTCAGAGAGTGCATGGGAAAAGCAGAGGAGGTGCATCAGTCCCACTCTGTGTGAAACTTCAGGGGGCAGCTCTGTGTGGAAAACCACAACACAAAAACAGTAACTATGGTTGCACCTTCACAAAAGACAGTCTTGAACTTGCAAATGAAGAACACAAAAAGCCAAGCTCCTCTCGTGTCCCCAGAGTGCCAGAGAGCCCCTTCAAATCTTGGGAACCTTGAAGAAACTCAGTAAAAACCTGTGATAAGATTTTTGTAAATTGACATTGATTTCTATGAATTTTTAAACACACCAAACAATATATTGAGAACAGTCAATAATCCACTATACTGCTCTATGTATTATGCAAGCCCTCTGAAACATTGCATCATAAAACTCCAGACTTGATATTTAAACAGTGGAGGGGATAAAATGTAAAGAGTTGTTTAGATAAAAGGGAAATTGGTTTAAAATATGGATGTTGGTTTCTCAATTGGTTGACAAAATTTAGATAAGTTAGAAAGAGAAAACAACTTTTTTTTTTAAATTATTGGTAGTTCAGGGATTCATAGTTTCCCAAATAGTAATGATAAAAAAAAAGCTAAATTTTAGGTTTGTATAATATGGTCCATAAGTTAAAGAGGGACTAGGGGCCACTGAACAGATCAGAAAAGTAGAAACCTCTGATAGTGCCATTTAACGTGGAAACTAATCCAGCAAATTGAACTTGTTTTAACTCAACTTTTAACAGAATCCAAAGTGGACAACATCGTCCACTCACCCAGCCCAGCTCTGGAGTACTCTGGAACAGTCTGGATGTTTGCTCCTATGAGCAGCCTTCTCCTCCTACGTCCGAATGGCTCCATCTTCAGCATTCACGACCATCTGGCCCTCACTCTGTTTGGGTACAGCAAGGACGAGCTACTAGGAAAGGTTAGCCAACCTGACCAGCTGAACAAGGCTGCTCAGTCTGAGGGCCGAGCCAGCTCTCAATTCTCACCGCTGCTTTTCATCAACAGAATATCACTTTCCTGATGCCTGGTTTCTTTGGATGGATGTCTGACTCTGACAACAAGAACAACCCAGTTTCTGATTCTCATGTAGAGGCGGGCAAAAGTCCAGCTGCATCCAAAATATCTGGAGTTTCTGGTGAGCATCTTCTCTTTTTGTAATAGAAAGTGTTGCAAGACAATACATGTTACATAACCTGCACCTGTAGTTTTTGTGTGTGCGCGTGTTTGAACAATGTTTATATAAATATAACTTGTGTAAAAAGTGATTTATCACATCTAGTATTTAATAAATATATTTTTTTATTTTAGTCACCTAAAAAAACTCCTTTTATTGCAGTGTTTGTCTTTTTCATTAGATATTTTTTTGTTTGTTATTATATTTGTAAGGCAGTATTATTTAATTACATAGTGTGTAGTTTAGTTATTTTTTTCCTTAACCTAACTCTAGACCCTTCCTCTCTGGTGGCTGGAGACATGGCCATGGTGCAGCAGGCCCTCCTGGGACGGACCTCATCAGGAAGAGGCAGGATCTTCACTGGAACCAGTACCAGGCTGGAGAAGCAGGGCAGCGCTCTGTCTACCCTTTCTCTTCCTGCAGTCACCTCCACACATTTGGTCATGTAAGTTAACAAGCACTATGTGCTTTGTTTTTTAAATGCAAGGTGGATGTTTATTCCAGAACTCATTGGGGTTTTTTTCCCCCACAGAGTAACAAACCTTTTTTAATGTGACCGTGTGTCTGACTAGCAGCTACCAGAATAAATTTTAAACACTAGACTTTTTGTTTTCTCTTAAATACTAAAAAGGGAAATGCTGCAGCATCAAGCCAGCTTCTAAAAGCACTACACTGAATGCATGTTTAGTGTTTTGCAGTGAATCTGGACACTGAGCAGCTCCATTGTCAAACTCTGCCTCTTTCTCTGCCATTTTAAACCACTCTTGGCACTGCTTATTTTTGTTTTGGTTTATACTGATAATCTGAACCAGAGCTGTTTTGCTGTTTCAACCTGAAATCAAAATTATATCCCCACAGTATCTAATCTTGAGTGAATGTGATCTTATTTAAAAATCTACAATGAAAATTGATTAAAAAGTCTTCTATTTTGCCATCTGTTTTTAAAATATATTCCACGAGGTTTTTAGAGTCCCCCTTACATTTTCATGACTGATAAATATAGTAGAGATGATCTAATAGTATTTTATTGTGTGTTAACCTTCTTTCTCTTAAGCTTATTATTCCTGCGTAGATAAACCTCAGCTTTCATATTTGACTGCGTTTAATAAGCAGCTGGATTAAAACATCCACCTTCTCCTCAGGGCTAATGATACCACAGAGCTGATTGAGGAGGCAGCTCATGCAGCTCCCTGCAGCAGCCAGGTGGATGGTGCAGATTCCACTCAGGCACTCCTCAAGACATTTGCCTGGGTGGAGCCTCCAGATGAAGACACCTGCTGTGTGGTTTCCACTGAACCATCACTCCATACCAGAGATGAGCAGCTGGGCAATGTGGCTCAGGAAAATAAGGCACCTGCTACCCAGATTATCCCCGGTGGGATTTTGAACTTTATTGTCTTTTCTTTTAAATGAGTTTCTAGTTGTTCGACTTAAGCATTCATGAAAATAAATAACAACACCTTTAGTGAGGTTCTATTAGCTATTTTCCACACTTATTTATTGTCTTTTGTAGACACTTCTGCTCAGAATGGCAGTGATGTTAACAAGGCCGCTTGCAACTGTACTGATGTAGGAAAAGAGCATCGCTCATGTGCCTCTGTGCTCCAAGACTCCAGCTTTGAGGTCATCTCAATGGAGAGCAGGTGAGGGGATAAAGTTTCCACTGCCTGGCTCCAGTGCAGTCCTAAAAGCCTCTAACATGGCAGGCTAAGATGAGATGGAAAACTTCAAACATTCTTCAGCAAAGTTCACGTTTTTCCCATTAACATCACCCAGTTGTGCAACCACTAAAAAGATTTCTAATAGGTCTATTGAAACTTATTTTTTCAGATTGTCCTTCCCTGGCGTCTGTGAACGGTTTGCTGGTCAGAATGGTCCTGATCCAACCCAAGCAGAGAACTCAGCAAGTTGTTTCCTGGACATCAACAGCGATGGAGATGTAGTTACCCGGGCACTAGATGAGCTAGATCTGAGCGGAAGTGTAGAGCTGCTTAGCACTGGAGAGTATAACAATGACAATAACCACTCCTTGATATCTTGTGATACAGCTGAACTCCTACGAACACCCTCCCCATATGTGGCAGAGTCTCCCCATGAGTCTTCTGAGACGCCTCACCCTTCTGTGGAGGTACAGAATAGCTCAGCTCAGGAGCAGGATCAATGGGCTGCTCTCTCTGTTATTCATAAAGCTAAGAGCCAGGAGAGCTCAGTACAAGTGAATAGCGGTATTCAATCACTGACAGATGTCCCTGCCACATCAACTCCTAAGAAACAAAAGGTGAATGGACACATCCCGTCCTCAAGCACTACACAGATATCTGAAAGACGAGTTGAAGGAAGTGGCTACCACAGAGACGGCACAAGAGTAGGTTGGTAATAAAATGTTTAATGTTGGTCTATTTTGTTGTTGTTGTTGTTGTTGTTATATATATATATAAAATTTCAAATGCAGTAACAAGAATTGTTTTTTTTGTTTTGTTTTTTTTCCTCTCTAGATGTTCAGTGTGACGTGTGCAGGACTAACCTCCCCGATGGAAGCTTTATGTTCTGCTTGTGGATTAAAAGGTCTGGCCAGCAGGGGGCGTTGTTGCGAACAAATCCATCACTTCATAACCAATCAGGAGCCAGTCCAGAAAAGGTCAGTGGCAGTTAGGATCTTAAGTTTTAAGTTAGTGTGGTTCATTAAAACTTTTTATTTAAACATTATTCTGTATGTGATGCATTTTCTTGTTGTAGTTTCAACTGATTTTTTTAATTTGTTTTAATTCATTTCTTCTTTCAGAGGATTGGTGAGGGCAGTCACGGAGAAGCGTTGCGCTCAACTATGGACCTCGAGCATTCTCGAGCCTGTGACGGACAGTTTGAACAAGACTACCAGCCACTCAAAGCTTTGGGTAAAGGAGCCTTTGGTTTTGTCTGGAAGGCAGTAAGACGCTGTGACGGACAAGAAGTAAGACACTTTTATTTTTGACAAACTATGCCATATATTTCATTTTAAATGCAGATTATTTTTTTTTAAAAAGAGAATGAGATTGTGATTATCTGGCATCTTGATCAATTCAAAACTCTGCAGGTAATAGTGAAGTTCATCAGCAAGGCCAGGATAGTGAGTGACTGCTGGGTAGATGACCCCATGCTGGGCAGAGTGAGCCAGGAGATTGCCATACTGACACGAGTGCAGCACCACAATATTGTCAAGGTAACACCTTTTGTTGCTTCCAAACACTTAAGTCATAAGGTTTCCGAATAATTTGTGCAGGATGTAAAATTAATTTACTCTTTATCATTTATGAATGTACTTGTTTACAAATGTTTATATTCCCCCAGGTGCTAGAGGTGTTTGAAAATGGAAGTTACTTCCAGATGGTGATGGAGAAACACGGACATGGTTTGGACCTTTTTGAATTCATCGACATGCAGCCAAGGCTGGACGAGCCCCTGGCCAGCTATATCTTTAGACAGGTATGTGAATGTCGAAATAAATTACAGATGATTGGGGAAGGGGGCTCTGGATTTAACCAGAGGCTCTGTTTCTTTTCAGATTGTGGCAGCTGTGTTCTACCTGAGGAGCAAGAACATCATTCACAGGGACATAAAGGATGAGAACATCATAATTGACAAGTGTTTTCACATTCGGCTGATAGATTTTGGCTCTGCTGCCATATTGTCTCCTGGGAAGGTCTTTTATAATTTCTGTGGCACATTGGAGTACTGCTCCCCAGAGGTGCTTCAGGGAAATCCGTGAGTATTTAATGCCTGTTAATAATAAATAGCTTCTTCCTTATATAGGTTTATGGACAGTTTAGGTTGAAACAGAGCCTTCCTATCCTCCACTTCAAAAGAATGCAAGTTGAATGAAAGAAAATGGTGCCTGTTTATCCTTTTTTATTATTTTGATTATTCTTCCACCTTTATAAAGCCATTAGTGTCCTATGAGGAAGTAAGGTACTTTATTTTGAATGACTTGTTCAGTGCAGTAACACAAAAGCAACAAATAGAACAGAAGAATAGAGACATAAAGACCATGCCAGTGATACTGATAACACATTTTCACTTCATATCAAAAACAATTTAAAATGGTAACAAAGTTGACTTTTGCAACTCATTTCATGCCCAGGATGTACTTGAAAAGCAGTAAGCCTGTTTACTTGTGTAGCTCTAGGTCTGCATAATCTGAGGACTATTAAAAATTGAGAAGGAGCTCTAATTTGTCTGTAATAATCAGAGGCCCCAGGTGGTCAATAAACACTGTGTGTACACCACAGAGAGGTTGTCACAGAGGACAGAGTAGAGAATCATCTTCAGGTTTTATCTCATTTAAAAAACTGAGATCAAAATCTCATTAAGTTGGTTATTAATTATGATTAATGCTTAATAATAGTATTAGAATGTACTAAAGGCCACCAAGATGAATCACTGTTTCTGTCTTGTTTTTTCCCCTACTGTCTTGTTACTGCATATTTTAAGCTCTGGGTCTAGTGGGCATATAGTAGACCTGCATACTTTAGCTATTAGTAACCAATTATTTATGACCTACTAAGATTCATAATATAGACCTAACAGTATAACATTAATATTAATCTAAATGAAAGTTAGAAAAACTTACCTGTGGATGAAATGCTGCCATGTTTCCCCTCATTGTCATCTGTATTTTGATGATGTGACTTTTTTTTTTTTTTTTTTTTTTAAAGCTATGAAGGTCCAGAGCTGGAAATGTGGTCTCTTGGAGTTTTGCTCTACACTCTGTTGTTCAGTGAGAACCCTTTCTGTGACGTGGGTGAAATTCTGGATGCCAAACTAAAGCCCCCCTTCCCCTTGTCTCCAGGTGTGTCATTTTGTTTGCTACTTACCGGTTTGTTCTGTCTTTTTGCAGTCCAGTTTTGTAACTTTTCTATGTGCTCTCTTAGTGTTGCATGGATTGTTGCGTGGCCTGCTGCACCCTGTTCTCACAAAGAGGATGACCTTAGACCAGCTGTTGTTGCAGTCCTGGATCAGCCAGCCCATTTCCCTTGCAGAATACAGCTGGTCTGAGGTGGTTCTTGCAACTCAGAGCTTCTGTGAGTTTTCCTCAGTACCACAGTTAGACTGAGAATGTCCTGCCATGTTTGAATATACTGAGGGACATGTCTTCTTCTAACAGGCTCATCCCACCATCAGGAATCCAGTCCTAATGGGTACATCAGACCAGACTTGTTCCCTGATCAAGGAGATGAATCTCTGCCTGAAGATGAAGAGGATGGCGATGAGGATGAGAGCTTGGCCTTGCTAAATGAGCTTCAGAGATGCCTCCAGAGGACTGAAGATTCAATTTAAAGAGGCTGAAGACCATTGGCCAATTGGCCATCAGAAATTTGACTTGCAGCAGCGGTGTAAGGAAGATAAGAGTAATACAAGTTAGAAAACATAAAAAATATCTAAATCTGTTATCAAGACCAAGTTATTTACAGACAAATTAAGTTGCTTTGTGGCTTGTCACAGTGTGGCCTGTCAGATTTTTTTAATACAAGAGGAGGAAATCAGACATTTTGATTTATTGATAGATTTTTTATTTAGGGAAACTGTTTTTAGCTCCAATATAATGCTGATGGATGGTAAGAAGTCCTTTTATTGAATAGCTGTTTTCTGTTCAGATTTTTACCTCAAAATCTTGTATATTTTAATAGCATGTAAGTATATTTACAATATTTTTTTACATCAATAAATATCTTACTACAAGCATGTTTTGTTTGAATATGAATGAATAAATTGTCTCACAAGTAGAGCTAAACAGTGATTTATAGACCTCATGAATTCATTGTACATTTGTTTTAATTTGATCATTTTCCACCATACAGGATTAACTAATACTTTACAGGGTTTACCACAAAATGACTTGATTACTTGTGATGCTGTTAAATAACAGCTGCTTTTTTTGAATGTTCAAATGATTGTGGAGAAAATAGTAATAAACAGTTTAACATAGAAAAAAGTCTAGTAATTTATTTAACTCATTTTCTGAGTGATTTTATTTATTTATTTTCATCAATTTTTTTACTGCTTATGTGAGCAGATTTGTAGTATATTCTGTGAACTGTTGTGTTGAGTTTTTCATCTGATTGTCTATGAGAATATGTGCAGTTCAATTCAATTCAGTCACTTTTTAATTATTTTTTCCACTTATTTGCTTTGGAGCTCAGCTTAAGTCCAGAAAATAGCATTAACGACACCATACAGATGTGTAACTTAACAGTGAATGTCTTGTTTTTCTATTTTTTTATTATGATTTAAAACACTTTAGTGATTACACTACTTTCAGAAAGCATAGCGGAACCTATATTTTGTAGTTTCTAGACGGATGATAATGCGCGACGGACAACCATGGGTACCCGTGTTGCCATACATCGGGTGAGGTCGAATGTTTTAAAATATCGCAAATACTGACCTATTTTTAGCTAACTTAAGTTGAGTCACGTAGTTTAAAATATTTTTTACAGAAGTACGGAAAACCCCCCAACGAATATTAAGTTTTCATATCTCCACTGCTAGTTTACATCATGTCCTCTTCATATGCTGCCGTTTTAAGACTGAATTTCCTTCCGCAGATTCTTCGGTGGACTGTAAAAAATGCCACCTCCTCAGCATTCAGTCCTGGCTACTTTAGGAGATCCCACCTCCCGTTTTCACGGATCGGGTGCAGCTTTTTCTCCTCCGACCAGACCGCTTCACCGTCAGCTCAACACAACCGAGTTATTTCTCCCGATAAACCTGCAACCGAGCTGTCCGTCAGCTCGCTGCTTGATATGGGATTCACGGACTCCCAGGCCAGGCATTTCTACGACTCTGTGTCCAACGTCAGGGGAGGACGTGGTGCCAAACAAGTTGTGTCAACACTCACGGCCTTGTTCGTCCTGGGCCTCAGCCCCAGCAGTGTGCAGCTTGTTCTGGACAAGTGTCCTGAGCTTTACGCTGTTGAAGAAACGCAGCTTCAGCAGCGCATATCCCACCTGCGGAAGCTGGGTCTGGTTGAAGGTGGGGTCATTTTCAGAACACAATATAGAACTGGCGTAGGAGTAAGCGGAGCATGTGTGTCAAACTTGTGTTTTCCCTCGTGACGTCACAGGGAGCCTTCAGAGGATGGTGGTCCATTACCCAAAGATCCTGACCGTGCCTGTGAAATCGGTGAAAAATGTTGTGCAGTTTCTCAGAGAGAAGTGCCTGTTTACCACCCGGCAGATCACAGAAATCCTCAGAGAGAGTCCAGCTGTAGTGCTGGAGGACCAAGATCAGCTGGAGTACAAGTTCCAGGTTAGCAAGTGAAGGGTTTGCAGGAATTGTTCCTGTTTTGGTTGTTGATTTGTCAAAAAGCAACTCGAGAGGATTTTAACAAGTACTGATTTGCATTTGTAATTTTTACCCATTTAGAAAAAAACATATTGTAACATTGTGTCTATGCTTTAGCTCTGATATAGAAAGGCATTAAACCCGTAGGTGTTTAACACCTGAACTGCTTTCCTCAGTGTTTACAGTAGGTCTGTTTTATAGAAATACAATTAAATGTATATCTTTAGTAGTTCAAGAGATGCACATTTACTCTGTCAAGATTTCCAAACTTATAATATCTTAACGTTAGCAAACCTATTAAGCACGTATGAAACATTCTTTAAATGTCGCGTTGCCCAGTGACGAGTTGTTTCCCTGGTTGTATGTAAAGTTCACACACTTGATCTGAATTTATACAGTAGGTTGATTCAGATTTACTGACTTCCTCAAAGCATGATTAAACATTGTGGCCAAGGATGCAGTCGTAAAAGTATATAAGTAACAACTTGTGTCCGCTTTAATTTATTATTACAATTTTTTATTGTACAGTGGGGTGTCTGGTAGTAGATACCACCACGATGAGCTAAAAAAAAGGCAATGCTCTGTCACTTGTCTTGTGTTACACAGTTTCAATGTTGCTGCCAAAGAATTTGTATGGCGTTTAGTGCACTGTAACAGTGCTCCCTCTGGTGGCAGAAGCGTCTTTGGAAGGATTACATGTGAAAGTGAGAGCATTTTAAACTTTGTCTCCACAGTACGTCTACTTCCGAATGGGTGTCAAACAGGCGGAGATGGTGAGGAGCAGGTTGTTCCGTTTCACTTTGGAGGACGTGCGCAATCGGCACACTTTCATGGAACGCCGTGGCTTCTACCAAACCCCGGACAAGAAAGGACAAACAACCATCATCAACCCCAAACTGGACAGTATCCTTAACGTGGACCAGGACACGTTCGTCACTGGTGTCGCTCAGGCGTCGCTAGAGGAGTATGATGTTTTTCAGAGACTACTGGCGAGAGAATGGAAGGAGGAGAACTTAGAGCAAAGCGGGATTGAAGCTCACAGTGATGATGAAGACAGTGATGGTGATTATGATGATGAGGAGGAGGAGGAGGAGACTGGAGGAAAAAGTGGATATCAGAAAAGAAAGAAGAAATATGGAGCTAAAAGAACATAATATTAAAATTCAATTGCGTTTTTTGACAAAATAATACATCTACAGTCTACAATTCTGAAAAAGTTGGGATGTGTAAAATGTAAATAGAATGCTCTGATTTGCACGTCTCATAAAAAAAATTTATTCACATTTGAACATACTAAACATATCAGGTGTTTAAATAAAAAAAAAAGTCATTTTGAATTGGTGGCAACACCTCAAAAAAGTTGTAACAGGGTCATGTTTATCACTGAGTAGCTTCCTCTCTTCTTTTACCATCAGTCTGTAAAGCAGGGGTCCTCAATCCTGGTCCTGGAGGGCCACTATCCTGCATGTTTTAGTTGTTTCCCTGCTCTTCAGCAG
>JAOXNZ010000092.1:13355176-13372407 GCA_028566095.1 Kryptolebias brasiliensis
CTCAGTCATTCAAATCAGGTGTGTCAAAGCAGAGAAACATCTAAAACATGCAGGACAGTGGCCCTCCAGGACCAGGACTGGGGACCTCTGCTGTGAACTGAGGAGAGCAGCTGCTGGAGGTTTTGGAGGGAATGTTGTCCCATTATTGTCTGATGGAGGATTCTAGCTGTTTAACAGTCATGGGTCGTCTTTGCCGGATTTTTTCGTTTTGACGCACAAAATATTTTCAACTGGTGAGAGGTCTGGACTGCAGGCCGGCCAGTTCAGCACCTGGACTCTTCTGCTACGACGTTGTAATGGATGCAGTTTATGGTTTAGCATCGTCTTGCTGAAAGATGCAAGGAAGGCCTTCCTCAAAAAAGACATCTCTAAAATGCTCTTTTATACCCCGTCCTCCTACTCGCCCGTTTCCTATTGTTACCACTTACTTTTACAGAGTTTTGTTTCCCTTGTCCCAGCTGTTTTGAGATGTGTTGCTACCATCAAATTCATTCTAAAAATGGTGCAGTTTCTTCGCAGACACATTTGATACGTTTACTATGTTCCAATGTGAATAAAATATGGGTTAATGAGATTTGCAATGTCCTAACTTTTTCCAAATTGGGGTTGTAGTAGAATCACTGAAATCAGAATCAGAAATGCTTCATTTATGCTGTTTGTCAAAGCTGATTTATCAGTGAGTGCTAAAGAATATTATCTAAACCAAACATGCGATTGTTGTGTCTGTTATCTTTTTCTTTTGATCTATATGAACCTCCTGATGTGGAAGTGATTGTTGTGTTTATCTAAGTGGCGTCAGCGGGATGTAAGGTGTGATGACGTTAGTGAGACCTTTAACCAACGCATGCGAACTTTATGAATCATGAGTGAGGTGTGAACAATGCAGTCGGCTGTCCAAACCTTTCACATACCCGCTTCCATAAAGTAAATTCAGTTCTAACTGTCCTAATCTGTTCTCAGGACAGACCAAAAAGTTTTGCACCAAATCAGATTTAAAACCTAAAGCAGAAAACCATAAAAGACAGCAGCACAGCGAGCTCTTAAAAGCATGAAAAGCTCCACCCCGTTACTACGTGATGGCCAAGTGGCTGCAGCTTTCTGCTTCTCAGTCTTATCGTTGAGTCAACAAAGTGGGCATCGGATAAAGACAGCGACTGACAGAAGTTGGACAACCGCCATCGATTTTTGCAACCCATACAGTACTTTACATCTTGGAGATCAGGTAAGATCAGTTTGCTTAATTGATCATTTATCAGCTCGTTAGTACAAAGATTAAATTAAATCAGATCATTTTTCTTTTGGTCAAAATCTAAGCGTTTCAGCGTACTGCTCGCTTTGTTTTCCCCTTTAAATTTAGCATTCAATTAATTTCCCCGCATAATTTTATAAATGTCACAAAGCATTTGCCAGGCAGCTACGACTGTATTATGTTCGAGGTGTGTTTGTCCAGTAGTTATTTGCACATTTGTTTTATTTGTCATGCTTTTCTTGACAAAGTACAGAGTCCTTGACTATTTATTGTTCATATTTGAATTCTGGCAGCATAGTACAGGCGGCTCATAGAAAAAAAAAAAAAAGGTTTATGTCAACTTTGAATAGCTGTAAGATGACCTATCTAAAAGGTGCACACACTGACAGCTTTGTCTTTTTCACCAGGGATGGATCATGGCTTACCAGAAACTGCCGAGGAATTACTAATTAGTTCAAAAAACAAATCTTAGTGTATAAATGCAAACTTGGGGCTGATGACATCTACAATAGACCAGTGTTGAATGTGTCACCTTTGAACCCACAGACATTTCACCAGAAACCCTCATGCAACCATAATCAACATCACCACAAATGACTAAGGAGTATGTTGGAAAACCATTGTCTGTTTTCACACTACCGCTCCTTTCTGCAATATAGCCTGAAACCTCTGTGCAACAAGTGCAGTAAGTTCATCCGAGAAGGACAGAAAGATCTTGAACCCAAGCTCTCTGGTTTAATGAGAATTAACAATAATTAAAAGCCAGAATTTGTGATAAGTTAGGGCTGTATCGGTGCTCATAACTTTGGTGTCATGCATACGTAAAGATATTAATACTGCAGAGGTGTGTGTTTGTGTCAGATTTCTTCTGCAGCACTGCAACAATTAGTATCTTTGTTTTTCAAATATTTACAAAAAATAGTAAACAAGGTATCCATTTTGTAGAACTGCCACATTGGCATGGTGATGAGGTGAATGATACCGGCTAGGGCTCATGTCCACTCAGTGTTAGCTTGGGAACCCTGGTTACTGTATGTTATGTATTTTTTCCTTTACTCCATGCTCATATTTGTGCCCTGGACTGCATGAGACCTACATTTTGAAGGAGGTGCACTTAGCTCCCAGTAATTTATGGTGTTTTTCTTTCACAGGACAGGAAGTAGAGACCACATCATAAAACACGCCTGCCATCGACCTGTGATTCCTCCGATATACTCAAAAGCACAATGGCATCATCTATAATGATTTCAAACCTCACACAGGAGTGGGTTGAGACCATGAAGCGGTCGCAGCTAGGACTGTTTTGCATCCCTACTGTTGTCATCAGCTTAGCCACCTTTCTAGTCAACCCAGTCCTCCTGATGTGTATTTTTCTGTCCCGGGCCCTGCGGCAGGAGACCCGCTACTTGCTGGTGGCCAACACCCTGATAGCAGACATAATCTTCCTCATCCTTAACTTGATCACACTGATTGGCAACGCTGCGGGAGCTCAGATACCTTGGATCGTTTGTGAGCTGCTCACAGCAGTCCTTGTCACCGCTTACTGCTGTGCCATCCTCACCGTCACTCTGATGGTGGTCGACACCTTCGCTGCTGTCCGCTGGCCTCTCTATTACCACGACTTTCTCTCCCCTGCCTGCACCCACTGCATCCTGGTGGGGTTGTGGGTGCTGGCAGCTATTTACCCTTTCACCTTAATGATCATTGTGAGGGAAGATAGGGAAAGCTCTCTCAAAAAAGTGCCCGTTTGTCTGGCTCTCATCTCCCTCGGTTTCCTTCAGGTCGAAAACATTGGGGCAATTTACTTGTACTTTTTTATATCGGCTCTAATCTGTGCCTTTCTCATTTTTTACTGCTACATTCGACTGTACATGGTCACAAGGACGCAGGGGATCTGGCACAGCCGTTTCTCCAGGGCCCGGGTCACCGTGCTGGCCCACGGGGTTCTTCTCCTGCTTTACTTCGCCCCCGGATTTGTCTTCACCCTGGAGCTCTTCGTGTTCCAGCGGGAAGGTGTAAGTCTTGATGTTCGAGTATGGATCAGTACAGTCAATGCTTGCATTCTCATGCTGCTGCCCCGGGCGTTTGCTCCTTATCTGTATGGACTAAGGTACAGGGAGATCGCTGGTACTCTGATTGCACATCTGCATCGCCACAAGAGACTCAGACAGATCACCTAATCATGAAGTCTTCAAAAAAAACTGCCAGCTATTCATACTACTACCTGTCACCACTGGATCTGCACTGTGGTGGAGCTATTTAGTGTAATACGTAATACTTTTTGTTCAAGTTTCATGCGTCTGCATTGTTTGTAAATGTCCACATAGACATTTAAGTAAAACACATAATGCCTAAAGGATCATTATATGAAACTTGCTTTGTTGAAAACACAAGTTGGTCATTTTTATTTCCGGCCACCAAAGTCAGGCAGTATGCATTACGTTGAGTCCTTTAATAGTTTTATCTTGTTTTACAATGTGAGGTGCTTTTGTCAAATTCTTACTGTCAAATAATAAATCTAATAATTTAAGTTTGTTTCATGTTTAAATGAAACAATGCATGTATTTGTCATCATGTATTTGTATGCCATTACTATAAGGAAATACACTTGCAAGTAGAAATATAACAACCCTGCTCCCTGTATGTCACTCTTGTGTGTTTTGTTTGTTTGACATACTTCTTGATTCTGTCCTCTGTTTCCAGCTACCTTGAGTCTAAATAAAAAGATACTAAACTCCCTTACTTTTCCAAGTTTATATCTTAATCTTTAACCATTTTTCAAGACGAAACATATACAGCTCAAATATACATTTTACAATGTTGTTCAAAGCCCTGCAAAAGCTGTCAAAGGGCAGCCGTTTTATGACCATAAGCACTCCACGTTATTTGACTGCAAAGCCTTGTTTGTGTAAAACTGGATGTGTACACAGATTGTTTACATGGCAGTTTAAGGTGGATGAAGAGTGGCGTCCAGGCCGTGGAGTGGCTGTTACAACAGCTCAACAGAAGAGGGAGACATTTTCCTGCCAACTGGGCTGCACCGCTGTTATTTCATGGAAAAAAACAGGAGCACAAGTGTGTGTTTGACGTCTATGTACATAGCCTGCCTTTGTTGTGTTGCCTTCAGTATGCTTCATACATCTGCTCACCGTCAACCTGCCATCATATAGATTAGACCTGCACAAAAATACACATACACTACTGTTGTTTGCAATCTTAGTATATCTCTGTAAACTGATGGGGAAGTTAAGTTTCTTCATCCTCTTTAGTTTTCTCTCAAAAAAAAAATATGTTTGGTTCTGGTTAATTCCACCAGCAGGTGCTTGGGGCCCAAAATTACTCTGATTGACTCCTGATTTATTCCTGTTTCTTGATTTTGGTTGCTGATCTCAGTGTCTGAGTGTTTCTGTGGATCTTAATCAAACGACATTTTTTTAATGTCATTTGAATCTCCTATCACTTGTTGACATTGGGTGCGAATTTGGATCAATTAAGGATGCGTACAAGTCTTGAAGCCCACAAAAGTAGTTAAAATGCACAATCAGGCTATAATGTGTCAAGAATATCTTTATCCAACTGCAGCAGCGCGTGGCTCCAAATACCTGATAGCACTGTTTTGCAACAGTATTAGGAAGTTGGCATCCTTTGTTCCGACTAAGCTCCTCCTTCCTCTTCACCTGAAAAAAAAAAAGTAGCTGGTAACTGCGGTTCATCCTGTTTTCACCTGTCTTAATGGTAAAATGTCAATGTTGTGACATTTGCCGCTTTATTGGCCTTTTTAGTTGCTTTCACAGCTCTGTAAAAAAAATTCCTCGCGCTGTGAACAGTTCGTTGTTCGTATAAAAGCTCTTAAATAAAGTTTGCCAACAGCTTCTTTTTCACATTGCGACATAGCAGCTGACATCTACAAGTTCGTACAACCATCTCTTTAAAACTGTTATTCTATTTTTTTTATTGTTATTATTATTGCGCTCACTTCTTGGGATAACTTTTCTAGTAAGTGTCGTTTGTTTGCAAACAAAGGGAAGCCACGTGGAGATGTACAGGCCCCTGGGAAGTGTTGTTTCCTTGTTCATCTAGCGTGAGCGACACACCGAAAATAAGACTCAGTTACCCATAATGCATCAGCACAGGGCCTGTGGGTGGGCTTTGACAAGTATATATATAGATTCTGTGTTTACAACAAAGTCAGCTAGTCTTTGTTTTTGTCTTCGAAACAAGTCAAAATGTTCCAGCTGAGTAGCACCATATCTAATCTTTCTTAATTGTTAGATGGAAAATATAGAAAAAGAGATATTGCTAAAACTTCTCAGGATATAGAGTTGTTTTTAATAATGCTTTTTTTTTTTTCTCTTCACTTTTAAAAGAACAATAATCCTCACTTGGACACTTCTGACGAAGGTAACAACTTTTCCTTACAAATATGGTTGTTAGAAACACGTATTAGAGTAAATTTCGGTGTATTTCATGTAACTTGCTAACTTTTTCAGTATACTCAACCGCTAACGGTCGGCGCGAGCGAAGCTTCTAACGTCTGCGGCACGAGGCAAGTCTGCTTTTGTTTAACCGAAGCTCCTACATTTTTAATTTCCTTTTGTGTTCACGCACCTGAATACATTTGTTTGTCATCAATACAACAAAAACATTGTTATAAAACGTTATATAATTTAATATTTGTTATTATATATATATAGAGAGAGAGATATATGAAACGTGTCACAAACTCGTATCATATTTTCAAAAAAACTTTATTGTATCTGGATGACAACAAGTTAAAACGTACATTTATTTTATTATTAAATGATTTTACTTCCTGTTACTTTATTACTGTTTTATTTATTTGTGCTAACTATAGACTATTCATAATGTAAATGTCAGACACATCTGGCTAAACCTGTCTTTGTCTTATAGTCTGTTTTAACTGCAGTGACCTATTGCTTTTGGCGAATAAGGCACGTGAATGGGCTGAGTCTTATAAGTTAAAAATAACAAGAGATAAATGACCTCACAGGAACAGAGGCAAAATGGCCATAAGCCAAAAATAATCCCTCTTAAACTGTTGAAATAACTTCTCGGTACCTCATTATTAAAGGTGTGTTTTAATGTGTACAAAATGGACAGTATTAAAGACAACAGGTATAATAAAACCAAAAAGTCACTCAAGGTTACGTCAGTATCCTAAGCTGCATACCTGCTCCAGTAACTCTTATGTGGTGTCTATTAGCATCCCTGCCTCAGTCTCTTTGAAAACAAACCTGACTGACATGTAGGTTGGTCCTCCAGCCGTTGCTCAACCTCTTCCCGCCTCTGTTTCTTTGTCATCCTCAGTCTCATGCAATCTGTTGTGCTCAAGGGCACAACTGTTTCACAGCAGGGTATAGCTTGCTTAAGAAGTGCCATCCAAATTTATGCATAGCTCTTATTTAACTCGTCTGTGATGTAAAACAGTATATATTTTCCTCATGACAGTGCGTGTGGTGACTTTTTAGGTTGTACTGTGGTGATCCAGTTAGACTGCCATTGTTGTTTTTATGCCTCTTTTCACTTTCCACTCCCGTTCCTGATCGGAATCATTTCATTTCTTAGATTATCCAGAAGTTAAAGAGGGTCTATAAAAAGAAGTTGCAGCCATGGTGTTGATTCTTGGCCGAAGGATGAACAGTGGGGACTCTGGGATCAGAGACTCACCAGCTGTGAAACGCAAGGTGGTGTCACAAACAGGCAGTTTCCATGTTTTCTTTTTTGTTTTGTTTTGTTTTTTCTTGAAGGATATTCACTTTGAATGACATTTTGACACATCCTTTTATATGCCGTTTGTTCTTAAGGTGTTAGAGGTTGAATCCAAAACCCTAAGCAGTCAGGAAGTCTTGGACTTCTGCTGTGGTTCATCCCATTCAGAAGGCATCCTGCAGGTCTTCAATGAGTTTCGTGACTCTCGCCTTTTCACTGATGTGGTTATCAGCGTGCAGGGCCACGAGTTCCACTGCCACCGTGCTGTTCTCTCAGCCTGTTCTTCCTACTTCAGAGCCATGTTCTGCAACGATCACCGTGAGAGCCGTGAGATGCTGGTTGAGATCAATGGCATTCTGGCCGAGGCGATGGACTCCTTGCTCACCTTTATTTACACCAGCCGTGCCAAGATCACTACTGAGAACGTCCAGTTCCTCTTTGAAGCCTCCTGCCTCTTCCAGATCAACACACTGCGGGATGCTTGTGCAAAGTTCCTGGAGGATCAGCTGGACCCATGCAACTGCCTGGGCATCCAGCGTTTTGCTGAAGCGCACTCTCTGAAGCAGCTCGCCAGCCGCTGCCGCAGTTTTGCTCTGGCCAACTTCTCAGAGGTGGCCCAGCATCAAGAGTTCCTTGACCTGCACTGTGAAGAGCTGGAAGACTACATCAGCAGCGAGGATCTGTCCGTGAGCAAGGAGGAGGTTGTGTTTGAGGCGGTCATGCGATGGGTTTACCACATTGTGGACCACAGGAGGTCCACCCTAAAGGCTTTGCTGCTGCATGTTCGCATGCCGTTGCTGCATCCCAACTACTTTGTCCAGACAGTGGAACAAGACCTGATCATCCAGACCGCTCAAGAGTGCTACCAAATTCTCCACGAGGCCAGACGCTACCATGTGCTAGGAAACGAAATGATGTCACCCAGAACTCGTCCACGGAGGTAATGATAATGCTTCCTTGGTATGAGGAAGGTGACTGGTAAATTTGATCTGGTAACCTGTGGAAGTAGTATTACTTGTTATGACTAATCCTTCCTCGGAAAAAAGATTTTGTTTGATCTTTTCCGCCTGGTTTTTTGTTCCTCTGGAATGAAATGTTTATTCCACTTTGATGATAGTTTTTAAGCAGTTAGTCAAATCTTTGAGCACACTTTGCATAGCTAGAAGTGACAGGTTACTAATGAACCCTGTGCTCCTGTCTGTGGTGGTGTCGTGTGTGTGCATGTGTGTGTGAGACGCAGACAGGGAGTGTTATTTTGCTGAAGAGACATGCCTGGTTTACTGAGTTTTTGTTTTATTGAATTATTTAGAAATGGTATAGAGGGAGACAGGGCATGTTTAAACACAGACTGATTTCTTTAAATAAAAAAAACATTGATGTGATGCAAGAAATGTCACAAGAACTGTCGAGTCTTGTTCTACCAGCAATGTAGCTCCCCCTGTGGATGTGTTTGGGTTTGATCTATCTTCATCTGCCACCTATTTAGCAAATAGTTGTTTATTTCTGGTGGTTGGGACAAATGTTATTGTCTGAAGAGCCAGTTGGACACTTTAATAAAAGGCTGATGCTGACTGAAAGCTTAAGAATCAAATACAAAACAGAGCATATGGTAGACTGGCACACCACAAACAGCAGTGCAGCTGGCTTTTTGTTATTTGACCTGCTGCAATGGTTAAAATGAAAACAATGCCAGTTGTCAGTTATCAAGGCAGTGCAACATGTATTTCAGGTGTATTGAGCCATTATCCAGGATCCGTTCAGAGCAGCAAGCCAGTTGAGCAGTTGGTTCCTGCATTGCTGGCCTTATTTGCCCTGAGGGCCCAAATCATGTTCAAAACAAATGTCTGATCTTGTTTTTTTTGTTTTTTGTTTTTTTTTTCCCCTGAGTCTACATCAGGGCGTCCCCTTCCTTTCAGAGGCCTCAAGAATATAATTGATCTTTTGTACTCTCACGCTGATAAAGCTAAACCTCTTGTGAGCGACAGTGCCTCATAGATGTAAACGTAGTCACACAGCTGAAGCGCCCCAAACACCTGCCTTTGTCACATCAAACAGAAGCATAAGAAAGACATATTGCCTTACATCTTGCTTAGGAAGTCCATTTGTTTCCACAACATGCATTTATCAGCCGAAGTTACAAGCTTTGTTATCTTAAAGATTCAGCTGAAGCCTTGTTCAAAGTGTGCTCTTTGATGCACCCTAGCATGATGCCTTTGTTATCATCTAAACTTTACTTTAAAGATAAAAGTATAGCTGGAAATCAGCACTGTACTCATGTCGTAGCACAAATGCTGTTTTCCTTTAATTGGAAATCCTGTCTTGGCACGCGTGTGTTTATGTGTATTTATGTTTTTTGCATAGTTGATATAATTGTCTTTAACTCTAAAAGCAAAACCTTTCCACTTAATAATGTTCATGTTGTGTTTCTGTAAATGCTTTAGCTGGGTTTTAGTTAGCCATTCTCTTTCTCATTACAGCTTGTTTCGCTCTGTTTTTCCTTTCTTGTTCGCCGCGGCGCAGGTCGACTGGCTACTCTGAGGTGATTGTCGTGGTCGGTGGCTGTGAGCGGCTGGGGGGCTTCAACCTGCCCTACACCGAATGCTACGATCCAGTCACAGGAGAATGGAAATCACTGGCAAAACTGCCTGAGTTCACCAAGTCAGAGTATGCTGTCTGTGCCTTGCGCAATGACATTCTGGTATCCGGTAAGGTCCTAAATTATTTGTTACAAACCTAAAGACTTAAAATGAATGCAAACCATGCTGCCATGTGAATAACTCAGCTCAAGTAGCTCACATGTTAATACTTTTAGGTTGTTTGTTTACTTGTCAGAAACAACTATAATACCAATTTACCCAATATCAGGATCTGATGTTTCTGTGTGGCACTGAAAAAGGCTGTAGTGATTGTTTTTTTTGTCTCGTTTTTGCCTTTTTCAACTAAAGAGGGAAAAGTTGAGAGCAACATCTGGATGCCCTGTATATTCTCAGTGACATGCCCTCATTGAGGTCATCGTTTTCACAGTTCCAACAACTTTCACTAAAAATCATGTGCACTCTTCACTGGATTTTGTTGCGAAAGGTTTTAAAAATCAGAATTCTTGCAGTTTTCTAGTAAGACAGCTGCGTTTCAAAATAAGGTCAAAATAAGGGAAAGCCTCCTTCAGAGAGGAAAAAAAAAGAGGCCAAACTGAAGGAAAACGTTAGTATTACCTCATTCAGTTTAACAAATGAGGTCAGAGGACGAGCCTCTGCCAAACAAGACGTTTCATTAACGAGACGCACCTCTGTACAGGTTTTGGACCGACAGCAAAGCGGTTAAGAGTTTTTTGCTGTTCTGTTCGTAATTGTTTTTGAGAAAATGGCAGCGACAGCACTTCTGATGCGCTCATTAGGATCGCTCGTGTTTAGACATGCTCTGTGTAAGTTGGACAACTATAAGGAACAAAAAACAAATAAAGAAAAGGGGGGGGAAAAAATAGGAAGTTGTTCCTGTTAGTGAAGAGGGTGGTGTTTTCTCTCAGTGTGCCAAGTCCTCACGTGTGAGCTATCTGTCTACCCTCACACACTGCCTGAAAACATACACCTCCCCCGCGCTGTTGAGCCTCACACACATTCAGTACACGAGCTTTATGATTTTACCGGCCCACTTTTTTTTTTTTAGTTCATAACCTTTAATCTACTTTTCCTGACTGAACCTTTACGTTGCGCTCTATTACATTCCAGCATGTAGCGTCTGTCTGCTCGTCCGTTTGTCTTTCTGCGTACGTCTGGTGCAGATGACTCTTCTGAAGCACAGCTGCAGTTCGCTGTGGTCCTAAATAGCCCGTGGCTCAATTGGGTGAACAAAACATCTTTTGTCTCTCTGTTCGCTCGCTATAATCCTAACCATTACCAAAATATTTCGACCAACAATAATTTAGACGCGTTATTTGTTTAACTGTATTCAGCTAAGCACACAAGGTTGCCTCATACATTGTAACAAGCTGACTCAAAAATGACTAAAAATAGCTAATTGTTGCACAATTCTCAGAGTCTTAGTATCATTCGAAGCATATTGGGACTTTTAGGAGTCGAGAGATATTGTTTTTTTCAACGCTATCTATACAAATTCCTTTGCCTGTTTTATGTAGTAAACCTTTCACCAACAAGTTTCCATCAGAAAAATCTTTAACAACGGAAGCCTCAAGGGCAGCAGACAGTCTGGCTCTTTGATTGTCTTGCAGATTATTGAGCAGACACAAGTTACAGCTAACTTCCCAAACTAGTTTTCATCTGTCTGTGTAGTATAGCGTAATTTTAAACGACGGAGCGATGATTACACTGTTATTTCTAATTTTAAAAAAAAAAGGTAAACATGATTTACCCCGACTTATTATCTTGGAGGGTGTGGGAAAGTTGTGGTGGGTCATTTTTATCAGACTCACTAATCTGTCTTTATTGTTTAATATATGGTAAGACTTTTGCTTTGTTTAGATTTAAGTACTCAATGCCTGTTTTTACACAAGCAGATCTTTTCGGTTCACTATTACTCCGTTTAAACAACGTGTTTCTGTATAAAAAGAGGCAGACTGTCATCCTAGACCCTTCTGTCATATAATATGAACAGAAAATTATTTGATGTTCATTTGTTAAAATCATGATGATTTTCTTAAACTAACATTAAATCCTTTATTTTGGTAAAATGTTGCTCCTATCCTTGTGTTTGTGCGTGTATGTTTGGGGGCGAGGGGTTATTGTGTGACTTCAGGCACGTTGGAGCTTGTTGAAAAGGTGACATGATGTAATGAAACACAGTTTTTGTTCTTTTGGATCTCAAAGCAAAAAAACAAGCACTGAAATGACTTTTATTGTGATTTAGTGTTAAACTAAATTTAGTCATATTTTGGTACATTAGTCTCAGGTAGCTTTTTGAATTGGCAGTAATCAAGCTTTGACCATATTTGCTTTAAATATTATTGAAAAAGTGATGAATATTCAACCCATTTGCATGTATTCCTCCTATCATTTCTGCTTAGAGGTGTTTATTTAAAATAAGAACTTGCTGCATGTTAAGCTGAGCTTATGTCTTAGGAATCCTTTTTTTTTTTTTTTTATACTTGTTTTGTCTATTTAACTCTCCAAGGCCCAGCTTAGGTCAAAGTTAGATAAGATCTACAGCTCTTCCTTGGTTCAGAGATAAAACATTAATGTGGCAGAAACATGCTGTCTAAAAAAAGACTGAATGTCATACAAGAGCAGATTGGATTTTTTTTATTAGCAGGATAAAAAATATGCTTTTAATTCGTACTGACTTTACAGTTGCCACATGTATGATATAATTAACAGGAGTAAAAAGTTGCTGTTTCTGTGTCTCTTCAGGAGGTCGTATCAACAGCAGGGACGTGTGGATGTACAACTCCCAGCTCAACCTGTGGTTGAAAGTGGCTCCTCTTGTCAAAGGCCGCTGGAGACACAAGATGTGCGTCCTGCTGGGCAAGGTAACAAGGAAATAATCTGGCCAATTTCCAGTTTGATAAACATAGCAGCATCAGACTTCACCTGTTTGTAGCAGTAATGGGAGTTTTGAGGCTGACTCTGTGCACACTTGTACTGTCACACATGCACAGCCCAGCAGGGGATTCTTCGTGTGGGACATGTTCTCCCAACTATAAATGCTTCAGTGTGGCTTTAGGGTGAGGCATACAGGATTTAGGACATGATTCAAAACATATGCTGTGGGTATCAGGGCTTTGTTTACAGCTCATTGAGGATGGCTTTTCTGTTTTTTTTTTTTTTATTTTGTGCAGAGGGTCTTGGAAATGTCCAGAGATTTTTAAGGCTGCAGATGTGTGAAAACTGCCAAATAATCACAGTAAAGACCGCAAAATATGCAGCGGAAGAAACTTTTTCATGCCAGTAAAATAAAGCAATGCACTTCAAAACAATACAGTGTTATTTTGATAGAGAAAATGAAATGCTTGTTTACGGAGATTTTGAGAAGAGGGTGCTTCTGAAGAATTAGAGGACATCATTTTTGTGTTTCCTTTGAACTGAAATGGTCATTGTGCTATTTGATGTGAAGTACAAAACGAGAAATACTTTAAAGTCCCCAGTGGTAGGGGTATGAGGATGTTCTGTTAAGTATTTTGAATGCTTTTGGTTTCCAAGTTTCATTTACATGAGGGTTCCTTGCATGTTTTGCATCCTCCATGATGACTAATACTGTTTTTTTTTTAGTCATCAGAGGCAGGAAAATAAACTGCACTTTGCTGTCAGAGATAGTCTATGTGAGTGCTTTGTGTCAAGGAATGGTATTTATTTTTATCAAATTTGTGTGTGACATACCTTTGTGTTGCCTCAGGGTTAGCAAATCAAGTGGTAATAGTTTACACATCTAGGAAGTTTACTAAAAACAGGCACCCAGATACTGGAAAAAACATGTCTAATTGTTCTAATAAATAACTTGCATACAGAATCCTATTATTTTCACAAGCTATTTTATCACACCAGAAGTGAGATGTCCTTGTTTTCTTATGTTTTGTGCACCACTTTATTCATCAGGGATAAAAAAACAAAAAGAAGAGACCGGGGGCGAGTTCGAGTGAAAATAAAGATTGGATGTAACATGAGTCCAAAAATAAATCACTGTTGGGAAAAGCACCTAATGGAAAACTTATTTCTTAGCAGTATAAAAACGAGCTTCTGTTTATTATCTCGACTGACTCTTGTACATAATGAACATATAGGATTTAGTTTAACCAATAAATCCCTAACAATCATATGCCTGCTTTAGCTGTAGCGTACTAACACATACATGTGGAAAAGTATGACACAAGAACAGCGTTCCTGGAAAGTTTTAGCCCGGAACTAAATTTAATTTAACGTTTAAGAACGAGCGTGAGTAGGAATGTTCTTGTCATATGCAGCTACAGCTCAAAACATCTTTCTTTCATTTTGGGATGTTAGTTTCTTGCAGATCGTCTTGGGTTTTCTGACACTGAAAATACTCACCACAGCAAACACATGTACACATTTGATCTCAGCTTTCATAACAGTGTGGTAATAATCTGGGTGGTCATAATGTGGCTGTTAAAACTCAGTAATTAACTCTGAAGTGAGTTATGTACAGTACCGAGACAATTTAATGTAAGTTTAATTAAATTTAAGTTTTAGTAAGTTTTTGTTTTAATCAACTTCTTTAGGGGAATGGACATTTGCTTCATCGTGTTTCCTCTGAAGGTTCGTGCCTGGCATTTATCTTGTTTTTGTTCCTTGTATGTGCAGAGGAAGGACGTTTCCAGCTAAGACATTTTTTCAATTCTTAACCCAGATTGAATCTGTGTTTGCAGTATCGGTTTTCTTTTGTTCCATTCCCTGTTTTTGTTTTGTTTTTGTTTAGTTTTTTCCCTAGAACCCCTCCTCATCAGTGCGTTCCTAGCCACTTCCTCGTTCAACCTGTAATTTTCTCTTTTGATGGAGAGCACTGTTGCGATACGGCGTGCCGCGTACAAGCCTCTGCAGTCATCACCTGCACATGTCCGTGCTTAAACAAAAAAAAAAGCCCTTCAGCTAGAATCGACTAGCCAATAATTTTGATGTTCAATAGAAAACTCAGATGTGTGTTTTTGCATTCCTTTGTTTTCTTAGGTTACTTTAGAAATCCACACTGTAGCTTTAAGTGTGAACCTCTGAAGAGGATTCCCATATAAATCCCAGACTCACTGCTCAGTGTCCTGGTTTATATAAAATATGTTGGACGTGTCCTTAATATTAATATGTCTTTTTCAGTCTTTGAAGGGTACGACTTCTCACTGCTCTCTGTGTTCAGGAAGCAATGACTAATTTTATGATGATCATAGTTAGTTATTTAGATGATCTCATTCTGCAGCGGCCTCAAAGTTAGGAATCACATCTGGTGATTGTGTGATAACGGTACAGTGTAGTTGTGTAATCGTGCTAACAGTTTGTAAGTATGTTTCATCATCATCGGACTTTTATGAAATGTTCCTGTATGGACTCCAGTTTTATGGTGTATCAAAACCACGCACATTGAGAAGAAAGAAAAGAGCGACGAGTTTCCCTACCCCCAGAAACCAGCATTACCTTCTTTAAACAGTGTAGTGTCTGGATAGCTTCAGTAGCGCATTAAAGGGTCATTCTACTCAAACCTTAGGAAATAAACCAAAAACGTCTATTTTCTAATGCTTGTAGACTAAATTTCCCAAATATAAATTGTGGAAATTAGAATTATTTTGGAGAAACTCAAAAAATAAAAGGTCTAAGGCTAACAGTTGTTTTAAAAATAAATATCAATTAGCTCTTAATTACTGTAGCTTTATCGCTCGGTACCAAAACATCCTCTTTTCTGCAGTTTCTCTTGCGTCTTTGTTATTTGTAGCAACAAACAATCAGTGCTTATTAAAGCTATCAGCACAACGTGATAAACAGCTCGGACTTGGCGTACGTGGTCACAGTCATGGTCATTTCTTTGTAGATTAGAGGGAGGCAGCTGCTTCTCAGCAAATGTGCTTGTGGTTTTTAAATGACTTTATTTTGAACTTGTATGAATCCCAACAGAGACTACAGTAGTCTGAAAAACCCACCTGTCTCATGAACAGTTTACAGATGTTGAGCTTTTCAGTTGGAAAAAGCAGTAGTACTGCTAACTCCACACAGGAGATAAATGCATCTGTGTGTGTGCCCCTTCAGGTTCCCTCTTTTTGTTTACCTTTCTGCCTTTTTATTTTCTTTCTCTCCTCTCTTTTTTGTGCATATTTGTTCTTCCTGTTTTGCCGAGTGACAGAAACCGCCTGTAGGTTTTCTGTTTCATAGAACCAGTTTGTCGATGCACTTTGTAACCCGTGTAGCTGCTTTTGGCGCATAATCCGATGACAAATAAGAAAACAAGAAATTAATTAGCCTGCATATGGTATCAAAATGCACTCACTAAAGTCTGTTTTACAGCATAATGTTTCATTTTGTGTTGTTTGGCTTATAGCAGTGGTGTCCGGTCCTGGTCCTGGAGCGCCACTATCCTGCATGTTTTAGTTGCTTTTCATCAAGTCTTCAAGCTCTACAGAAGCCTGTTAATCACTCAGTCATTCAAACCAGGTGTGTCAAAGCAGAAAAACATCTAAAACATGCAGGATAGTGGCCCTCCAGCACCAGGATTGGACACCACTGGCCTGTAGTAAACATCATTTGTACTCATTCAGCACAGTGAAAAACATTTATTACATTTATTATCAATAGAGCAGACTTGATAATAGCAATCACGGTTAGTAGAAGTTAGCGTGGTGAATACAGATATAGAAACAAGGACAAGAATATTTTTCCCAGTCTGCAAACAATGAGTCATCGTCTTCTGGACCCGATTAACCGGTTCTGTAAGTGCTGACGAAAGGAGCTATTGTTCTTACTCACAAACTTCTAAGTTGTTGTTTTTTTTTTTCCTTATTTTGCTTAAAGGTGTATTTTTCCATAACTTTTTTTTCCCCTGATATTGCTGTGGTTTGTGGTTTACATCAGATATTTTAATGAAGCAATCCTGTCCTTTCTGTCTCTGTCCTCAGGTTTATGCCGTGGGTGGCTATGATGGCCAGAGCCGTCTGAGCAGCGCGGAGTGTTACGATTCCTTCTCGAACCGCTGGACAGAAGTGGCTCCCATGAAAGAGGCAGTTAGCTCTCCAGCTGTAGCCAGCTGCGCCGGCAAGCTCTACGTCATTGGAGGAGGACCGGACGACAATACCTGTTCAGACAAGGTAGGAAACAGATGTGTGCTCTGCCACCCACGCAGTCAAACACAGTGATGACAGCTGAACAGCCTTTTGTGATTGAGAACTTGTATTAACTATTATACATGAATACAAAACTTGTTGGCGTTTCTGAGTAAAACTCAAAGTTGAATATTTCAAGGAATAAACTGAGCTGCCTGTTTAGTTTGTTTTCAAGTGAAGTAATTTATGCAGCACAAATGGTGTGTGCAGGTTTGATCAGGTTTCCAGACTCTATGATTACATTAAGATCTATATCTCTCATAAAAACACAGCATAAAACGCATTCCTAATTCTTTTTTTAGCTTTTAAGACGTTAGCAGAGTAGATGGAAATTTCCAAGTTAAAAAAAACAGCCTGGTGTAACGCTTTCTCTAGTCCAAGGACCCCAAAGCGCTTTACACAACAGTCAGTCATTCACCTTGCCCAAGGACACAACGGCTGAGACGGACGAAGCAGGGGTTTGAACCAGCAACCCTTCGGTTACAGGATGAACCC
>JAOXNZ010000092.1:13430816-13442239 GCA_028566095.1 Kryptolebias brasiliensis
GCCAAAGTTGTAGTCCTGAAAATATAGTTTTCAGAACATGGGAAATAAGGTTAAACAATACAAAAAAGATCAAATAAAATGTTGTAAGCCTGTAAGCCACAAAAGCAAAGTTTAAACGGAATAATGTGCATTTTCTATTGTTTTGCAATAAATAGAGTTAGGAAATAACATTTACTTGTCAGGAACGAAAATCTTGTTACACAGTGTTATGTATGTGGTATCATTGTTTATCTTTTTTAGCAAATAAAAATTACATCTAAGCTAGATAACTAGTGACACGTCATATGTGGGTTTATTGACATTTGATGATGTAATGGCTTCTTGAAGGGATGTCCCATTTCCAAGTAGGATCTTTTAACTACTACCATTTGTGACTTTGAATTCAGAGCCAAGGCAAAGGAATAAATGTGGGACTGGGCTCAAAAAAGGAAATAGAATTTGACCTAAATTGGTTTGTCATACTTTGCCAATGCACCTTTTCTGACTGCCTAGTCTCAGAATATGTTTTTATTCTTTGCTGCTTTCTTTAATCACATGTTCCCTGCTGTTGTAATTTTACTCTGTAGCAATCTGAGAAGCCGGGAAAGTCCTCATTTACATCAAAAGCTTTGTCGTAGATCAACCTCTTGAGTCAGGAACTTAGGTGCTTTGTGACCAGAGGACTGATGTAGAAACCTCTTCAGAAAGACATGGAGGCATTACATCACTCCCTGATGCTGGCCTAGATCACAATTGACATTTGACTCTTAATAAACTTGATTGCGAGATAGCTGGACATGCTTTGGACTTGGAGTTTTTGTTTTTTTTCCATAAATGTGAATGAATGTTTGACTGTAGAGAGATAAAAAGGTCTGCCGTGTAACCACCAGCACTGATTTTAATCTCCATCCTAGTATTACTCATATTGTGTATTTGCTCATGTGTATTAATATGTATGTGGTTTTTGTTCCCAATTGTTGAGGGCAGTGTGAGATGGGGGAAGGGCTGTGTATACGCTATGATTTGAAAGGGACTGGGTATTATAAGGTAAAGCTTTTTAATCCACAGCCACAGTTTTTCTATCAATCCCTTACTTTCATTTCAAACAGGCAAAGTTTGCTCCGATTTTTGTGTGTGTGCGTGTTCAACCTTGTGTTCTGCAATAAAGACCTAAACTCATATCTTGGTATTTGTTGGATTAATTGCAATAAATTACCTTGCAGTCAAGCTGCTGTTCCTATTTAAGTATGGTTGACTTTAAATATATGCAGTAAAACTGTATGTCTGGCAACAAAAACATAATTTTATTGAAATTGGCAGCTAATGATGGTAGGGTCGTGCTTTAAATATGAAGAAATACAGACTGGCATGGCTCTGCAGAGCCACTCTAGTTTGGTGTGTTCAGTTTGTTACCATATCTCTTGTTCGTGTGTTTATTGTTGGAACTCTTGGTTCTAATTGTGCAGCTTACATTTGAGAGAATAAGAGCATTGTATGCATTTTTATTGTTTCTGCAGCCATAGTTTAGACGTGTTATTAGTTGTAACCACTCTACATGATTGTCACAGGTTGTAAGTCAGTGCTTAGCAATGATACAGCCAAAGTTTGTCTTTGAAAATGTAGTTTGTACTGAGTCTTTTTTTCAACTGCGTTGGACAGGTTTAACTTTTCTTGTAGCATCCTTACAACCACTCTTAGATTCTCAAATTGTTAAATGCACTTAGGGTGTTCATTGATTTTTTTATTTTTTAATCGGTTAAAGGGGTATTGGAGTTTCCATAGCAAATGAATGAACTTGACCTTGACAAGTCTTGTACTGTACTGGTTCAATAATAGAAACGGCTAGAATAGCCGTTTCTATTATTGCATCACTTTAGCTTAACTTGCTGTATTTTATACAGCTTTGTGTACAAATGCTAATTTCTATGTTTTTGACATTGCTTTTTCCTAAGTTTTTTTTCTTCATTATTTTTAGTGAATAGATAAATTACAGTTTAAAAATGGTTCTCATAGCCCTTGTGCAGCTTGTTCTGTGTGTGTGTTCGTGTGCCAAAAGTGGCAGTTCAGGATTGGTGCCAGACTCAGCACTTAGCCTGGCCCTGCCGTGTGTGATTGTGTGTGTGTTTTGAGGCTTGGGATCTATCCTGGCTCTCTCATCAAGTATGCCGTTGGAGTCAGCTCTGCAGCAGAGAAGCCTAATAGAGAAAGCATGAGAGAAAAGAGAGAGTTTGGAGAAAGACTCTGGATACGTCATACCACCCGCTCTCTTCCAGCCTCTGTGCTCTCCTCTTTATCTTCGCACTTGGCAATTATGCCTTTTCACACTTATCTATCTCGGCCTGCTTCTCTTCCGCATCTCTTCCCTTTCACTCTCTTCCCCACCCTCCAAATTCCTCCGCTTTTATCCTCATTCATTTCCCAGTCATTCACATCCACGGCGCTCTCTCATTTCCACCAAATTGAAAGTCATTCATACTTCTCTTTCAGTCCTCTGCAGGCTGGAAAAAAAGCTGTTCAGAGTTTTAGCATTCCTTCCAACAGCACAGGTAACATCAGATCATCACACATATCACCACTGTGACACTTACAGCTCATCTTTGAGTCTCTGTTCCCATGTCCATATAAGGACTTCCTCTTTGCTAAATAAGTGGCATCACAGTGTAGCTCCGATTCAAGCAGTTGCAGTGAGAGACTGATTTTTTTTGTTTGTTTGTTTTTTTTCCCTCCCCAAATGGTGGAGCTGGGATGGTGTTTGTACTGTCAGGAGCCTCTTGGGAAATACCAGCAACATAACCATTGTTTCACACTCATACTCTCTGACTTGTCTTGTCCTTCTTCGCACCTCCTCCACTTCATCTTTCTTCCCTTTCTTATGGACCAGAACACTCAGCTCCTGCCAAACAGGACATGGTCATGATTCAGTAAAAAAACATTATTAAATGTGTTCCAGTGAGTGTATTTCAAGTCACACAGTCAGAGTAGGGGCCTCCACTGACTGATTGCAAGAAGTGCAGACAAATCTGAATCACAAACATAAAAAAGAAAAACAAAAACCATCAGAAAAAAACTATCAGACAAGCAACTGGATGGCTGGATGAATCAACGTGTGTAAGTGTTTGTCTGGTAGAGCGTAATGTAGAGTAACGTTGACACATTGGCATATTGCATGAGGCAGCAGGCCAGCGGAGGGGACGAAGCATGCAGCATTAATCACTATCTTCACCTACCAGCCAGTCTCAAAAGCTGAATCACTCGTCATTCATCAGCAGCTTCATTGCTGTCAGCTCCTCATTGAAGGCTTGAAAGCAGACTGCAGACCCTGCTTTGTTGCTGGTACAAACTGTTGTATTCTTGTAGGACTAGTTCAGTATTTTGTGTGTGGAGTGAAGAGGAAACACCATAAAGTATTCTTATGTCTTACTAATAAACATTGCATTGATAAACTGTCAACACCTGCACTAATAAAGTACCAGTGCAGACAGGAGACATAGACACTTCTAATTTGGCACAGATGTTAATGGGCTAATAATGGATGACACAACTTAGTCTACACTTCTAAAAAGCACTGCTTGAACAAAATTTAATAAATAAAATGGACCATTTTAGCATTGAGTACAGCACACATTTGCTGTGGTGTATGTGACAATGCTTGTATAAGCTCATGTAAAATCAATATTGTGATTAAAAGAGCCTATTTCACTTTTTCCATTTGTTTTTTTTACCCCCACTTCTCCAGTGTAGAACTGATGTAAGTTGGTAAAACACTATAATAAAAATTGATTAATAGACACAGATTTTTTGCGACTTCTTGCCGAAAAATTAAGTGTATCTACAGGGCTCTTATATCTTCAGAGGCTTGTGGTTAATTTAGGAATGTGTAATGCTTAGTACAGCTGACGGAGAACTTTTTGTGTGCAAAGCTTGTTTTATTTGAGGCACAAAAGCAGGTAAAATCACTTAGACAGCTGTCCCTGCAACAAAACATGGCCCAAACCCTGAACCCATTTGCAAACCACAGGGCTCTGTCTTTCAAGAATATTTCTCTTTTATATGTAAATGGAAATCCAAGTGCACAGCTAGTAAATACATCTAGTGAACCTCTGTGAGAAACTTCTCCGGTTTAGCAAGGATTTTTCCTCCAAACATTTTCCACGTGTACAGGAAGTTTGGTTGTTTTTAAACGCTTGGTTTTTCATGTTTGGTTTTCACCTTGCCCAAGTCACAGAAGCTGTTCTGATTCTTGAAAAATTCAGCTGTAGTCAAGAAGGATGTGGCCAACATCAGAAGAGACAAAGAATCCATCCATCCATTAAATGTGGAGCTCTTTATTAAGTTTATTTTGTGGATTTGGACATATTTTCTGCCATAGTGTTCATACTTTTCAATGTAAAGAATCAAATATCTGATCTAGTCCAAAAATGAGGGTGTGTGCAGGAAAAAAAGGACGGGCATTTAGCAGAATCTAACATCCCACTCACCTCCTCCATTCTCAGACAAAACCTCAAGCTACAGCACCTCTTCTATTTCTGCTGCCTCAGTGAACCTTGGTTCACAGGTTTTCCTTTTCTGGACCCCTTTTGCTTAGACTTTACCACTGCAGGTAGGGAACATTCAACAGGAGCTGCACGTGTGAAAATGCTATGACCCAGCAGTCTGAGCAAGACAAGTCAGTCCCTGTCAAATAAGCTCAAATCTTGCTATTTTTTTCTTCTTCCAACAAATCTACTTCAAGGCCACAATTTTCACTTGCTTTGTGATACATCTCACCCACTGGTAGGCACCATTGTGACAAGATAATCAATGTTTTTTTCACTTTACTTGTCAGTGGTCATAATGTTATGACAGGGTGATGTGTTTTATGGTAATATCTGACTGTAGTGGTGGGTGCTCCAGCTAAAATGCACACATGTACTTGAAATGCTGCACATGCTGGCAAACTGTAGTTGGAAACGAAAAATAGCTCCTGTCTTTGCATTTGGTTTTTACTGGGGCTGCAGCAGTAAATTATCTAAAGTCTACACACATTTATGTTTTATTCTTTTAGGGTCCCAAGTGGTGGAATCTTGTCAATAAGCTGTAGAAGTATTCTTCATTTTGAGTCTATGTAAACAAGACACCATGGCTCTGCAGGGAGACATGCCATTTCCTCCTGCAGTGATCAATATGCTTTGTCAGCCATAAAGCTCCCCACAGTGAACTGGCCCTCTTCTTTAAAACCTGATCCATAGTGCAGAATCACGCCAAGGTCAGGCAAGAGACCCATTTGCATATTGATGCAGACACCTTGAAGTTTCAAACTTACTTGCCAACCAGGCGGAAAATTAACCAGTCAGACTTGAGCCCGTGTGTATGTGTGTGTGCTTTTAAACTTAATAATACCTGTGCTTTTTCTGCCATTTCATTTTTGTCACAGACGCAGTCTTGGTAGGTGGCTAATTGAAATTACCTTTACTGCTGTTATGCTCTCTTTTGCCTCTACACGAGTTGCCCGTTTGCTTGTCTGATGCTGTGTATTCTGTTTTTGTTCATAACACATGTTTCACTATTTATCACATCGCCTGTTGTTTTGGTTTATTTTAAATATGTTCTTTCTCACAGAATAAATGAAAAGCAGATGTTTTGGAGGATTAAATATTGTTGCATTATCTACATTGAGCGAATTGTCTTGATTTGTTGATTTCTTTGTTGGCTTGTGAATTTGTGAATGGGATATGCATGTTAGGAAAAAGGAGAAACATGCTTATTTCAAAATGTACTAATAAATACGCCTTTTAATTACCATTTAGCCAGGGTCTAGGGTTGTCCCAGCTCTCCTTTAGATGGAAGAGGAGGAAGTAGAATGGCTGTTTGGCCCTACAAAATGCAATATTTTTATAGGCACACCTTGAATAAAATGCTTCTTATGTTACTGTGAACACAATATGTTTATAACAAAACAAATGAACCCATCATTAATATAGGAAATTGGCACCGTACATGCTGACTAACATCTGGCTATCAACAACAAAATTTGTTTACAGGTTTCGGTTGTTATCGCAGACTCATCCACCAGCATTACAAGATGTATGATTCATCTTCATCTCTTCATGTTTCTCTATTTCATGGCAAACAGACGTTAGAAGATGTCCAAAGTCCTGCAATGAAGGACACAACTGATGGTTTTTGTGCCAGTAATAATGTTTTTAACTGAAAAAAACCTGATATTTCTAAGTACATTTGCAAGTGCAGCTCATACCCCTTTGTTTAAAGTGCGGCCTACGTTTTTGTCCTTCTTCTTCATTAAAAAATGAACAGGTAAACACCTATCCCTTAGCATGAACGCACAGAATGTAGGGGTAGGGGGAAGGAGTAAAATGAGATTCACCCTACATCTCTTTCTGCTCTAGTTGGCTCTTTATATTTTGTATGTGCTGTGCTTTCATTTCATCACAGCTTAGATGAGATGGATTAGTGACGTCTTGGGAATCTGATCTTTCCTGCACACACAAACACACTCTCGCACCCAGTATATTGCTGAGTCATGATCGTCCTCGTTCCTGCTGCAGCACTGACTCGCTGACAGATTAAAACGACACCACTCAAACTGTACAAGAGGAGATATGCAATAGCAAGCACATATTTTCCCGCTGGCATAACCTGATGGAAAAACTAATATTGGTATATCCGCAACAGACTCAGCCTGGCTGTAATGAACCTCAAGGTCATTTAGAGCTTGTTTAATTGTGCCAAAACAGAAAAAAGTAATATTCCATATCAAATGCAGCTATCACAACAGCTAAGTTGGAAAGTTTGTCATTTGTTTAGTCTTTTGAAAAATCAAACCCAGGACAAGCTTCTATGATTTACTGATGCAGACAGTATGACGTGACAAAGGTTCAGACAATATCTGAGCTGTTTGTGTATCAGTAGGGGTGCCTAGTCAATATTTGGCAGATAGTCATAATGTTATGACTGCCTGAGAAATCAGTATTTGCATTACACATGAACATCTAGCAAAAATGCAGAGGTAAAAACCCCCTCAGTTCGTATTAGAAAACTGTTTTTACTGTTTTATTGAATGGGATTTCAATCAGGTGCTCAAAAGTCCATTTCATTAAAGTTCTTTCATAATCGCGACATTGCGAAATGAAACCTATGATGCCACTTATAAAACAAACCAGTTTGGCCCTATAGTTACTTTGGCTTAGGCACTGCGGAGAAACTAATCCTTTGTGATGTACCCATTTAACCATCAGCAAATGCTGCTTAGTTTGAGCTAGTTGGATTGCTTTTAGATAAATGTGAAGTGGTGGACGTTGTCGTAGGGCCTTCAATTACCTTTCTAACATTCAGTATTAGACAGGTTCTCAACACTTAGTCATTGTGGTTAGTTTTACCAGCCTCTGGTCTCAGCAACATTAACATTGGACCAATACTCTTATAGAAACCTATGTTGTGGTCGTTTAGCTATACAAGTCAAAAGAACCATCTGAAGAGTCTTGGTGGTTTCTTAAAACGTTATCCAGTAATCATATGTGCATTTGACAATGTAACAGTCAGTGTTTACTTAAATGTCCACAAATGTAATAACAATAATAAATGATGAAATGTATTCTTGAAGAATTGTGTTCATTTTTACAAGGATTCAATAACTAACCTGTCATTTTTCTGATTTTTGACCCTTATTGTTGTGATGTGAAGATGGGTGTATTTGTATTTCCTTTGTGGGATGTTGGCTGATAGAATTTTTTTTGCTGCCACTACATTACAATGAAAACTGTGAAAGTGATGGGAAGGTGGACACCATTGCTGTATAAGCACTTAATTATCAACATATCATGCCAGTCTACTTGCTTCATTGTACCATTATTTTATTATTTGGAGGGAGACGTGTTTATTGATGTTATTTCTGGAAGTACAACAGGTTGCACATCATCTGGCAAAACATCTGTCCCCACATCTTGGTTTTACAAAACGGCCAGATCACTTTGTAACGTTTGATTTCTCTTTCTGTGTTTTACTCCTACTTCCACTTTAATTCACCCTACTTTCAGCCATCTCACCCACTTTGTCTGACAGCTGCCCACCTTCTACATTAGCACTTCATCCAGCGTTCTTGATCTCTACACTTTTAGCACACCACAGTATGTTTTCTCCATTCTCTGTTTGACCCTGTTCAGGACAAACAGAGCTTTAAAGGCATAATGTAGTGCTGCAGCTCCCATAGTTGAGCATTTGTGCAGACTGTGAAATGCAATTTACTCAGGTCGCTAGTTTAAAAAAAACATGCAGAGTAAATGCTTGACTCGTGTTAAACAAATTCTAGCAATGGTAATTTAAAGAGGAAGTGGGTGGCTTTCAATAACCATTAGTTCTGGCAAAAAAATAAAAAAATAAAAAAGGGAGAAAAGATGGCTCTCTTTTCTCGCTGCAATTTACCGATCTCCAGTTCCTGGTGCCTGTGAGTGTTTTGGATCAGAGAGAAGCTTCAGGCTTCATGCCACAACAGACAGGCAGATTCAAAGTGGAGTCCTTCCAAAAGTCCTCCATCTCTCTCAAACACACACACTCGCACACACATACATACTCCATCAAACAGTTACACTGTCACAGGCACACGCTTAATTATTCAGCCACTAATTATCTTCATACCCGGTTACATAACCGAGGTTGCTTTTGTAAGCGGAGGGAAGGAGAGACTCATGAGGCAAACTTGCAGGAAAAAAACAAGCTTTTTGAGAGAGTTTCATCTGGCCGCAGTGCTGATGCAACTTTTCTGGAGCATCTGAAACTGCTTGAAGAACATTTCACTGAAGAGTAGCTAAGTGTGGAGCAAATGATAAAAATAAAATGTATATATCAGAGAGAAAGAAAATACACAGACAGTGAAGTACATATCCAGCTGTGCTCGTCCTTTTTTCACCAGATTACATGGATGCAAGCTGGTGAAGTGTGCACATTAGTGGTGTACAGGTACACAAAAATCACGGTTTGGTACCTACCTCGATTTTGAAGTCATGGTTTGTTTTGTTTTTGGTATGATGAGATTAAGGGAAACATAAATATATATAGCATACTTAGGTGCATATAGGTATATAGCAGCAGCTTTGGATTAGCTTGTACTTGCTTTTATAAAGCTGGTATAATTTGTTGGCTAAAATGCGGATGAGATTGAACTTTGTTGTTATTTTATTACTTTTAATGTGTGTTTTTGACAACAGATCATGGTCACTAGTCTGCTTCTAACAAAACTACTTTGGTGTTTGTTATGAAGTGTCCCAGTCTGAATTGTTAGCGAGGGGCTGTTTGAATGCTACAGGCTGCTGGGTTTGCACTTTAGTTTGTTTTTCCTTCGTTCCCGTTAACTTTACATTCAGGTGATGCTGTTTCAAGTTAGTAATTAAGTTTGACGTGGAGTCAGTTATGAACCCCATCGCTGTTGAGCCTCAAGCCCTGCTCTGTTTGTGTCTATTTTGTTGTTGTTGCTGTGGTGTTGCTTCGTGTGCCACCTTTTAAAAGTTGCATGGCAAAAACGTCCTTCGCTTCCGCACATAAACGTTCTGCACGTGTACAGGTTTGAAACATCGGTGTGACAGCTGCTTAAGGGGGCAGGTGCTGAACAGGTGCTGAACACACTCTGGGACAAAAGTGATCATTGTTGATGTCAGGAGCAAACTATCCTTGCCTCCCTCCACTGCACATCTGATGAAGGGATGTGAGAGTGGAAAGCCTCTTTCACGGGGTAATTAATTACAAGGATGAAGGGGGGTTTCCAACAACAGACGCCACCTGTTTGACCCTTTGCGTTCTCGCTGAGGCTCCTGAGCAATTCAAGCACACATTTTTTTCCTAAGGAGCTGCCACTGATTGTCACGTAGACCTGCATGCCTCTGCCTAATTAGCTAAATAACAATGGACACTAACACATGGGAAAGATATTAGGAGATAATTGGTTAGAGAAAGGCCCCATGTGACACTGTCTGATTTTATTAATGTCTTGGTGCACATGCACAAACATCCACTAATATCACTAATATGTGCAGGCTTTTTTTTTTTTTTTTAACCGTACGTGACCACATCACTCTTTAAGTTAGCTTCACATTTGTGCAAATATTGGAATGTTTTCTTAATTTTTATCTTTATTTGGCGTTGGGTAATATGAGTAACGCAAGCTGCGGCACCAAGCATGCACTTACGTGAAGCCACATAATTATTGTGCATATACAAACACAGTCAGACTCAAAAACAAACACGCTCCACATGGGAGATTTCATTTGTTGACGTTTATAGCAGTTGCAGCGAATCTTGATGAAGTGTCATCATGGCGTCAGTCTACCCCGGGCTTGCCCGGAGCCTCAGCATGCGGGGGTGGCTGAATTTGATGTTGTTGTTGCTATGCGCGCATATGAACTTTGCCTTTCATCAGCAATGGCTACAGTCTCCATCCCTAATGTGTCAAAACCAATCTGAGATGGGAGTGAATGCCATAAATGCCTGTGACATCATGGAGTTTCCACTGCTGCGCTCCGTTCAGCTCGACTCACGGAAAGCTGCTTTGATATTTTAAACCGCTGGCTCACGCACAGGGGGGTTTCCCACCCACCGCCCTTCTTTGACCATAGATGGACCACAGAGTTGCTGTTTATTTAGACGCTCGTCATTTTGAACCTTGAAGGTCTATTCTCCGACACATAGGAGCCAATGGAGTGAACTGCGTGAACTTGCTGTGAGAAAGTGCAGTTATTACACATTTTTATTAAAGAATAAGTTTCAGGTAAGAATGTCACTCCATAGTTTGGACTTCGGACTTGGCTTTTTTTTCTTATATTTGATCCAACAGCTACACACTAAGAGCAGAGAAATGCAGGGTTACTCCTGAGAATTACCTCAGAAGTTTCCTTTCCTGTGGTGTGTCTTCGCAGCTGTTAGTCACACGTTAAGTTATTTCTTGAATATCACATGCTCTGTCAGGTCAGGCACATGACCTTCACCATTGTTGGAAAAAGGATGTCCGAGTCTGCAGAAAGTCTCCACCTCCATCTTTGGCCAACATGACATTTTCCCCTGGCAGCTTGTTTAAATATTATAATTAAAAATATGCCTGAATAAAAGTTCCTGGATAAATTGACACAGAAAAGCTAACACAAACACTAACTGTTTATTCATGCCATAAACAGATGACTGACGTTCACTAGCTTGTTTTTGCAGATTTGCTCTGAGTGCCACAAAACATTTCAGGACCAGGACTCAGGTTTTCTGTCACACTCACACAGCTGGTAGAACAAGGTGATAAGACTTTAACTTTAACCTCACTCCATCTGCCACAATCAATACTCTGGCTGGGGGGTGCTCTCTGTTCATTAAGAACTTCCTAATTTGCAAGTAAGACAGACAAACTCCAGACTTTAGTAACAGCGTAAACAAATAGGCAGGTGCAAGTAAAAGTATGACTTTACAAAAGTCAT
>JAOXNZ010000092.1:13454000-13479744 GCA_028566095.1 Kryptolebias brasiliensis
ATGGATTAACCATTGATATGAGAAAAACATTCAGTTGAACTCCATTTACTATATGTCATAAAAACAGAAAAAAGAAAACGGTAGAAACTGACTCTCTGCAGGGGAAACTACCCTGACCTTCCTACTGTGGGTCACGTCACAATTTGACCTGAGCTGATGCATAGTTGGTGCTTTCTGAACAGCAACCTACATATATTTTGCATTCTTTGACCATTTCTCAGAGGATTAATCCATTTTGTTTAAAAACTTAAGCGAGCTCTTTCAGTTCTTTCTTTCCTTTTTGAGAAAAGCTTGTTTTCACTCTTCATTTCTTTGAACAAGTAAATCTGTTCTAAAAGACATTTTTCTGATTGTTTCCAAGATGTTTTTGCAGAACGGCAGTGCTCGACAGCGGTATTTTCTGTTCGCCCTGACCTTTTTGAAGGTCTTAAATCACTGAGTTCAAAAACAAAAACTATTCAGCTTCGGAGATGCTTGAGGGACAACAGTTAAGGCAGCAGCTTTGAAACTAAATTTGCTGTCTGTTATTTTGTGGTATGCGGGTGCTGAGAGTTGGTGTCTTGCAATTCCTTGGTGCTGCCGTACAGTTTTATTTTTTCTTACTTTTTGCACCATATGTAGGAGTAGTTCCACTGTTAAAACTCTAACAGTTACTCCTACAGATACCTTGTCACGGGTTACATCTTTATCGTCCCCTTTTCAGTACGTAGTCCCAGCTGTATTAGAGAAATGAACAAATCAGAGTTTTTTACAGTCTAATTTAAACCATTATATTTAATATTTGGGTTGAGTCATTTAACACAAATTTAAGTTCTTAAAATTACTATTTGTACAAGCCCTGTGAGGTCATCCTACCATCCCTTTTTTGTTACACATGTACATCTCTTTTTACGCATGTGTGCACACCGACTGTGGTATTTTTCTGTGCAGTTTGCCAATTCATGGGTGTGCAATCCATATGGCAAACTTGAGTCTATACAGTATGGGCGTGTCTATATTTGTACAACAGAATTTGCATACCTACTGCTTTGCGTGTATATGTGCCTTGCTGTCTATGCATGCCTTCTCATACCTCTTCTCTTCATGTTCATCTGCGTGAGTGGGAGAATGTGTGAGCCCCTCCTTTCCAGCTCCAGCAGGAGGAAAAGTAGAGCACTGGAGCACACGTGAGGTAGAGGGAGCGTGTGTGCGATTGCAGCTCTTAGTTGCGCATGTGCAGGGGATGCGAGCACGAAAGCAAAAACAGGGTGTGTTTCCTTGCAGATCTTGTTTGTGCATATGTTTGCTTCTTGTTGTGCTTGTGTGCGCATCCATTCCCGTATTAACACAGAGTTTAACAACTGCTTCATGCATGTTGTGCATCAAAATTTCAGCTTGCACGCATTTTGCATACATGCATATTTGTGTGTGTGTGAGAGACTTGACTGTCGAGTGAAAGCCGCCGGCCCTCGAGAGACTTTCACATGGTTCTGGAATGACTCTTTGCACATGTTCGGTCATATTCAGACGTGACACTCACACAGGCAGATGGTCTGCCCTGCACAAAGAAATACCACCGCCAAACCCAGCACATAATGTACTGACTCATATTGGGCCATATTTAGTGCATCATTTGCATTCAGTGTACATGTGTGTTGGAGTAAAAATAGATTTCAGAGACATTCATTGATGCATGTGAGTCTTAGATCGTAATCTTATCAGACATACTGAAAATATTACATTAAATGCATCCACTAAAATAGCTAGGCTATTTATTTTCTGTATACCCACACATTCCGCTTTGTCTTTTGTCACTGTTTAATCGCAAATCCCATCTGCATCTTCCATGTTGTTGTGGCGTTTTCTGTGCATCTGCTGAGGTTTGTCCCAGCTGTGAACAGGGAAGCCCCCCAGAGCCAGAAGCACTCCCTCTGTTCCTGTTGCCACATACGGTCTTTCACCTCTGCACTTGTTCATCTCACCCTCGCAGGTGCTGGAAGACAGAGCACACTTTCAAGTTTACAGCAGGGGTGGAAACAACTCGATGTCCTGACTTGAACTGGCAACTGAGTTTATCATGATATCACGATCATCATATATAGTTTTCATAAACGTGACTTCACGTCCAGTTCTGATGCATTCATGCACAACATAACTGATACGCAAGGTGTTGGTTCAGTAGTTTTTTGTCATGTCTCACACACTGATAGACTCCCTCTTTTTGCACCACAGCCTTTTCTGTTGGACAGGTTGTAATCTGTGTGACCCACCTCGTAATACTGTACAAAGTAAACAAGAAACTTGGTGCACAAAAATATATATTTTTTGTGGGTTTCAGTAACTTGTGCGGTCGTAAGCTAATAGAAGTGTTTCAGTGCATTTTGGCAGTGACTGTAGAAGTGAAAGTCTGTTAAAGAGATAAAACACCTTCTTCCAAAAGATTTTGTCTTTTTTGTGTGTTTTAATTATACTGATTATAGTCACTTGTGACAATAAAAATCCTAAAGTGGACATATAATGAAATATATGTATTTGGCTCCCAAAAAGAAGCTGTATATTTGAGGGTTTAAAGTGGCTACAAACTTAAAAAAAAAAAACCCACAAGTTTGTTTGAAGCCACTAAGGTTCAAAAAAGTCTCATTCATAGGGTCAGACAAATTTGAATTATTTTTTGATATTCTGATTTCCCATTGGTCAGTGGATGCACCATCAGTGCATTAGGCTGCTGTTGAGCAGAAAACTTTGTTTGACATTAATTTGCAAAACTAATAGTTCTTGATGCTAAACTCTAAAAACCAATAGATAAATAAATTATGAGCCAAATGAAGTGACAGTGAAGCCCAGGTTTCAAGGAGCTCTCTCGCGAGCGAGGAAGCTCGTCATGTGATTGTGACTAATGTATGAACCGCTCCCAGTTTTACAGCTATGGTAACGCAGTGCAGTGTTTTTAATAAACTGGACCATTTGCATTTTAGAATGAATTAAAATAATAACACCTTAGAAACACAAAATAAAACCACAAAAACAGTCACACAATTACTCTTGCCTGGGTCAAAGAAATAAAGATGAATGTTTTGGGTCATTTATCTACTTGTTTGGTTCCTTGTTTCATACACTCTGAGGTCGAAAGTTCAAAGGTGAACTGGACTTCAGCGCAGCTGTTTCTTGTTGCATTTAATTAAATGCAAAGTCAGAAAACACTGAAACTGCTCATAAAGTGACTGAATAAAATACATAAATCCAAATGAGGCATGTGCACACACTATTTTACACACACAAAATGAGATGCCCAGCCTACTGTTGCCAAGACGACCAGTATCGACTACAGAACACTGTTCCCATAGAAACAGCGGATGCCTCAAGGAGAAGGAGCCTTAATTGGAATAAGAGAATATGGGGGAAAGGGATTAGGGAGACTGGGGGCAAAGGATGGGAACGAGAGGAGGATAATGAAGCCGAGAAAGCGTGACTCTGCTGTTGATAATGAAGGCTTTAAAAAATGTTTGAAAACCAGTTCTTACAGCTGGCCTCTCGTGATGGTTTTATAGTTTCTGGTTATTTGTTAATCGCAACCGTCATCAGCGCCGTGAAGTGGTTTGCTTGTCCTGGCAAGTAAGCTAAGCTAAACCCAGAATCAAGTTAAAAAAAATGAGGTTAATCTATATTTAAAGAGGAGCTGTGGAAAGCAGTTTAGGCCTCAGAAAAACAGAGCCAAACGCTATAGATTAGTAGACCACACAAATCTCCCTTGTGAGAGATTGTGTTTACATTCTAGTTTGGTTTTTGTTGTTTTCCTGCAGAGACTTTCTGACTTTTTTTTTGTCAGCTGCACAAGCGTTTAAATCCCTGACACCTTCATTACATTCTTGCCATTTCATTACCAATCATCGTGCAGAAACCTGCTGAAATCTTTTTCTTTTACTTACTCCGTCACAGCGGTGCATAATTTATCTGTGAAACTTTACCAACACAACAAAACAGCTTAACCTGTAAACCTTTAGGTGAATGCATTGATTTATTCAAACAGCATGCACCCTTATTGAATTCTCTGCATTGTCTAGAAGCTTCTAAAAAGGAAAAACTCTATCTTGTTTTCTGCCTTTATCCAGTTCTTTTCTTTCTTTCTTTCTTTCTTTTTTTTGGTCTTTAACAACAAAGCGATAAGACGCAGGCCAATCAATACTGACACTTTTCTCACATTAAGGCCTCTCAAAGTCAGAGAGGGAAGGGGTGAGAGAGGAAATGGAGCTTCTGGGCAATGCTTTGTGTTGCTCTGAAAACGTTCAGTTCTCCTGTTGAATGTTATCGCTCCAGTTCAGGGGTTTTAGGAGATCAGATCAGTTGAGCATTTATTCAAGCCTGCATCTTTGCAGCCAGTTTAACCACTAATGCACACATGCTGGGTTTAATGCTTGTCTCTAACTACACTTTGTGGAGAACACGTGTAGTTATGGGTTGTACAATGAGAGATCAGATGAGAGCCTCTTGTTCATTTGCACGCTTGTGCATTGGCATGTTTTTGTTTGTTTGCACAAGGACGTTCGTGTATGTGTGCCGTTTCTGGATCGATCCAACCCAGCCTACTGTGAAAACTCCCTCCCTTCACGTAGCAGATCAATCAACCCAGTAGTTTGGTCACTTTCTCTCCTCTCCTTTTTGTTTTTTTTTCTTCCTCTCAGCTGCCCAGACCCTTTATTGTCCTTTGGAAACAAGTTTGGGTCGATGGTTGAGCCTTGTGATCTTCTATCTGCACACTCTTCAGTCTCTCAGTCCACACACAAGAAGACTCATAAGAAATGGCTTTTTTCTCTGATGGAAGAGGTCTGTGCAACACTATGTCAGTTCAATGCCAAGTGACCAATGTGACCTCCTCAGGTTTGAGCAAGTGGACCAGAGCATACAGCTAACAGTTATCTGATACTGGAAGGAAGGGCTGAAGCAGGTAAAGTGCACTGATGTGGCCACATTTTAGCTGATTTCTGCAGGCACAAACATCATGACCCTCATCTGATATCGAGAAGGTTTGTTTGCTTCCACCATCAGATTCATATCTGAGTCAGTTCACAGGCTTGTTGACAACCTCAGACGCCTCCCCCCCCCTCACTGTCCTGCTGAGAGGAGGGCTGCTTTTCTAAGAGGTGCTGTTGCCATGTGGGTGGTGTAGGTGGTCTCTAAAAATTATTTTGTAGGTATTAAGTGTCAAAGCAAAGCTAAAGTGAATAACAGGAATGCCAGATTTCCCACAGAACATTGCTTTATAATAAAGTGAGCAGTGTTACTTTCCAGGTCATAAAATTATGGCTGACTGATTCCACTCATCCATTGATGTTTCTGCAGAATATTTGGCTTTGTTTTAGCATATTAAACTCTTGGCTTTTCCCATTTCCTCTTTTTGTGTGTGTGTGTAAACAGTTTACAGTGTTGCAGAGCCCAAAGTCCACCCTGAAAAGTTCTTCTTTCTCAAGACACCACTTCAGAACCGCCTGAAGCAGTCCATTTGTCAGCTATACCTCATAACGTTTGGCTAGTGTTTTTATTGTTTTTGTGTTGTATGTTTATTTCTTATTCAAATAGCAATGTAGTTTTTTTTTATGCCTTCAGGGCCAATGGAAACTATAGAGTTTGATCTAAAACGTATAAAGAATAAGGTTGCTGAGCATGTAGCTCAGAATTTGTGTCTGAATGATTTCGATGTTGGCACAGTGTTAGTATTGGACTCCTTTTATTTATTTATTTTTTTTTCCCCTCACATGCTCAAAAATAACTCAAGTGGTAATGGAAAAGCGAGGCCAAATGTCACATTTGAATGTGTTGTTTTCACCTTTGGTTCTTCGAGACCAGACAGGAACATGTTTTAGTTTGGTCTGAAGATGTGTTTCTGTGTGTGTGTCACTTCAGAACACAGTCATAACTCCCAGTAAAACGTGTTTCACTGAGTTCTCGCCTTCCAGTTTCAGTAATCATTCGGTAATCTAGCCGTAACCGTGACATTCTTAATAGTCCATAAAGGTTTGAGATGATGGTATGTCTGTAGTCTTGTTCTGCCACATCTTTACCTGATGGTTCTTACATTAAAGAAGCACTAAAGTATAAATGTATCCCCAAATCTCTCCTAGTCTGCCTCGTCACATTTCACTGTAAGATCTATTTTTGTGAAGAAATATGCATCTCTTATTTGTCTTCATCTCTCTTTCATCTCCTCCTCGTCGTTCTTTCTCTCATCCCCTTATTGTTGCTGCATGACAGACCCCCTCTCAACTCCAGGTTGCCAGATGTGCAGGGATTCCACTGCTGAACAGCTGGCCACTGCTGCAGAAGTTACACACACACACACACAGAAAGAGAAAAATGTTTTGGCTCAAACACAGATGCAACTCGGTGCCCTCCGGAGTCTCAGCTCCTGATGACTGGACTGAGAAGAGTCTCAACTCTGAGGAGCTCTTCTGTTTAATTTAAGTCAAGCAAAAATAGTATCACATCAGAACGCTTCATAACAACATCCTTATGGGTATATATTTATTAAACTTAAGCCTCTTATGTCATAGACAAATGATGCAAGCTTTACACATATTGAAACTATGAGGAATCAAGTCCAGGAGATGTTGATTTATAATTTATTTATTTATGTCAGATTGTTGCTGGACCACTTGCATAACCCCTATAGGAATAAATAAAGTTGTATCTCATATCATCTCCAGTCTTGCATATTTAAAAAGCATGAAAATTCACAATAATTAGCCTAATTACTTTACCAAAATGACTGGGAACAGGGGAAGACCGAGATAGTGCAGCAGCTCAAAGGCCTATCAGCCAGCAGGATGTGTTGCATTTGATGCAATCTGCACAAAATGTTTAGTGGCAAGTTATGAAATCTTTATGCTTTTGTGAACTTTGTAGTAATACTTTGGTTGCCAGGCATTAAACAAAAAGTATTCTAGCATCTAAGATCCTTGTAAAATTTCTCAAGATGTCCAATTTTTCCAGCTTGTTTTGTAAATATGAATGATGTTACCAGTAAAAGGTTCCTCTGAATGAATTACTTATCTAGATTTATCTAGTCATTCTAGATTTTTAAAAAAATCCTATTCATTGCTTAGTTTGAAATTTTTCTAGTATATTACTGAGCCTCTCCTTTTTGCTGGTGGTTATTTAGAAACATAGTCCAATAAAAGAAAAGCACCCCGAGGCAAACTGTAGATGTCGACGGTTTTTGCCGTGTCCCTATTTTCACATCACTGCTATCAGCTTTGTTTATATTCTGGGCACTTGTGTTTGTGTTCCAGCCATAACGGAGGAAGTCGGCCTGAACTTTGCCGTGTCGTTTGTTGGAGCTACGGAGCGTGTAAACCTCAGACTGCATAAATAAGTGATGATCTGAATGTGCTTGTGTGTATGCATCCATCTGTCCTGTAGTGCTTCTTTCCAGTTGCTGCGCATATTGTTTGTCCCTGACTGTAGTACACAACATGTTCTCAGGCTCTTTATTTGACAGCAGTGAAATGGACTAACCCAGCAGGCTGCAGCCCAGGTTCAGTCAGGAAAAGATTAGAGAACTAGATGAAGATGAAGAGAGGGGGTGGTGGTGTGTGCAGGGAGATGTTACGGGAAATCACAACTGGTTAGTCTGTAATTTCTGGGAAACAGCTTTTTTTTAATGGACATCTGCAAATGAGTGTGTTAGAATTTGATTTACCTGCTGGCAGGCTGCAGTGCCTCCTTGTGATTTTCTTGGTCACAAACAAATTAGACTCTTTGCTGCTTTCCTCTGTTTATGTTATTTGTGGGAAAGCTGAATGATAAACTGATGTCCTAACTCTCTGTTTCCGAACAAGCTCATAAATAGTGACTGGAGCGAAGAACAAAGTGCTAAAGAAACAAAGCTCGTAGGAAACAAGACAACAAGTTGTACTTACTAGTACCTAACTAAAGCCCCTAAACAATAACATCCATCCATTTTCTTTATCCACTTTTCCGTTGCTGCCTATCTCCAGCAGCCATTGTGTGAGAGGCTGGGTACACCCTGGACAGGTCGCAAGTCCATCACAGAAGAATAAATGAAGTCGTTCCAGCCTCTTCCCACGTGTAACAGTCTTTATTTCATAAAACACAAATGGAATATGGCGATAACCTATCCGCCTGTGAGTTTATGACCGTTTAGAGGGCACTGAAGCTGTGCTGATGAGCAGGTCGAGCTAATGTTTGCAGAGCACTCGAAACGTGCACCTCCACTTTATTTTCCTCCGTGTTTTTGGCTTCTCTCAGTTCTTTTCCTCACCTCCCTTTTACCTAAAAAAAAAAAAAAAACCTCCTTCATCCCGACTCCCGAGTTTCTTCCAGGGCCTGTTTCCATAGCAACAAGTCACCATGGAAACTAGGTGACAGTGCAGTGCATCCCATCCCGTCCTGCTATCTCCAAGCGAGAAGTGTTTGAAGAGTGAAAGTTTTTCTTTCGCCGTCTCTCCTTTTTCATGTCCGTCTTCTTAATCTGCAGGGGAACCAAATCTGTTAGTAAAAGTTAATAGTTTATTGGATATCTCTGCTGTGTTTGTTCATACATCATACACATCCAAATCTTCAACTTATTAAAAGGATGCACCATGAAGTCTTAAAATGCTTAGAATTTAGCTTTAAATTGAGTTTTAGTATTGTAAAGAATAAAAAAAAATACAGCATGCTCACTCTTTTTCAGACCTTCGGCGAATCGAACCTCTCCATGTCTCTGACGACCCACTTGTGTTTCCCAGATTGATGTGATATTTTCTCCCCGTTTCCTTTGCACAATTATATATTTAGAATTCTATACCCCATCTGTCTTCTGCGTTGTGTAAAGAGAGATACCCAGGGGCCTAAAATAACTGCGCCACTTGACAAATGATGCAATTATCTTAAAACAGCAAAACACGGACTGGGCTTTTATGTCGGTTCAAATATAGAAAGAGACGAGAAGAAGCACCAGAGATTTCAGAACACAAAGCTTCCTCCGTGTAGAGGGACGGAAGGGCGGGGGGATTATTGTGCTGTATTACATGTTCAGAACAGTTAATAATGCTCTGAAGCGCCTCCACTTGCTTAGAAACCTTGTGTGAATGCTGTGCTAAATCAGTTTGTTCTGACCTGTATTGAATTGTACTCTGCTGAAGTTCTGCTCGTAGCAGGAAGGTTGCTCCAGCATTTAGTGATGGAAAACAACAGACTCGGAGGGGGAATGTCAACTTTTTGACAAAAATAGTGGCAGCCTTCTGAATCCATCCAGTCTCTATCATCAAATGGAGGCAGATTGAGTGAGGATGAGCAGAGTGCAAACAAACAGAGGGAGGCTGTGATGGAGTGACAGCTTGCTGCTGATGTGGAGTCACTTCGGCTGCTATCTAAAGTAGATTTTTACACAGCTGTATTACACCGCATCATGTACCAGTGACTTCATTATACCAAACAAAAGGGGGGGGGGACTATTGTTTCCAACTCAGCAAAGATTACTTAGCATAGAAAGTTCTCAGCTTGCCCCTGTTTGAGGAGTGTGTTAAAGGGTGGAGGGTCTGAGGAGACTCAAGTGGGCGAGCTACAGCCCACTCTCTGCTGCTGACCTGGTTTACAGCACGTGACTGAATGCTGCCCGAGCAAACAAACAGTCTCCAAGCTGCATGCTCTGCCTGTAGGATCGACGGCTGACACAAAAATAACTCCCGAATAATAGCGGCAGCTATTAGTCAGGGCACCATTGAGTAGCTGTTGTGCTGGATTTGACATCAGGTTGGACAAAACAACTCGCAGCACTTTGTTTAGCTTGTGGTTATTTATTGCAAAGGCTTAAAACAGTAAAAATATATATTTTTAGGCTTTTTCAGGCTCCAGGTGAGAAATCTGTGGTAGAATGGAAAACAAACCTGTTCTTTTTTGGGATTAGGGTTGTGAACAGAGCTCTTTCATTGTTAATTATTGTCACTGTGCTTAGAAATCAAGCCCTCATGCGCCTTTGAGAACATGTACTCAACGTACAGGATGCTGCATAAACTTTAACTCCCATCCGGACATGTGTTAGGGCTTCAGATGCATCTCTAGAGTCACGTGCCCCTCAAGCAGAATCTCATTTGAGCAGATTTCCCAACAACCTGGATGTATCTTACAGTGACTAAACCTGTACAGCTGTTGTGTTTGGTCCAAACAAACAGTTAGCAGCGCCTCCAAATTATTGTTTTTAGTGTTTAAAATTTAAAATTGTGACTGGAAATAAAGTGTAAAGACATTTCATGGCATTTCATTTACATACGTCACATCTAACAACACCGTATACTCATTCAAACACATAGTGTGTGTTGCCCTGTAACAAAAACGTTTTCATTCAACTTTTTCTAAAATAAAAATTGGATGATTTCTAGTTTGATAATTGCTATTGATAAATAAAGGCCTAACATTCCTTGAAGGAATGGATATCACCCATAAAGTATCCTATGATGTGCAGGGATGGAGTTCGAACCACTTTGGTCAGTCCTGGCCAAGTCACTTCAACATCAGCTCCTACAGCGACTGCTACTCTAGTCACCTTGGGAGTCCAGTCAAACCACGGGGACGAAGAAAACACCCGCATCCTGTAGCTGTTCCTTCACTGTGGGCCCTCCACAGACACACTTCATAGATCACGCTGCTGTTCTTGGCAAGTTACAGCCATAAATCCCAGGTGTCTTTACTGACAGCAGAGGATGTGTTTGAGCAGCAGCTGCCCAGAATGCCTCAGCCAGGTTTGCCAACAAAGCCATCAGATGCAAGACCGAAGCCAACTCTATTTTGGAGGATTCACCCTCCAATAAATGTTGTTTGCCTCTGGGCACACTCTGTTCAGACTCCCTCGCTGGCCAGATACCAGATACAATACATCTCAGCACAACAGCATTGTTTACAGGAAACTATCTTTTAGTTGCCCCATAGTTTGGCTCTGTGAGCGCTACTTATATCCTACGTTTTACCGATTTGTAGACGTCGCAATATCAGTGTTGTGTGTGACATTTTGGTCCGACGTGGCCCAGATACACATCTTTCTCAGGAAACGTCCTGCAGTCAGTCAGAAAATGCACTAAGGAGATCATCTCTGTGTGTGCGGTGGTGGTGGTGATGGTGGTGGTGGTGATGGTGGTGGTGGGGTCTGTTCTCTGAACTCTCTTTACTAGGAAAAGAACTAACCTCAGAAATTATGGAGGGAGAGAGATGTAGGTCAAGCCCTTGTAGTCTACAGATGAAGGCTAATCAAACAACATGAGAAAATATGAAGCTGTGTTAGAGGATATAAGTGCATATATGAAATGCTAGTGCCCTGACTTTTTTAATTTTTTTTTTTTTTTAAAAGAAGTACATTCTCCTTTAACACAAATTCGAAAGCCTCTTGTCTAAACTAGAGATGCGCAATCTATCAAAAATGTATTGTTATTGCAATATCAGTATGTGCAATATCAGTAATGCAAAATACTGCAATAAATCCAGGGCTTTTATTTAATATTATTAACATGGTTTGCATGTTAATTTTGTATATGGCCAGTCAGATGGACTGTGACTATTAGAGATGCTCACACCTGATTTAAATGATATTGGCTGAAATGGTAAAGCGCACCAACTGTGTCATGATGACAGACGAGAAAGAGAAAAGTAAGAAAAATGTGAATTTATCTCAAATTATACTCTCATTGGGATATTCCACAGTAATATTGGAGCTGCATGTTTACTCTAACAAATACATTTTAAGTATTTGTTTGCCAAATACTTAAAATGAGATATGTATTTGTTTGCCAGATGTCCTAAAAGTTTAGACATACAGATGTGAACCTGCTGCGGAGTTCTCACTCCGAATGTCCTCCTTTGAAGATGTTTTCATGTTTACAATGAAAAGCAAGAGAGCAACTTGTCATGTGTGTAATTCAATCATTTAGACAGGTGGAAGTTGCGCTGCCGTGTAAAAACCAAAGAGAAAACTTTGCAGGGCAGACTCGCTGCTTTCCAGGAGAAAGGTGAGGCGTTTCAGCAGGAAGGCTAAATGGATTACAGAACAGGTGCTTTATTCTAGCTATTCGAGCAATCAGACACTATTTGTAATAGAAAATGTTGGATTTCACAGGGTTTCCAGCCTGCTAGAAAACTTCAAGCTGTCAGGATTTGGGTGTCTTTAAGTTTATTTTTGTATTAGGTTTATTGTTTCTTTAATTCTGTTATTTGGTTGTTCCTGTGTTTCGTTTTATGTTAGTTCTCTGTCGTTTCTCAACATAAGATGATCTTAGTCTAAAACGCTGACATGGACGTTATCAGGATTGTATTGACATGCACAAAAATAGCATATTGGTTCATCTCTACTACATGCTGTAGTACATTTAAACAAAGAAATGCGCACATATAGCTTTTTTTCTTCCATGTGAGGCTGTGTAAAAAGACAAAGGCATGGTTACTTTCTTCTCTTCTGCAGGTAAATCTCCCTTTTTCTTCTGTTCTGACCACCATTTTCTGCTTCTCGCTTTCTGTAGCCATCAGTGCCCTAATGAGTTTTCAGTTGCTCATCTCCTCCCTCACATACAGTACAGTTTGACTACGCTGAGCTCCAGTCTGTCACTCGTTACCCTCTGCAGCTCTGCCTGCCTGTGAACACTTGTCTTTCTCTATAATGAGACAGTAGAAGCGTCGCTCCAGAACAGTTTTATGATTTAGCACTTAATGAGTCTCGGCCTGGTTTTTGGTGAGAATAACCGCTCTGTATAAAAGACAGAAAATAGCTCTGTCATGCTGTAGAAAGAACAGAGATAATTGCAGTTGCGTTCGGATCGGAGGAAATTTAAAGGTAATTTTTGTTTAAGAATAGAGACTGTAGCTGGAAAACAGGTTTTATTTTTAATTGCGTGTTTTTAAAATATTCCAACACTTTTTCTTGAGAATTTTTAAAGGGTCAGACCTGTGATTGAGCTGAATGAACCACGGAAAGCAAAAGAGCGATAATGTTTTTGCCACTGTCTGATTTGTCTATTAGCAAAATATCTCATGAGTATCAACAGATTCTAATGAAACGCTCAGAAAGTAATCATTTGATGTACATCTGTAACTGATTAACCTTTGGAGCCAATGCAATTCAAAATGGCCACCACAGATAATTGTCCATAGAAAACACAAAAATGGGTATATCTTAGCCAATTTCACAGCTACTAAGCTAAAATTTGGTCTGGTGGTAGCTCAAGGTCATTCGCAACATATACTTCAAGCACTAACAGATCGTGCAAGGTCACGCAAGATATCACAGTATTGCCCATAATGTCATTTTCAAGGCTGGCTCAAAGCAGCTACAACTCTGTCATTTCCCAACATAAGATGATCCTAGTTTAAAACTCTGGCATGAAAGGCAGCTAGCTTCAACGAATGCTAGACTTTTCAATTATTTATGTGACGTTTCGTGTAAAAGCTGAGCAGCAAGCACTGATTTACACTTGCACCAAATGTGTTTATTAGATATGCTTGTGTTCACGCACCTATTACTGCAGTGAGACTCCAAGACGATGAGGAAAATTAAAGGGAGGTCTGGCTGTCTGCGTGTGACAGAAGTTTTACTTCTTGAACATCTCCAGCTTGGACTACAGGTATATTTGTGTGGCTGGTAATACGTCACTAGAAATAAATAACCATACATACTGGCTTTCCTGCACCCAAACCTGTAGAATAAACAGGCTGAAGTTGTTTGGATTTCAAAGTATTTTTCCTTCCTGTTGTTATGGAAACTGGCCTGCCCACGCCTGCAGCAGTCCTGTGCTGTACTAAAGTTTCCTACATCCAATGCTTTCCACACTCACCCAGTGGCAGGAAATCGATGCTTAAAGCCCTGCTTATAACACATATACAACAAAAAAAACCTGACATCGGCAGCACTTCTCCACAGTTTTGTTTTATATCAGATGTGGTTTTATGGATCTTTAACAGACGCAGCACTGTTATGAAGTACATAAGCGCTCCAGTGGCCTCAAGTCAAACCTGGCTTTGTAGTAGAAGAGTCCAGGTGCTGAAGTGGCCTTCCTGCAGTCTAGACCATCTCAAACATTTGGTGCGTCATGAAGCAAAAAATCCAGCCAAAACCCAGGACTGTTGAACAGCTAGAGTCCTCCATCAGACAAGAATGGGACAACATTCCCTCCAAAACCTCCAGCAGCTGCTCTCCTCAGGTCCTGGATGTTTACAGACTGTTGTTAAAAGAAGAGGGGATGCTTCACAGTGGTAACAATGTTCCTGTACCCACTTTTTTTAGATGTGTTACTGCCTTAATATTCAATATTGCCTTATTTGTGTGTTGCTCCTTCAGAGCTGAATAAGATGTAACAAGTTAGTACAGGTTCCCAATCCTGCGTTCTGCTGACTCCAGTTTTCAGTGGGTTCTCTGTGCTACTGGCCCATTAAACAGACCGGACTGTGTTAGTGGGCTATGAGAACTTCTACCGGGCTGTCTTGTCCCTCTTCCCCCGTCCCACGGGAGACCCGTTTGGCAGCCAGGCACATTGGCCCATTTTTCCTTCTTGCTCTGCCTTTATGCTGAGTCTCCCTCCTTTTCCAGCTGCTGCCAAGCTTTTTACCTCTGGCTCGCCATTAAAAAGGACAGAAACACGCTTTATTGATGTAGTTGTTTTGTTTTGGCTCTTGATCTGAGCACAGTAAGTCTCAGGCTTGTTTAGCTCTTGCTTTGCTGTCTGACAACTTGTGGCAAGAACAAATGGTTAATTAAAGTAGTAACGTATTAGCTGCTGTGTGAGATGAAACAGGTAAATGCTGCTAAACAGGGCAGCTATTTAGCATCACTATGGCATCCTGATCCAACTCGAACTTAGTCGGCAGTTGCAGTGGTGACTGAAAGTTTTACAAAACTAGAAGCACTCATTGCAAATTATCAAAAGGCAGCGAAATATTATACTTGATGGATGTTGTCAAGGCAGTCAGGGCCAGATGCACCAGAAAAGGCTTTAAGTGCAGGACTACTACCATGTTTAACAGATGGACCAAAACTCCTAGGCTGGAGAAAAGTCTTGTTTTACCTCCCCCCAAAAAATGTTCTGATTCAAACAAAAAAGGTTCTGCAAGCTGCAGTGTGGATCTCTCTTTACAGCCCTGCCATGCACATTATTACTGCTTGGTTTTTTTTGTGAGGGTGGATTTATGAACAACAACTTTAGTGAATCTAAAAGAGGCTTTTAGTTGCTCTCCTGGTTTCTTTGTGGCCCTGCCAGCTATTTTTAGAGTGATCTTTGTTGGTAAAACACTTCTACAAAGATCCCGAGTTTCCCCTCAGTCTGTTTGTCTGTCAGTGAAGGTTAAGCTCTGAAGAGATGGTTTTTGAAAGGTTATTAGCCTGATGAGCATCAGCTCTATTTCTGATGTCCTCAGAAATCTTCTTTGTTCCTTTCATGATCAACTTAAATAGATCTCTGCTTCTTCATGAAGGATGAAGGATGTGCTTTACATGAGGGAAGCACACTCATGTTTCATCTCATATTTAAATTGTATTTAAATCAAAATAAATTAGTTGTTGTCAACTGTAGCCAGCTTTAAAAAAAGTAGCTTGAAATTTAGTGAACGCAGGCATGAAAGAAAATAAACCGAAGCAAGTCAGAATAAAAGGGGGAAGACCCTCTCTCGTCACTCTCCTCGCTTGCTTTTCCAATCGTGTCAGTCTGCCAGGAGCTCACGTTTTGCTCCAGTTTCTCCGCAACCCTAATTCCTCTGAGTTACCCACCTTTTAAAACCTGCTCTGAAAGGCAGATGAGCTGATTAATTACACATTCGCTGACTCCGTGCCTTCCCGTCCAGGACAAAGTTTTTCACAAAGTCTGCATAATTTTCTTTCATCATCCTGACTCCATAATAGCAAGCATTGTTTAATTAATTCAGCCTATTTGACCAGAGCTCATGAAGGAGGCTTCTTTAACGCCAGCCTTCTGAAATTAAAAAGACACATACACACATATACATGCTGGGGAGTAAATGCATGAGAGGCAGTGCTGGGAGCATGACAGTGGGCACGCGTGGGCATCTGAAGTGTGTTTGTGTCTTTCTCCAGTAGTGTGAAAAGTAGTTCAGTAATTAAGGCTAACCTCTTTCTGGTCCCCAATGGCGAAGGGGAGGCAAAAAGCGTGAGGAGACGGCAAAGGAGGAATGGGAGAGAAAAAGTGTGTGTGTGTGTGGGGCGGGGCAGGAGATAAAAGCAAGTGACGGCTAATTTTGAAGAATAGAGAGATTTTAATTTTAGCTTGCTGTGTTGCCACGAGGGGAGATTGAGGTGGCTGAATATGGAGATGCTGATCCGTTAGACATGGGGTTTTGCACTTGGACGGACCCACCACACAAACACACCCATCACACTCAAAATCTGTTGTTCGAAATGAGCCTGAAGACATGAGGTTCCACACGTTCTCCCTGTTGAACAGGATGCTGTGTAAATGCATCAGCAGTGACCCAGTTCAAAAACACACACATTGTCAAAACTAGTACTGTTAAACTCTTTGTTAAACTCTCCCATTCACCTAAAGTCACACCACTGATAAACCTGCTGAAAAAGACCTCTAACGTTGAGCTTGTCAACACTGGAGGAAGAAAGCCTCAAATCTTTACCAGTCACTTATTTCCACAACAAACATTCAGAGGGGTTTTTTGTGTTGCTTGAGCTGTTTTCTCATTTCGCTCGTTAGCTGAACTTTCTCTTTCCTCTCCGTGTCTTATGAGGGCACGAGCTTCACTGTTGAGCTGCCTGGTGGGTTTTTTTGTTTTGTTTTTTATGTTTTGAGCCATGTCCCATTTTGACCTACATATTCTGCTGTGACCAGTGCAAAACTTTTGTCTCCATGGCAACATAAGATGGGAGAAGAAAAGTTTTGCTTATTCACAAAGCAGAACGATGTCGCCTACAAGCCTCCACAAGTCCAAACAACCAGGTCTCAGATGAGAGCTGTGCACCTATACCTCAAGGATAAGGGACACTCTTTTGAGGACCGAAATGTTCATATTTTGGACCAAGAAGACAGATGGTTTGAGAGGGGGGTGAAGGAAGTCAAACGTGAGAAACCAACTTTAAACAGAGGAGGAGGTCTCAGATTTCAGCTTTCAGAAACCTACAATGGAGCTTTAAGGCTGATCATTTTCACTCTAATCAACACCTTCATTCATGTGAACAAAGTGGCCCATTTGTGAGCCAGGCAAACAAAGATCCTATCGAGCCTCTATTGTAAGGAGAGTGAGTGTAATCTGCATGTGGAATTACATAATATCTCAGTTTTAAAAGCTTGAACTCCACACTCTCTCCTTTTTGAATTGATCAAGCTCCGCAGATGAGAAGCGAAACGTCTTCAGCTGCAGAATAGAAGTCCAATTGTTTTTGTTTTTTAACCTTTTTTTTGGACTCACACAAGAGCCTAAAAATCACCATCGTGAAGTTGCTTCTTAGCAAAACGTTGCGAGCTTCATGCTTTTGCATTCGCTCCAGCTCAGATGGGAAAGGCAAAGGTTAATAGACGTGGGGAGGAGAGACGAGCAAAGGAGGGAAGGTTTCTGATGTATAATTTATCTGTTTAGTCAGCGGGAGGAGGAAAAGGGTTGAGGAGGGGAAATTCGGAGGAGGAAAGGTGGGTGGGCAAAAGGAAGTGGGAGGCAGGGGGAGACAGGAAATCCAGCACGCTCACGTTTTGCATATAATTCATCGCTTTTCCAAGCCCTGAACGTCTTCCAGCAGCAAAACGGCTCTGTGTCGCACTCAACAGTGTTGCAGGTGTTTTATATCTTCTCTTTTGAAATTCAAGTCTATTCATTAAGACCTTTTCCTGAGAAAGACATCTTACATGTGCAGCAAATTTCTAAATTTGTAACAGACTGTATGGAGTTTAAACTTGCCGAAGCTTCGTCAGGGGCAGATGGCTCCTTTAAGCATCGGCCCTTTGAGACCAGGTGAAGGGAAAAAAGGGGCTGAAACAGGGATGGATGGATGAAGGAAACAAGGCAGAATGTTGCACCCATGGAGAGAGGAGCAGAAGAGCAGATTTGCTTTGTTAGCAGGCCTACGATAAGCCCCCCTACCTCCCCCCCACCTCGCTTTGTTTTCACTCCGCTTCTGTTCTCCATCACTCTCCCCTTCTTTGTTTCTTCATCTCAAGACATTTAAACTATTTTGCCGTCCACATGCTTGGCTGGCAGGCTACGGGTGAGGTGAGATGGAAAGGCGGGGCTACATGATAGCAGTCAACACGCTCCGGAAACATGGGAGAGAATTGATAAAATGCGGTGTGAACACTTGACCTAAATAAAACAGAAAGTACACCTCCTCGCTTCTGTATTTCTTCACCCCACTTTAGGAATTTGCACGCTCGTGCACTTTTAGGTGCGTTTCTGTGGGTGTGAAGTTTCTCTGTAAGAGGCGGTCTGGTCTGTACAGGTCTGCTGTCCGGAGATAGCACTCTGTTGATACTTCCTCCCACTGATCAGCTCCACCTCACCCACGGTGAAGTGGGGGGGGTGTTCACACAGAGCTCCACCCTTGCTCCCCCCCCAAATCCTCCTCCATACTTTAGCTTCCATCATCAAACTGGAACAGTTTTTATGCACTGCAAGCCAGAGTCTTTTAGAGATGAGCAGATAAAAAACAGCATATCTGATTCTTTTTCTCTTTGCACGTTTTGTTTTCAAGCTCTATTCCCAGATTATGTACATTAATCAACCTAGTGTGGTGCAATAGGGTCTTTTGAAGTTCAAAATAACTGCTAATTAACATCTTTTTGTTGTCTCCTTATCAGATTTGTATCATATTATATTTTGTCCCATCTTTTTGCTTATAGTGTTTGTTTGTGGCCACTTTCTGTGTTCATTTAATCAGTGAAGTTTATTTAAACAGTGTCAGTTTACAATAAGTCATTTTATGTCCTTATGCATCACAGCAAACAGCTCAGATTCTATCCAGTTTATTACATTTTTTCCAAGTTAGTTCCAATTCCAATTTAATCCAATTTACTCTAATATCAGTAAATGTGAATAAAGTTATTCACTTTTTTTCTGTTTCTGTTTTCTGTCTATATGTAAGATCACTACAGGTTAACTTATTATTAAAATATTTTAAGACTTCTGCAGTAAAAGAAATCATAATTGCATCTTAAGTGCAAGAATAGCCAGTGAAAATAAAAAACCCTCTCTTATCACCCGCCCCACCTGCACACTTTTACTTGTAGATTATTCAGGTTACTGGATCAAAAATTGTAGGTCTTTAAAAGCATTTTATTAAAGAGTTTATGTTTTTGGGGGTCAAACAAAATCAGGAAATCTTTTGCAACAGCAACTTCATAACTCGAGGTTTTTTCTTTGTCTTTTATATGATTGATTCTTTTTGGATGTTCCGCAGGATGTTTTGTAATGTCTTTATATTCAGACTGATTAGTTCATTGTTTTCATATCAATTTCATCAAATGTTGGAATATGTTTAAAAGATCGTTGCTTCTGCACCCACAGTCTTACCTCTGCGATCTAAGATGAACCCAGATCATGCAACCTGAGTGTCAGGCTGAGTGAGATGGCGCTGCAGTGACCACCCGCCGCTCTGTCCTCATCTAACCAACGCACATGATCAGTTATCCCGTGCACCGTACAGTATCGCCAGGCAAACCTGAGCCCACAGAGGACAGAATGGAGACAGCAGAGGATAAGCGGTAACATCACGATTCACTGGGAACAGAAAGTCAGAGCGGGGAAAAGAAGAAATTAAGGACACACACCTGGAGAAGCAGCATGAGCAGATGAAATGTCATTCTTCCTGCACTGAGACTTTATCTTTTCTCTGACTAATGTAGAAAGGTCAGGCAGGGACAGACTGACATATAGTGTTATCCTGTTAGCCTGTCGATGAGCTGCAGGAAGAGTTTGAGGAAATTACTGGTGTTCAGAGGAACCATTAAATATTTGGTACGGTTACATTTAGCTGATCTTATGGTATTTCCGTGTACAAAAAATGGACAATAACCTGCCTTATGTTGCAATACTGGTTGGTTGTACATATTTTTAAGATTGGAGTTGTTTTATGATGGCAGCAGTCCGATCTGGTTGTAACCCAGCTCAGACTAGTTGTTAGCTTGTCAGTCTCTTCAGAATCAAACTATTTCTCTAAACTGAGGCTGTTCAAAAAGCTGTCTACAGCAGGTAAGATATCAAGTGTACATACCCTTTCCACAGAACCCCTCTTCAACAGATTGCTTTGTATTAAAAAACAGTCAACCACTTCATGTTGTCATAAAGAGACATTTAAGCTATAAACTGCAATAAAATGAGTAATTTTAACTTGGGCCTTAACGTCTTTTAGATCCAGCCTCAAGTGGCTAATCGAAGAACTTGTCACTTCCACCCTGTTTTAATTATTCTGCCTGGCAGGTGGTTGCATACGAAGCACACAGGATAAATAAAAAGAATAACAGCTCTCATTGGTTCTTGAGGGAAATTTATCACTGAAGTCAGCAGGATGCATCCTCTGAGGACTTTAAACTGACAAACACCGAATGTCATGGAAAGAGCCGCGGTTAAAAATGTCCGTGTGTGGTGCAGGAATTTCTGCACCTGGTGAGTATTATTGGTTAATACTAGTGTGACGAAGACCAGCCTTTAACAGTAAGGTTTATGTTCAAGTGCTGCAGGTAGACCAAAAGTAATTCAATAATGTCCTTCTTGTGGAGAGGGAGGACAAAGTTAAACATTTTCCCTGAAAGTTTAATTTATGCTGAAGTGTCAGAGGGATTACCCAGGAATTCTTATGTGGAACTGAACACCGGATCTCATATTTCCTCTTTGTTGCATTATACTAAAGACAGGTGGGGTCATTTCGACACAAGCTTCCGACACCACGCTGAATAATTCAGGAAAGGCCTCGATGCTGTGTTTGTGTATGTGTGTGGATGTTAGGTATTTGTTTCTGTACCGTGCAAGGAGCTGAGTGTTCACACAGCGGCTTCCTCAGTTCCCCATGACCCTGGTTAGGTCACCTTTGCAGATATTTAATTAGGCGTGGCTGGAATGCAGTTCTGTGTTTTTATCAGTGCTGTTTCGTTGCTTCAGTGTTTTCATTTAAAATACTACTGCCCTACACTTTTTAAAATTTCATTTCAGTTTTGAACTTGATTCACTGAAAATGAACAGCATCTGGTTTTTGCTGCAACGTTGGTGCATCATTTGCTCCCACTATTTGCTCCTTCTGAGCATCATATTCACAAATCAAATTCTGTCAATTATATGCTAATTCACACATATCCATCAAGGTTGGCAGGTGTGAGCAATTTGCACTCTTTTTCCATCAGACCAGTCGTCCTTGCTGCAGAATCTAAATATTGACATATGCCACTAACACAACAGGCTCAAAAGTGACAGAGAAAGAGAAAATTATTTTCTTTCAGTGAGCTCCAGGGCACTCCTTAAAACTACATTTTACTGTATCAGAGAGGAATCATGTTTAGGGTAGCATTTCTATATCAAAAAGTGAGGTTTTGTGCTTTCTTGTCCATCATTGGATCCTCTTCTTTTTACCTAATAAATTAAAAAATTGTCTTTGGTTTCTAACCTGGTCAAAGTGGTGCTCACTGCACCTCCCTTCCTACCCCCACGGGGAAAGTCAGGATACCTCAGTGTCCTCAGTGCATAACTGGAACAGAGGATGAATTATAGTTCTCCTGTTGTGTCTTGTTTCTTCTTGTGAAGGCAACAACAGTGCAACAAATTGCTCCTCTTCCTCAGATTCTTCTCCAGAGACAACGTTACCTGCAGCTTTCAGGAAACGGTGCTGCAAAAAGCAGACCTCATTTAAATGTGGGCAAACTTCACCAGTGCAGAGAGATGCTGTTTGGATGGCAGTACTTTTTGAGGCACATATTTCCGTTTGCGAGGGCTTTGTCAATTAGAGAGATGCACAGAATCTATTTTGCTCCTGTTTAGCACCTGCAAAAAACTGCGTGATCATTTGGTGAATATGGGTCTATTCTTTCGTCCTTAAGCCTAAACAGTTTATTTTGAAAACTGGTTCTAGCCGATAGACTTGTTTACCATATTGAATGTCTTCTTGGGTTCCAATGACATCAGTCCTCCACGCTCCTGTGACGTAAGGCTCTGGAGTTACATTGAAGAGGAGTGCATACACATCACTGCCATGAATAATGACTGAAGTTGGGATGGTTTAGTTTAACGCTCGTTTCGACTTGCTGATTCACTGAAGCCCTTGCAGGCCTCCATGTGAACTGCAGGACTTTGTGGTGTTTTTTTAGGTTTGAAACCTGCTTGAAATTAAAATAAATTGCCTAAAACTGTTTGCAACTGTTGTAACTGCAATCACATCTCCTTAATAGTAAACTTGCACTTTCACTTTCATGTTTCTTTGGGTTAGAGACATTTTTCTAAGAACTTTTACATCCTTCCTCTTGCTTTTCGCCCATGTCACAGTGGAGGGTAAATAATTCATGTTGGGTCTGCGTGCTGTTGGATATGAATCACTTGAAAAAAGCAAGATACACGTGCTCCTCTCAGAGAGGCTCTCCAAAGGCCCATAAATGAAGGAGATGGGGGAGGAGGGATTGCTTCACACGTGAGCTCAGGTATAAAGACCATGCAGTCATGTCCTTTGCATGACATCTGGGCGATATGAAGTAACTCAGTCTGTTCTACTGAATCCCATTTTATACTTAGTATGAACAGTGCCGAGGCACAGACTTACTAGAATGGTCAAATTAGTATTAGTGTTCTTGCAAATTATAAACTGCACAAAATAGCATAAAGGCGCAAATAAGTAGACACACTGATAATCAGGACCTGGTAATTTACCAGCTAAAGACCATATAATTAGCAACACAGACCTAAAGCACAAAGCTGATAACCAGTTTGCTTAAACTGTTTAGGAAGTTCTCCTTGGCTCAGATCAGAGAGACTGTTTGTTGGGTCTAATTACATACTTAAACTCCTTCATGAATGTCGAAAGACTTTACTCCTTAGTTTAACTAAATTTAGCAATGGTTTATAAGCTTCAGAATCAGCCAACAAACATAAGTGAGGAAGCGTCCTTAAAGCCTAACATGTAGCCTATTAGTGTTAATTAAAAACACATTCCTAATAACATGTTGTCACTGAAGCCTGCTATCCAAACCTGAAACAACTATCATTTCAGAAAACAGAGGTCTCTGATTATAAACGTGCAGTGCATTGCTACATGAGCTTCATTTACAACCATTTTTTCCCCCACTTTTCTTAAAATAAATTAAACTAAAGGGAGATAGGATATCAATGATATACAAGCTTTATTAATTATGATGTTCAGGAACAGTCAATTAAAAAAGTGATGTGATAATGACTTATTTTGGTATGTACACACTGTACTTCTTACTGCTGTCAGGCAAAATCTTTTGCTGTTTTTTGCAGCCATGACTAGTTTAAAAAATTAACATAAAAACTTAAATGTGAATAAAAATGGTAAAAAAAAATAAAAAAGAGCTATGTGAATGAAAGTCATGTGATTTAGATAAAGGTCTTTCCAGATTTTGCAGTCTGAAAGTTAAAAACATTGTTTGTATTTCATTTATTAAGTGGGTGTCTGTGAAGTTATGTGTGGTCAGTATCTTACCTGCAGTAGACAGCAGTCAGAACAGTTTAATTTGAGAGAATCAGGGATGAAGCCTCATGGAGGAGTCAAGCTGCTCATGATAGGGCTGATTTGAAATCAGACTTCAGCTTCTAAAGCAACTCAAACCTCACAAATGAATAGTTCAAGAGAACACAGAGTTGTGGATTTTTACACCATATTACTTTTTCATCAGATAGTTGTGTAGATTAGAGACACCTGTTTCACTCAGAATGTATTGCAGCAAATCATGGACTGTGTTCTAAAACATTCAGACCTCAGTGCAAATAACCATAAACCTTTATGCAAACAACGGATGTAAAAGTGATGTGGTGTGAAAGTTTATAATGAAACATTCACTTGAACCATTTTGAAAGGTTTCAGGTTGGAGTTCATATAGATTATAGATTATGTACATTATGTTCTGGAAAAGGCACCAGTTTAAGTAGCTTCATTCTCCTTTGAGAGTTTCTCCATGATTTCCAAGCTAATATCACTAAGACTGCTGTCTACTGAAGGTAAGATACTGACTACTCATAACTGCTCCACAGAGACTCACTCTAAAAATCCAAACTATTCCTTTAAATCCCTAGAAATACATATGCAGTAGGGGCAGACACAAAAATGACTGATAATACAACTTTAACGCATTGAATCACAACTACATTCTTTAGTGAATGCTGACCCTTTTGCCCACCTCCAGAATGATCACTTCAACAGGTGCAAAGCAAAAGTAACTCAGCAACCTGAAGTTATTATTATTATTATTATTATTAGATATTGAGCTGCATGTTTCTCATGCAGTTCTTGTTGCCTTAAGCTCTGGGTATTCCAATATTTATTTCACCAGATTCTGATAACAATGTGAGGTATTGCCTTATATCTTTATATTGTCACAGACATTGTAATTGGCTGGTGACAGATTACAAATTAATTTGCTTTTTACATCTTAATGTACCATATTTCTGTTGTCCTCTAAGAATAAAGAGAATAATAATCTGAAGCTGTATCACTTTATTGAGCGTGTGCTAAATATATTTACTGATTTCCACTCTTGTAGTGTTTGCAAGACTGGTTTGAAACCCGGTCTTGATGGGTTTCAAGCCAAACCCTGCTTTCCCCACACCATACTGGATGTATCGTGCCCTGCCTCCAGTGTGTTGTACTCAGCCGCCAGTATCTGGTGCTGGGAAAGCATCTTACATGGACATCCTCCTGTTGTTTAGCTCACGTTTAACAGAACGTCTTTAGATGATGTCCTGATCTGTCTCTGTGGACGTTGGCTGAAGTTTATGTGTGAAAACTGTTTATAGAAGACAAAAACTTTGTTGCACACAACTTAGTGTTCTGCATATTCTGTCCCCTCACTCCCACACACTTCTGTCTGTAGAGATCCTTACTGCCAAAGTCTGATTAAATTTCTGTTTCTGTCAGGTTTCTTACTATGTGTGTGTGTGTGTGTGTGTGTTTACTGCAGTCTTGTTTTCCTGAGCTCTGGAGTCATCTCAAGAAGCTTCTGTGTGTGTTTTTGTGCTGTCACATTGTGTGCAGCACTGTGGACTGAGACGATTGGCGACGGAGGTGTCACGTCACTGTGTGAAGAGGTGACTCTTTGAGATCATTTAGTGTTTTACAGACGCACAAAAGAGGCGCTATGTTGATTTAATGTCAAGAAGAATAACGAGTCGCAAGTATGACTCAGGTTTGAATGGCATTTGTTCGTCACACAACCTTACCTTGGAGAAAACTGATTTATCCTGACCGAGGTCGTATTTTAATGCACTGACGGTCTGTGATGATAACAGGTTACCTCAGAGGTTTCATAATGGTGCAACAAGTGGGCGATTATAAGCTCAACCTTGAGTTGCACCTTGCAAAAGATACAGCATAAGTAAATGTCTCTGTAAACACTTGCAGAGAATTGTGTTAAATACCTATTACTAATAACATGGCCAATTGCTGTCTTGTAGACACTGATCTTTGGTGGGTTTATTTTTAGATTTTGTGTATTGTTTAGATCCCGGAGTTGTCGACAGCTGATTGGGAAATTTGAGAATGAATTATTATCATTATTCTGCTGGAGTAGCCATTCGCTTTTCATTTTTAGCTTTCTACAGATAGCCTGTTCTCTGGTTCCCAAATTTTCTTGTATTT
>JAOXNZ010000092.1:13501623-13514462 GCA_028566095.1 Kryptolebias brasiliensis
AAAGCAGTCAACATCTAGTTAAGAAATTCAGAAAATTGCAGAAAACTGAGGACCCCTTTTAAAGATTGAGAGAAAGTTTGGCTCTTTGGCAGCAAAATAAAAGAGAATAGTGGGCAACTCATGTCTGTGGCGTACTATTGTTTATTACAATAGTGTGATATAATGTATACGCTCATGGTAATCATTAGTACCAACAAATGGATTTGAACAAATGTAGATGACAATGTAATATTCTTAAACTATACTGATACAAAATAAATACGCTAAAAGTTTTAAATAAAAATTTTGTACGAAGATAAATAAATTAATTCTTTAAACAAATAAAAAGATAAAGAACAAATAAATTTTACTGTGACACAATCCATACCTAACAAATCCATTATTATCCCTTAAATGGTAAACTGTACTTATAGAGCCTTCCTAGCCAATCAGGCCACTCAAGACATTTTAAGACACAATCTGTGCCTCCTTTATCCAACCACACACATCCACACAGCCCTAATACATCTCTACAAAGCTAATCTGAATAAATTATTCTATAGAGTCTAATCAGTGCTTTAAACTCCATTCATACAGTGATGGGGCACATCGGTGGCAATGAGGGGTTCAGTGTTTTGCCCAGGGGCACTTCAACATGTGATTCCTGCCAAGAATCAAACCTCCAACCCTCTCATTGGAGCACGACTGCTCTAACCACTGAGCCACATCCGGCCTAATAATTAATAATTCTCACTTTTAAACAAGTATTGCATGTATTTATGCAACTACCAGTTCTTAATCTATTTGCCGCTGCTACAATTTTCGTCTTTAGCTGGGTGATTTTTTGTTTTTTTTAAGTGCCTTATTTTATATTTAGTGTGGGCTGCTTAAAACTGGAAGGCTCTCGTTTTTTGGTTGTCAGAAATGATCACCATCTAATGTTGTTTACTTCAGACACTGAGATTGACTGGAAAGCTTACATGGATGAGGTAGAGGGGGTCATAAACGGTACCTACGACTACACCCAGCTGAAAGGAGACACCGGCCCGTTGGTGTGAGTTTGAAAAGCTTTTAGCAGTGATTGGCTTACCGTCCTTCAGTTCAGGCCTCCTGAGTTTATCAGACCCCCCCTCGTCCCCGTCCCCCGTCCCTGTTGTTGCAGGTATCCAGCCGGGTTTGTCTACATCTTCACAGCTCTGTACTATCTCACCAACCGCGGGGTGAACATCCACCTGGGCCAGTACATTTTTGCAGGTTTCTATCTCATTACACTGCTGCTTGTCTTCAGAATATACAACCGCACAAGGAAGGTTAGTCTTTTTTTTTTTCCCAAAACCTATTTTTACACTTTTAAAAAATGTTAAAGTTTATTCTTGCTTAACTTTTCACAGCACTTTAAATCACCTTGTGCTATCCAATCGTAGTATGTGAATAAATTTGTTAAAAACAAAAGCTTGTTTTCTTTTTATGATTGGTGTATTTATCCATGTATTGAAATTTTCCAGGTTCCCCCCTATGTGTTCTTCTTTGTGTGTTGTGCCTCGTATCGGATCCACTCCATCTTTGTGCTTCGTCTCTTCAACGATCCGGTGGCCATGATGCTTCTGTTTGCAGCCATCAATCTCTTCGTGGATGGGTACTGGACCCTAGGGTGTGGCCTTTACAGGCAAGCGTGAACTCATCTTTATTGCCCCCCCTCAATTATCACAATCATTCAGATTTTACATGTTCCTTTGTAAAAATGCTAAAATGTGAGTGACATTATGAAATTACAACTCAATCTTCCTCTCTTTTTGACAGTTTAGCAGTGTCTGTGAAAATGAACGTGCTTCTTTTTGCCCCCGGATTACTTTTTCTTCTCGTGTGGGAGTTCGGCCTCATCAGAACAATCCCTAAACTTTCCCTATGTGCAGCCATACAGGTAAGTGCTTCTTCGTAAGTTATTTTATAATAGAAACGTATCTCAGCAGCATTCATCTCCATGTTTGTTTTTGTTTACCGCAGCTTTTTCTAGGCCTCCCTTTCCTCTTAGAGAATCCTGTTGGCTACATGAGCCGGGCCTTTGATCTTGGCCGTCAGTTCATGTTCAAGTGGACGGTGAACTGGCGCTTCCTGCCCGAGTGGCTCTTCTTGAATCGCTACTTCCACTCGCTCCTGCTGGCTGCTCACCTGCTCACCCTGCTGCTTTTTGCTTTCCGCCGCTGGAAGAGGTGAGACGCACTTCAGTTGTGCTTCATATGAGCTACGCCAAGCCAGAAAACCTGATTTTCTGGACTCTTTTGAAAGATTTTCAAATACAAGTTGGCACTATTTTAGAGTGCTGTTTATTTGGAGGTAATAGGAACATGTTGGCCTGTTTGGCAATCAGTTGTTTACGTATTTAGGCCTTCATATACTATTACAAACTTTTTAAGTCCCGCAATAAAAACTGTTTTTCTTTTACCAGACCAGGAGAAAGCATCTTTGAGCTCCTCAAGGACCCAAGCAAGAGGAAGCTCCCTGCTCAGAGCAGCACTGTGGATCATATCCTTCTGTTCCAGTCTGTTCCCAACTACAGAACATTGTAGCTGTTTTACAGCTTTAACCCAGGGATCTATTGATAGGAAATAAATCTAATATTTTCAACCATATTTTACCAGTATAGAAAATTTATAAGTATCTTTTTGTGATCATACAAAAAGAAATTTGTAAGATGTTTGGTCCTCTCTCTCAAACTCTGTGTCTGAGAAGGTGGACCAGAATGGACTTATGAAAATTAGCCTCCAGAGAGGGTCTTAGTTTCTACTTTACTTTTCTAAAAGGAGAGTAAAATAGTTTAGAAACATGACAGACTACCGAAAGGTATTTACTATAATTGTTGTGGTTTTCTGCAGCGGACAAGTTACTTTATATCATCAGCAGAAAAGTCCTGGTTCTATCAGTTTTAATAGAAGACAGAACCATAAAAACATCTTTTGCATCATGTCTGTTTTAAAAGTTTTTCTTTCTTGCAAAATAAGGCAACACAGTTTTCTCTTAGCAAAGTAAAAACTGACCCTAAAATACATTCAACTTGTCAGGATTTGGATGTGAACTTATTGTTTTTTCTAACTCTAGTGTTAAAACTACACAGAGGCTCCCAAACCTTGCTGCAATCCATCCACACAACATTCACACCACTTTATCTGTGCACGTCAGAGACAGAGCTCTGTATCATTTCATACTGAAGGCTGAGCTTGAAATGTGTTTTCTTGTTGATGTCGAGGATCTTTGTCAATATTCAAACTGACTGAAAGTGTTTGCATGTTGGTGGACAAGTATTAAATGAATGATCTTCTTGTTATTGTTGGGCCTTAACACACAATTACAGAAAATGCTGATTCTGTTTACATCTAACTTCATAGGCATGTGCTTCAGCCGCTCGTTGCACTACCAGTTCTACGTGTGGTACTTCCACACGCTGCCTTACCTGCTCTGGAGCGGAGGTGTGAAGAAACTGGCCGACTTGCTCAGGTAGGAGGAAGTCTGAATATTAAACCTGGGCTTTCATTTTTACAGTACAGTACACCCCCAAGATATCTTTCACATTAAAAAATAACTTTTGTGTCCTGCTGTGCAGAGTCCTGATCCTGGGACTGATCGAGCTTTCATGGAACACCTATCCATCAACTAACGGCAGCTCTGCTGCTCTTCACGTGTGTCACCTCATCATCCTCCTCTGTCTGTGGCTCGCTCCACCTCTGCACTCGGCCCAGGCAGGGAAACAAGAAAACTCAGCTGTTAAAGACAAACGCCACTGAGCCACAGCCAGATCGGACTCGAAGCCCAATCAGCTGCTGAACAGCCTCCGTCTTTCCTCCTATTTGCTCCTCACAACATCCATACAGAGGGAGGTCTCTGGGGTCGACTGTTTGAGTGGACAAAAGCAGACATTTGATGCATCTCGTCTCTCACTGCTTAAAGTGACATAAGCTAATCTGGTGGTGCAGGCAGATACCTGCAGCATGTGATGGCTTGTAGCTGAGACTTGCAGTTGAAGAGACGAGAAATGATGGATTCTCAGGTGTCTTTTTAGGTACAAAATTGAAAACAGCCTTTTTGTTGTTTAGAACAAATTTGTTATATGGATTTAAAACTGCACTCTAGCCATAGTTTATTTGCACACAAATTGTCTTATGTGTACACAGAAAACAATATGTTGGAGTGGTTTGCCAAAGAATTAGGATTAGATGCTGGAGTTTGAAATTGACTCCACATAGATAGTTTTCTTCAAGTTGTTTTTACAAAATACTTTAAGTAAACAGTAGATGGTTATAGTTGTCTGTCTGTTGGGTTTGTAATGAACCTCTGTGGGCTTCCTGTGGGTCAGAGCAACATTTTCAAGACACTTTAACATAATGTTTAAAAAAAAAAAACTTCAATTACAGGTTAAAGGCAGTTTAAGAAATATGAACAATTAAAGCTGAATGTTTAAACTTTTAAATTATTTTTTTGTTTTACTTTTTCAGGAGCTGAGAAATAAGTGATTGTAGTGGGCGGGTTTGAGTTTTCCAGAGATCCATCAAGTTCTAAAGGGCTCTTTTTAAATAAAGATTTGGATAATTATTGGTTAGATAATCATCTGCCTTGAGCTGAGGATCAGTTTTCAGTGAACAATATGTAGGATACTGAATGGCTTCAGTGTTTTGAATGAAACAATGACACCACTTAACCCCAATGCAGTTTTAATTTTCACACAGACAATCAAATGATTGCCTTCCAGCAGGTTTTATTTCCTCAATTTAATTATGTAAGTAGTTCTTTCATTATTTTACTAAAGAAACGTTCTGATGGTCCTTCACAATGATTCTACATTTGCCATAGTACAGATTACATTTGCTTTACGCTACATTCTAGGCTACAGAAAGCTTATTTAGATGGTCAAGGCATTCTTGTGTTTGCATAAAGCATAGCTCTAATAAAAGGCCACTTGGTCTATGTTGTATAAAATTAGAATGGACTTGGCTCTGGTTTATCATTAGTTACAGTTAAAATACAGCATTTAGTTTTTCGTGTAAAGATTTTTAGTCATTATTTGGAATCTGTAAATCAATAAGTCTGGCTCAGTTTCTTCTGAGATGATTGTCTCACATATTATTGGGGTTATAACACAGCATGTTAAGTTTGATGTTCTCATCCCAGTGACGCAGCAGCAGAAACAGCTGCCTGGCTGCTCCTCGGAGCCCTGCCAGGTCCACCCCCTCCGGCAGCTTCTGACAGCGCAGCCAGAAGTCTGCTTTTGCCGCCACTAGTTCCCACTCCATGAAGTACCCAGCACACCGGTGCTCCAGCCAAGCCAGAGCCACGGCCGTGGCCCAGGTCGAGCCCTCCAGGTCCTCCTGAGCCAACTGACTGCTGCCCTGGAGGTCACCTGGCTCTACCGAGGAGCCCTCGCATATGTCCGTCTCTGAGCCCCGACCGCTGTCCGCTTGTCCCAGGCTCTGAGAAGGACCAATGGATAGCTCCAAAGAGCCCTCCTCTGAGCTGAGGAGGTCAGGGGGTGAGATGACAGGGTCTCGGTCTGACAGGTGTCTTCGCACAAGCCTCAACTCCCAAATCAGGGGGTTGTCAACGGGAGTGTGGTGGAAAGGAGGAGCAGACGGTTTGGCAATGGAGCACGAAGATGGAGAAAAGGTAACATGGTGACCAGCAGGAGCCCCTGGAGGCTTGGCAGAAGTAGATAACGAGGGAGCGCTGGGAGACGTACAGCGGAAGGCTGGGCTGAGACTGCGGCGGTGAAGACCGTAAGGCGATGCTCGTTTAAGGCGGTCCAGGGGGATCTGGACACAGTCTGAGTAGATCTCCGTCAGTAAAAAAGCCCCTGAGGCCAGCTGCAGATGCACCTGAAGGAGAACCATTGATCAGTGAAACAAATCAGGCTTAAAGTTGGCAATACTATAAGAAGAAAATAAATTTGAGAATTCTCATTTTCTGTAAAAATGCAATGTGAATGCTGAATGACTGCTGTATTTGCTGAAAAAGCTGAAACTGAGTAGCTAAAGCTAAAGGGGGAAAAAAAGCGGAACAAAAGCTAAAAATAGCACAAGAAGACAAAAACAGAGCACGTAAACTAAAATTGATTTCAAAAACAACATTTTTTGGAAGAACCGAAGAGATCTCGGGTGTATTTCTATGGGGAAAACATTTGTAAATCAAGGTAAATATTGTGAAAAGTATCAAAGTTACAAAATACAAAAGTCATAGCACCCATCTCCTGAATGTGCTGAATATGGTGATATGAAGATGGCTGAAATAGCACAAAGTATGCAGAAGTAGTTGGATAGCAAAAAATGTATGGAAAAGTAAAAAAAAAAAAAAAAAGAAGTAAAACAAATACTCTTGATCCAAAGTTGCTTTGAACGTTCTGGTAATTCTGCCACAGTTTCTCCGTCTTTCACTCCAGTCAGTTTTCCCTGATTTTGTGTGATGGAATAAATTCAAATCCTTTCAGATGTCTTATCCACATGTGCTCTCAGCTCACCAGAGGCAGGTAGTCGGGAGCTTCACTCTCAGGTTGTTTGTCCGTCTCTGCAGATAAACAGTGAGACTTGAGAGGGACCTGCTTTCCCGATGAGATAGAGGACCTGAGTCGCCCCAGAGGGAACCTGGAGATGCAAGAAAACGGGACAAAGTAGACACTAAACTGTAAAGAAACTCTCACATCTCCACTTAAGTTTGCAGTAGCATCAAATCTTTTCTCATCTACACTGAATATGACAATAATGAAGTGCTTCACAGAATGAAAGACTTACCTGGTACCAAAGAAGCTCTCCATTGACTTGCTCTCTATAGATCGCTGCGAACAGTTGCATGACAGGCCTGACGTTACAGGAGCCATGGAACAGGAGCTGCTGCCAACTACATCTGAGACAACATTGGGAAGTAAAACATTAAACTATTTTTTCATGAACACTATGATAATGGCATGTTGTGTTTAAAGGCTCAGTTCCTCTCACCAAAAATATTAAAGACGCTATGTTACTATAAAAAAATGAAGATAAATATCCCCAAATCAACACATTTTCATATGCTCGGGGTTAGGGCTTTTTAGAGTTAGGCATTATTTACACTTGTGCGTGATCAGGTCCAAAACAAGAACTGTCTTTGCTCTGCTGTCTGGTCAGTTTAAGATCACCATTTGGTCAGAACCCTCTGTCCTTGAGACCATCCTGGCCCTCGAGTGTTCACAGTGGACCAAAATACTTCCAAGGCATGACACTGCAGAGTGAGGCAGGAGTGTCATCTCTGTCTGAGAGCTACAAAGATCGCTGATGACCTAATGTCTGGAAACAGAAACTGGTGCCGTTGTCGTTTAGACTGTTTACCAGCAAAGTTCCAGGTGTCTTCCACCTCTTCGTAGTCTCTGCTGGACAGACGCCTGCCCAGACCGGCAGAGTAGGCCCTCTGCCTGCGACCACCTGACTGAGAAGGTTGCCTTTTGCCCAAATGAATCCCTGCACACACACACAGACACACACGCATATAAGTCCCCATGATTAGATCAGTCATGACCCTATAAAAAAAACCAAAAAAAAAACAAGATTATTTGACATACTTTGTTGTGAGTCTGTTTCAGTAATATTAGAGGAGTACATGTGATGTAATTCTCCACTTTTATAAAGCCAAAGAAATCTGAAGAAACTGTTTAAATCTTCACTCATAAATGGCTGAGCTACTCAGGCGTTTAGTCCAGAGTGAGATACCAAAGACAGAATCATCACTACATCGAGCTGTAAATACTAACCTCCAAGACACGTAAACACAAATGAACAGAGAGGTGTACTACAAATGGGTGCTAAAGTCCTAAACATAGCAAAGCAAAAAGGATGATTATTGTAAAAAGACTTCCTTTAACAGGTTGTTCATCTCAAAGCGATAAAGTTCAAACCATTTGAAGTTCTGTTGAAACGGTTATGAACAAATAACATCTTACCTGCTGTAGATAGCTCTTTGAATGACCTCAGTTTGGAGAAACAGAGTTTAGATCTGATTGAATTGATGAGATAATGTCTAATAATAGCAGGACTGCTTAAAACATCTCCATGTACTACTACATTCTTAGTAGTACATGTAAATGCTATTTTATAAACCTTTATATTGTAGTCAGTTCTCATTACTTTATGATATTTCTACACTAAATGCCTCAGGCTAATCTAAAAATGCTACAACTAGCTGCTGCTGCCACTATTTAAACTTGTAAATAACCATATAATGCCAAACTGACAGCAATATAAAGGTCTATAAAGGAGCATTTGCATGAACTTCAATGAAAACTTTGAAATTTGAAGTTGTTTTAGGATGGCAACAATCCCTTTTAGTCTTGGCCCTACTAGGACTAGCCATTAGCCCATCAGTTTAGTCCAAATTAAACTATTTCACCAAACTGAGGTCATTTAAAGAGCTATCTACAACAGGTAAGATGCTAATTGTTCATAATTATTTCTGACCATACTGTTTTGTAAAGATTATATGTGCAGTAAGTTAATGTAGTGATTAAGAAAATTAAGTATGACAGTAAAAACTCTGGCTATGACAGTTCTACAGAAGAAAATAAAAGGACCTTAGTAAAATGATTGCATGCATAATCTTTGTGTTTGAGTTGGAAACACACCTGTGCTGTGGATGTCCATGTTGTCTGAGAGGCCTTTGCTGATGTTGCCATCAGTGGTGGTGAAGGCTGTGTACATGCATATGATGTTACAGTGCTTGCTTGTCTGAATGGCCTTCATACGATATCGTTTGGATGAACCTAAAACAAATAAAGTACAATACAAAATCAATAAGAGATGAATACTATGCTTAATAGATTACGTTTAGACAGGAATAAATCAGTTTTTACCATGTCCAGTGTCACTCTCTCTTTCTGCCATTTTCTCAAAGTCTCTTATAACTGAGCGAGCAGTCAGTTGATGAATGATCTCCTCCCATGGCTTTCCTCCTTCTTCCCCTCCAGCTCCACACTCATCAACCCCTGTCAGTGAACCCTCGGGGGTCCAAAGGTGCCCCAGGTCCACAGTGACCTCCCAGGACACCGGCCTGCCGCTCAGCAGCCCGTGAATGTGGGAGCGACACTGACCTGGAGGGGGGTCTTCAGGTGAGACAGCGGTGAAGAGATACTCTGGGTCTGTGAGGCTGTCCCAGTCCAGGGGGGAGGCAGGAAACAGGAGTCCATCTGAAGGGACAGAGAGACATGGTGGAGATGACACTGATGTAAAAAAAAATAGTTTGCTTTTTAAGCACTCTTTCTAACTCACTGGAGTCAGTGAGGCTTCTGTGGGACTCCGTCTCTTGTGATGGAGGCTTCGTTTCTCCATCACTTTCGTCCAGCCTCCCTCCCAGGGTTTGGTCAAAGGAGACCCTCTCCAGAGCTCTCCTCAGACGATGCATCTCCAGTTCACCCTGGGGTGAAGAGAAACTCCTCGCTGCCATGGTTGAACGAGCTAAAGCTTTCTGTCTCCTACGAGAATCCCCGCCTCTGTCCGGACGCCCACCCTGATTGTGTGAGAGTGAAAATAAAAAGTACTGCCACATTTATCAGGTTGTGAAATAGCTGTCCTATACACCGCAAGCTCCAAAAAGTTTCATACCTTTACCTTTTTGACTGCTTTGTCAGAAGTTTCAGCTGAAAGGTTTTGCTGCCATTCTGGATCAGCCCAGCGAGATAAAGATGATGATTCTGGTTGGGGCATCCGCTCAAGACCTTGTGGTAGAGACCCTGTTTCCAACACGGGACCAGAGGAACGAGACTCTGAAAGAAACACGCCACCTGCAGAGTCGGAGTTTGAGGCATGGATGTGTGAGTGGGAGTGGCTTTGAAGACTTTGCTCGCTGCTCAGGGAGCAGTGGGTGAGGACGTACTGCTCCTGAATGTAAGAGCTCTCTTGGATCCTCCTTCTTATCCCGCTGGACCAGTCCAGCTCCACACCTACAGTAGACAACAACAAAAAAAAAAACCAGCTGCTCACCACCTTTACAGAACTGTGTTCATGCAAATGGGGTTCACTGATGAGGCGCTGACCTGGACTGGTGCTGGGGTCGATGTCTCTGGCGCAGGAGAACTCCGAAGAAATTTCTCTGGAAATTTCTCTCAGAGCCTCCTCTAGGTCCATTGTGTCTGCACATGTCACCACAGGCATGAGCTCAGAGGCAGGAGGGGACGAGAGCTCATCGTTTGACTGGCCAAAAACAGAACCCATGGAGTCACGGTGCAAACTTCTGGATTCCCGTCCTTCAGACTAAAAACATAAAAACTCAAAAATCATACGCAGACTGATAAAAACTCCTATGTCTGAAACTACAGTAATGTGGCTCATACCTCTGTCTTTTTTGCTTTGAAATTCGTCATGTCGTAAAGAGTGCAATATCCAGTCAAACAGTCACCAGGATAGAGAGGAGGGATTTCATTGGGCGAAAGAAGAGCCTCCATGTTCTCTGGCAGGTACCAGTCGATCCGAACATCCGTCAGAACAGGTTCAAAGGCCTTTTTCAGAGATTTGATCAGCTGCAGGAGAGATAGGAAACCGATTATATTTTTAATCTTAAACAGTTAATTATACAAATAAAAAAAAAACCTGTTTAAATAAAGAACTATTTGTCGTCCTTTGACATCTTTAAAATAACAGGAGACAACAAAAGGCCCTTTTTGAAGAGCAGCCATAAAACAAAAAGCTTATCAACCTGTGATTTCATCATCACCAGTTATTATATGATTACCCTCCAGGAAAATATGTAGAGTATTAAAACAACTTTGCTATTTGAAAAACGTTACTTTTAAAATCTGTAATTCTTCACTTACTGTAACTGTAAAGTACATAAACCTTAATATTGCCCGCTGCCGAAGGCAAGAGGGTTGACTCCAAAAGTTAATAAGTTGTAGATGTACATGCACTTCACTTCTTAAGAGCCCTCACAATATTGCAGATTGTGCATAATGTCATTTACAAGGTTTGACCAAAACTTTGTCCCTTCTCAGCATTCCTTCAAAAAAATGATAGGCCTTTAAAGAACTGATCCTGTTCACATTGTTTGTAATTGTTGTATAATTCATATTTATCCACTAGGTGGCAGTGCTGTGCTGCTGCAGACCTTGGGCTGGAGTCTCTCCTCATCATCCAAGAACTCTGTCATCCCTCCTGTCAGTCTGGCGACTCCCTGCAGGAGTCTCCTGCAGGCTCGGTGTCCAAGGCCCAGGCCAAAACATCTGCAAAGGTCATACAGGTGATGTAGATATTTAAAAGCCTGAGAATACTGAGTCCTGGTTAGTTAGTTATTTTTGTTTCTTTTTCTTTTTTTCTTTTTTTTTTTGTTTTGTTTTTAACAGCAGTCGGTTTCCTGCTTGGCCAGATGTTGGTTAGCAGTGCATGAATGAGAGAAAGAGAAAACCATAAAATTGATGTACAGCCAAGAGAACAAACTGATTCACAGTCATGGACATACATGAGCAGCATTTGCCCAAATTTGATGAATTAAAGAAGGAAGAAGACCAAACGTGTATGAAATTTTCAGTCACGCTATCAAAATACTGCGGAGAAACTCAGTCCAACGAGAGAATACTAATGAGACATAAATGGAGTTATTGTGCATCTGTAAAGAGCCTGGAGAAACCCGATGGGCGTGACTCTTACTGCAGAGCAGTGCACTTAACGGGATTACTGGGCGGGGCTGAAAAACCCTTCCACCCTTTCATACTCCACCCATAACGCTTCACTGTCAGTTCTTACAGATTGCAGTTTGCTCTTGTCCTGTCTTTTTTCTTAGGTTTTCCCTCACATGTAGATTCTCACTTACCTCTTCCTGGCTGCACTCAGTGCTCCTTTTTCTTCGCACAATAAATCTGTCATGTCACACCTAATCAGCAAACTGCAGCTTATGTAAAAGTTGGATGAAATATCCTACATTTTGTTTCTTTTTCTACCCCCTCCATGTTAGATAACCCCCTGACCCCTCTCTGCATCATTCCCCTGTATGGTTGCCATACCTGCCAGCGCATGTGTTTCTGCGCACCAACTCCAGCACTTTGGCCACATTGCTAATGGACCCATCTGTGATGATGAAGACCTGGCGAGGATATGAGCGCTGCATGGGCTGCTGGTAGAGCCAGGACAGCGCCCCCAGCAGGTTGGTGCCTCGCATGTCTGCTCTCATCCTCTGGACGTACTCGTATGCCTGCATCAGTGTCACCTAGATGAAGACACACAGTGTAGCAGAAGCACAGTTCTAAAGTAGCTTGCATGTTGTGTAAAGGTCATCAATACAAAATGCAATTGTTTGCAAACATCATCATTCCATCTTTTATTTACAATGGAACAAAGTAAACATATCAAATGTCTTAGAAATTGTACTTTTAAGGTAAAGAATAAGGTAACTTTGAATTTTGAACTGTGCAATGATAACAGGCCTCTTCCCTTCTTAGTCATACTACTTATCTTTACAGGTCTTTGTTGCTCCTGTCCCATCATTTTTGAGATGTGTCGCTGCCATAATATTCAATATTACCTTTTTTTCCAGAATAATGGGCTTTTTGTTTTTAGTTTCAACATTTGTTCTGTTTACAAAGTTCCTTTGTGAATAAAATGTGGGTTTATGAGGTTTGCAGATCATTGCATTCTGTTTTCATTTACAATTTAAACAATGTCCCAGCTTCTTTGGAATTGGGGTTGTAAATTAAAATTTAATTTAAATTAGATCTGCTGCAAAGGAGGCAAAAGCAAACAATGCCGGCACTACTGGACTGCCAGGGCAAACACTACATGAGATTAATTTTCTGTTTGAGGTTAGTCTGTGAGAACAGCAAAGAATAAAGGCAGCTCCCCAGTGATGAAGAAGGCACAACCATTATTATA
>JAOXNZ010000092.1:13527140-13538600 GCA_028566095.1 Kryptolebias brasiliensis
TTAAGCTGCATCTGAATGAACTAAGACTTCTGGACAGATGAGACCAACGTAGAGACAGCCTTGGCAAGTTGCGCCCGATTTGCTGTCACAGTCTTAATGAATTCATCTGTTTGTGTATTGGCCATGGGAGCATCTCTCCCTCCCTCCCCTATCCTTGTCCCCCTCTCCCTCTTTCTAGTGTTCCCTAGGGGACTCTATATATACCAGATACCACTTCAGGCGTCTATTGTTCCTCTGGGCACCTTACAGGCAGATGCTCTGCAACACAGTGTGGGAGAGAGCCCAGAGAGTCAAGAGGAGGGAGACAGCTTCCACACAATAAGGACGAGGAAGTTTTACAACTCGTCTCTGCATTCTCTTCAGTCTTGCTGCTGGTGTCCTGTCTGTCGACTGTGGAGTGGGAGGGGTGGGGTCTGATGTTCTGACACCATGCTGCTGCTGTTGATATCACTGCTGCTCATGGAGCTGGACTGTTTGCTGGGTGCCCCAACAGGTAGAGAGGTCTACAGGATGCCCCAGAGCGCCCTCAAAGGTACAGTCTTTAAACTTCCTATAACTTTTCATTCATTCAGTGCTGTGCAGAAGTGTTAAACCAAACCTCGTGTCTCTGCGCTTTGCTAGACGTCAGACTTTTTTGTAATCTTTTTTAAAGTTGTTTTGATCAAAAGTTCTTCAGACTTTCTGAAGGTCTTTTAGAGACTCCTTTTCAGTCCAGTGCTCGTACTTGACCATGACAGCATATCGTGTATTATTTGTGCTTTAAAATTCCTTCAATTGATCCTCTATTATATGTCAAATTTTCAGCTAATAGCTCTTTAGAAATCTTTTTGTTGGCACTAAAATATTATTTTATGACTGTCAAAGTGGGATATCTTTGGTATATTTTTTTATATATTAAACTAAAGAAATGGGAATAAATTGTGCCTTTGTGACAGACTGCTAGACCAAATTGCCTTAAAATTCGATTTAAAATTGGTTCTTCACTAAGTAGTCTGTTTTGCATCAAAGCACTAATCCATCCCTTTAGTTCTTAAATTTTTTAATGCCTGAATGATTCATAGATCAGAGTTAAATGTCTTCACAAACAACTTAACAAATTATTCTAAAATAGTCAGGTACTGGACTGGAACTGAGTAAAAAAAAAAATACTGCCAGTCCAAAAAAAAAAAAAAAGCAAACAAAAAGAACTTTTAAAGACCTTCGGAAAGCTTGAAGAAATATTGTTTAAACCCACTTTAAAAGATTAGAAGAAAGTTTGGTTCCCTAGAAGCAAATAAGGGATGACTTAAGACTATTGCACAGTACTGTATTTCACTAAGTGCAAGGAGAGAAGTCATGACTGCAAATAAGTATATGTGAATTTAATTTACATATCCACAGGTCAGAAATATTAGGCACCTACAATAAAAAAAACGTCTATTTTACCTTCCTCACTGACAAATATTATTTGTCTTAATCTTTTTTAGTCAAAACCCTTTAAATTAAGGTTATTGCTGTCCTAACATTTCAAACATTGACTTCTTTCTATATGACAAAGAGTCTGATGCTATTCATCTTACAGAGTGTCACGTGTCCCATCAGATACTTTCACAAATCCTAAAAATATGAAGGTTATGCTGTATGGCCATTAGACTGGATCACTGACTGTATGTTTGGTTAAAAAAATCAGGTTTTATGAAAGTTTTCAACCCTTAAAAGTGATACAACACATTGCAGCACTTTTTGTCTATGGGTTTTGTTCAAAGCAGTAACATTTCTTGTAGAAAAACTTATTAAAACCTGTAATAAAGCTCAGTGCAAGGTTTTGTTTTCAGCAGAGTTTTTTTCAGCAGAAGAGTTTCCAGCCGGTCCCCTCAGAGTCGGTCCCTAACTCACCGGCCTCTGCCCACTTGGCCCTGTCCTTCTAATTAAGTCTTCAATCAGTATTGTTGTAGTTGGTGGCCTATCCTGTGATGTGGTGCGGCTCAGAGGAGGGGGGCTGCAGGGTCGGCGACATGATTGAAGTGTGTCTGTGGAAGACTCACCATCACACTGAGCGTGAGCTCCCTAAAATGCTACCAATGAGCTCAGAAAGCAGCGTGACAAAAGAGGGTCTACTCGCACACACTGATTCATGTTAACACACACACACAGTGTTCCCACAGCAAATCACAAAGATACATTTAATGACCTACGGAGATGTCTTGTTTTTAAAATCCTGCTGCCAAAGTCTTTCTTTCAAATAGGTGTAATTCCCTTAAAGTTTTGTGAATCTGTGGATGTGTTCATCAAAACTTTGTTTTTCTTATAAGTGGGTTTAGTTCATGCAAGTTGAATTATCTCCCAGATACCAATAAACAAACACATTTAATTTGTGACTAAGAGCTTTTGACAAACTATATGTAACAGAGACATAATCTAAAAAAGTGTTTTGCCATTTCTGCTGTAAATTCTGGATATTGCTGTGTTTATATTTTGCTCTCTACATTCTCTATGACACACAGATGATTGTTATTAGATGTTAGACCCCTAAAACAAGATTCTTCCTGCCCTTTCATGCAGCTCTGTCTGACCGGGGCACGGTTGTTCTGGAAGCAGCCATGACCAGCGCCCTGTCTTCTCTTGAGCGGGCATCATCTGAAAGAAGTCGAGCCGAGGCCGGTTGTCCGGGTTGTATTCCCTGCCTGTTTCAGAACTGCGGACAACTATCAGATACCTGCTGTAAATACAGTTCTCACTCTTAACCAACTTTGCATCATCACTGATCCTTTACGTGTATGTTTTTGACACCCAGATCTTGCTTTCGTGTCCAACAGTATCTCCTTCCAGTGCATTGTCGGAGCCCAGTTGTGACATGATCACTAAGGCTCAGAAGCTTGCAGATGAGGCAGAGCGGAGCTGGGCTCTGAGTCAGGCCTGTGCGTACTATCACCATCGCTGCCCGCCTGCTGAACTGGACACAGAAAGCTGCATCAGGATCATGGGTGAGAGCTGCAGCGCTCGTGTGCTCCAGTGCAGCCTGCTTAACACAATGCAGAACCTGGAACCTTCTATACAAACATATGCACAAGGTGAGGGGATGCATGTCTTCCTCCCACTGTCTCCGGCTCTGAAGTCAGGGAGAATGTGTGGCGTTTATTTATTCTTGTCGACTGAAAATGTGGTTTTCTGCCTATTTTTAATCACAAGCGTCTCTCTGTCTCAGCAGCAGTGTGTGGTCAGAGGTCGTCTACAGTGCAAAACATCACACAGCCCCGTTCCAGGATTGTGGGAGGCTCCCCTGCTCCTCCAGGCAGCTGGCCCTGGCTGGTTAACCTGCAGCTGGATGGTGGACTGATGTGTGGAGGGGTCTTAGTGGATAGCTCCTGGGTGGTCACTGCCGCACATTGCTTCGCTGGGTAAGTGTCTCCCAAACTGAACAGATTATTTTGTTTAAAAAACTGTTGCTCACGCTTTCATTCTACTTTATCCATGCTTTCATTGTAGTGGCCGTGGCGAGAGCTACTGGACCGCTGTTGTAGGCGAGTTTGACATCACAAAAACTGATCCAGATGAGCAGGTTCTCAAAGTGAACCGCATCATCCCTCACCCTAAGGTAAAATATATCTTTATATATGTATGCATATAAGAAAATGCAGCTCCAAGTGGAATGAAGCACCAGAGTTCAGTCTCTTAGTTATTGTTCAGTTAAGCAGTAAATCACTCTGTATCAATTTCCTGCAGTTCAACCCAAAAACTTTTAACAACGACATCGCCCTGGTGGAGCTGACATCTCCAGTGGTCCTGTCACAACATGTCACCCCAGTGTGCCTCCCCTCTGGCATGGACCCCCCAACAGGTAGTCCTTGTTTGGTGGCAGGATGGGGGTCCGTATATGAAGGTGAATAGAAGAAATGTTTTTCTTTGTTTTTGGATCAGGTCACAGCTGATAATGGTTAAGCTTATCAAAAACAGTTCAGTGTGCTTCCTCTCATTGAGGCTGTCAATTAACTTTCATCATTAAGCATTTTATGTTTAAATGAATGCATCTGAATGAGTATCCGGATATGTTTTTCCCTGCAGATGGTCCATCCGCTGACGTGGTGATGGAGGCGAAGGTTCCCCTGCTGCCTCAGAGCACCTGTAAGAGCACTCTTGGCAAAGAACTGGTCACCAACACGATGCTTTGTGCTGGTTATCTCTCTGGAGGCATAGACTCCTGTCAGGTGAGCAGACCTGCAATTTTTGCTTTTTTGTATTTTCTCTCAGTTTACGTTTGCAGTTTTGTCAATTACTGTTAATTACAAAAGATATGATCTCCTCTCAGACTTTCTGGGAAATATTCTTTTCTCTTTTTTTAAGAAAGACAAAGGTTTGTTCATCTTTAGGTGCTTTTTATCATCTGTAGGGGGATTCTGGAGGCCCCCTGATCTACCAAGACCAATCTTCCGGTCGTTTCCAGCTCCATGGCATCACCTCCTGGGGAGATGGCTGCGGAGAGAAAGGCAAACCTGGAGTGTACACACGAGTGTCTGCGTTCAGTGACTGGATCCAGGCTGAGATACAGAGTCAGTTTTAAGAACTATAACACAAGTTTTCTGTGATTTATATTAAAGTATTTGGGCTGATTTGCAGCATGAGATACTGTATGTCCATCACTAATCACTGTCTCACTTCTTCAGAATCATCAGGAAGCAGGGAGCCAACATGTCCAGAGCTTCTAAAGACAACTGAAATGACAGAGGAGGAGCAGAGGTCAGAGTTTCACTCTCTCTGTCGCTTCTATACCCTCACCTGTCCTCCTGGTCAGTCTGACAGCTCTTGCAGCCAAATGGCTGAGGACAAATGCTTCACCCGCTTCAAGAAATGCCGTGAGTGCTCCAATTCCAAAATTGACTTTAACGGATGCAGAGTAATCTACATATTGTCCCTGCTGGGTAGAAAATTTTGTAATACCAAATATTGAACTTTTCAGGAAATAGGAAAAAAAACAAAAGTTTTTCTTTTGATTTAAATCAACTGTGTGATCACAACTTTACAAGATCTTTTTTTACATTTTTTGTTGGATAGCTTGTCATAAAACCACCGACAGATGTGGAGGATGATGGATACAGTTGATTTATGCAGAAACATACAAAGTATAAATGGGTATATGGGTTTTTTTTGCCCAGCAGCAACAATATAGAGTATTGCGCAAACGTTTTAGATAAGTGTAAAAAAGGGTTGTGAAGTAAAAATACTTTCACAAATATGAATTCTTGTTGTTTTATCAATTAACAAAATGTAAAATGATATCTAAATCAAGTCAATATTTAATGTGATCACCTTATGTCTTCAAAACAACCTTATTTCTTCTAAAGATATTTGCACAATGTCAGGGATTTAGTAGGATTATAGTCAGCTATGTAATAAACGAGTTGCAACAGCCAGGTGGTGGTCATCATTTTCATATGGAAGTTGAGACACGGTCAAAAACTAAAACAAAAACAGCAAGGAGGGTTAAAACTGGGTGAGGAACAGCCTAATTCTGTTACTAAAGAGAGGTTGTGGAAGACAGTTTCATGTCCCAGATCAAACACCGCAGCAAGACTGAGCACAGCAACAAGACACAAGGTGCTGTAGCTCTACTACATCAGGAAGGTCTCTTGCAGGCAAAGACTTTAAAGCGGGCTGTTCAACATGCGCTGTTTAGTTTTGAATAAAAAAGCAAAAAAAAATATAAACATCATGCAATACTATCAGAGAGACCGCTTCAGTTTAAACAAGAACAAGGACTCCTGGAAAGGAACCTTCACAGAGAGCTGATCTCAGCATCACTGAGTGTGTCTGGGAGAACATTATGAGACAGAAGCATATGAGCCACAAACAACCACATCTTGAACCGGTTGTTCTCCAAGATGCTCAGAACAAACTACCTGCTGAGTTCCTTCATCAGCTGTGTACAAGTAGAAAAACTGATGTTGTTTAAAGGCAAATGCTGACTTGATTTAGATTTCTCTTCCTTTCATTCACCTTTCATTGCTAATTCATAAAAATAAACAATTGGAAAGTATACTTTTGAAAGCATTTGTTGACACTTGTATAATATATATAAAATCTTTGGATAGTACAATAGTTTGTTGTAGACATTTCTAAAGTTGGGTTCTCTGCCTGTCATGCAGAGTTGCGTGCATTCCTGCAGACCCTGTTGGACTTGCTCCAGAGGGCTGAGGACTACATCAGGGACAAAGTGGACTTGACCTTCTTCACCCAGACTCTCCCTCAGCTTGTGGAGGACATCTACAGTTCAGCTTTCACTCACAGCAGAGAGAGGAGGGATCTCAAGCTGAACCATCATCTTACACAGATCAACAAAGGTACAAAAGTGGCTGATTATCTTATTGCATGTTTAAGCAAAGATATATACAATGTACATAATGTTCATCTATTCCGGTTTTGTACAGTACATATATTCTTACATGGTGTATGCATGTTCTATATTTTACCAGGAGTTTCATTACTTGCAGAACAGCTAGATGGAGCTGTGACACCAGCAGAACAGGGTCTCCCACCGGCTTTATTCAGAGAAGTTGGACCCTCAGTGGATGACTGGGAGGAATACTTGAGAGACTTGGCTGATGAAATGGATCAACAACACAAGGCTGGATTCAAAGATATCTCCTTCAAAACAAAAAGAAATGAGGACAACCTCTTTTTACAGGTACAGTTGATACTGAATTTCTAAAAAGATTCATTCACAGTATTTGTAGGTTTGTTTGGTTTATTTCTCACTGGAGAATGTAGGGAAAATACTAATTTTGCTCTGCTTTTGCACAGATTTGAGTCTTTTTAATATGTGTTAAGTAGATTTATTCCAGCCTGATTTTCTTTTTTTCTTTTTACATGGCGTCTACAGACACAAGATTCTTTGGTCCAACAGCTGGCAGGACAGTATCAGTCTGTTATTTCAAGTCTTCACTCCAAACTGGGTGCCAGAACAGCTCCTCCTCTCCTTCACTTGGAGCCAGTCTACCTCCAGGAAGGATCTTCCATCAAGTCACTATTTTTTCCTCCTTCCACTGGACCGCCAGACCACGCCCTTCCATCATCCTCGTTGCCAAAATCTCAAGAGCACTGGTCACTTCTGATAGCCCTAATGGATGAATTTCAAAAGTTAAGGACACAAGAGGAGACTGTGGAAGAAGATGCACCGCAGAGGAAATTCCCGTTCAGAACAGATGTTTCTCCTGATATAGAGTGGAGTACCACATCAGAGGATTTTGTATTTGTAGAGAATGAGGAAGGAACAGACATAAAATCCTCAGCTTTACCAATTCCAGAGGAGTCGACGTCTGTCGTCCAGGAGGATGGTCCTCACACAGAAAGTTCTGACTCCGGACATGTAGTAAATCCTTTCAGTCTTCACAGGAAATACAGGAGCCTTGTTCAAAGAAGACAGACTCCTGGTGCCAGCGTGAAAAGTATGCATCACGCCATGCGCCAACTATTCATTATAACAATAACCCATGTTGTCTTGGTTCAAAGGTGTTTTCTAAACTGAGACATTTTTTGTGCTCGTCTGTAGTTTGTCCTGGACTGAGAGAGGCTTCACAACAAGTCGGACAAATCCAAGAGTCTTATAGCTGGGTTCTAAACATCCCGAGCAAGAATCTGCGCATGAACTTCCAGGAGGTAAACGACAGACAAGAATGAGGTGGGATTCAGTTTCAAACACTTTTTTATGTGCGTCTCTATAACCTGATGTTTTCTGCTCCTCAGGTGTTGGTGGATCTGAGCTCAAAGAATGATCAAGGACTTTACCAAGCACGGATCAAAGCTGTAGTGGGAGGACGACCTTTGACCTTCTACAGTCTCGTGGGGCTGGAGAATGAATCATTCTATCGCAGCGTGCCAAGGATTATAGCTTTGGCACTGGGCGCTCTCAAGAGTTAACTTTAAATTGCCCGAGAGACCTTTAAAGAGAAGCGACGGGACTAAAATGTCTGTATGGACAGAGAAATGCACATCAAGCGCACACTCTACAAACTTCACTTCTTCTGCTGTCGGCTGTTAAAAGCATTATTTTGAACTCATCGTTGACCCTAAACATGAATGTATGTTGAATTATCAGCTACACTTTTTTATGTGGCTGGAGATGCAGCCTCGTTTAACTTATAAATTTGTACAAAAGTTATTTGTCTTTTGCAAAGGTTGAGCCTGTTGTGAAGCAAACAGACTGTATATATGATTCATAATATCTTTATTCTTGAAGTATTTATTTGTATAGAGAAAACTGTATTTTTGTAAAGAAACATCTATATAAATAAACAACTATAAATGGCATGTTGGGCTGAAAGTATTCAGTTTTAATGTGAACATTTAAAGTGAAATATTTGTGTGAGTTGACCGTAATGCTGTTAATCCTTCAGTAATTTGCAGCTGCAGTTCTCTCAGGAACTAATTGTGTCCTCCTTATACAATTTACTGATCAGTTCAACTTTGTGACCTCAGTCTGACTTCATCCCATCCACTCTAAGGATTTATGCATTATCAACACTGCAGCTGCTGCGCTCTGATGACCACAAGTACCCCTCCTTTTTCTGTCCACATTTTCCAGACAGAGAATTATAAGCGCACCGACAACTACTCTGATCTCATAATATTTATCATAAGACTTACCACTGCAAGAGTAGAGCTTGTTTTTTTTGTTTGTTTGTTTCTTTTTTTTTTTTTTGCTTTGAGGAAATGACTCTTCCTGAGCTGCCAACCTCCACCATATTCACCACGGGTTGGTTTTGTCTACCTTAAATTGTTTGTGTGAGGTGATGACGGGCTGAATTAACCTTCTTCTGCTCTCTGGTGTTTATTTCCTCTTCTTCTTTTGAATAAACAAACAGAAAGAGGCATAAATCCTTTGCAACTCAACACCTTCAGTTTCAGGCTTGTGTGTTTATGTGAGTGAGTGGGAAGTGGGGCTTACTGTGGCAGGTATTTTTGTTATACGCACAGAGGGACTCACACACAAAATAACTTTAGCAGACCCCCAGTCAGTCATCAGAGGAGGGTGTGCTGCAAATGGATAGGACTTACCACCTGTTCTCTTGAACACTATGTGACCCCCCTACACACACACACACACCCACACACACAAACTAAACACACAATGTTAGTTTCTTTATCTACTTTCTAATTCTGTTGTTGTATTCAACAGAATACAAAGGTTGTTAAAAAGCCTTTCATATATCTCTCGTGTTAAACCTGCTCTCTAAGACTCCATATTACGTTGTTCTTGCAAACCACTGAATGGCAATAGCCAGGTGCACTGATCAGAGTTTCAACACAATGTGTGTAACACTGGAAGGCAGCCGTGTGTAGAGTACATCCATCAGTGTATGTGTGTGTGACATGTCAGCTGGCTAAGACTGAAAATACACTTTAGGATTTAACCCTAACAATCATCAACCCCACCCCCACCATTATACCTTTAAATTCAACCCCGCCTCTACACCTCAACCAACCAAGCACTGACTTCTGGGAAGCACAGGAAAAGATTCACACACACACACACACACACACACACTTTTACACAGATAACCCTAGCAACTCCGACTGATCGTGTTCATGTGTCCACAAGCTGCTTTGTCTCAGGCTGGGCTGCACAAACACACTTATGGATTTCGGACCTCGACGCGCTCTGCTGCTCATTGTAAGAGCCCTCATGATTTCTACTGCAGGTAGGGACGTGCAGCTGCCCACAGGTTTTGCATGGCATGATTCGAATAAGAAAAATTGGACTTTTATTAACAAATGAATGCACTTAATATTCACATACCCCTCTCACTTTTTTTCTCTCACACACACATCAGTTTAATCACAAGTTATGAGCAAGATACAGTGAGAAGAAGAAAGGAATCTCTCTCAAAGCTGAGAGCTTTCTTTGTGCATCTTTTCTTAAGAATTGTCTCCAGCGATGGGAGTGACCACATGTTGCAAAGTCTTCCTGTCAGTTACTCTGCAGTTTCCATACCAGAAGATGATGCAGCTCATCAAGAAGCTCTCAAAAGCATCCTGATAAAAAGTAGTGAGGACTGAGAGTGAGGACTTCTCCCAGGTCATTCTCTGCTGAGCTTTACTGGCCATGTGTGTGGTTTTATACCTCCAGGAGAGATAATCTGTTATGTTTGCAAGCTAAAACTTTAGTTCTGCTGACCTTTAAAGGGAAGATGCTGATGTTAATCTTTTTTCCTAAAATCTACAATTAGCTCTTTTAGTTTTGTTATCATTTAAGCTGTGTTCCTCACGCCTGCTCACTGTCCCACCTCAACCCTGTAAGATGTTTCATCATCATTGTTGACGATGATGAAACCCCTCATACCATCAGCAAACTCAATGAGCTGGTCTGTGCTGAATTTGGCAGTGCTGTCACGTGTCTGCAGAGTAAAATGCAAAAGACTGAGTACACATCCTTGAGTGGCCCCTGTGCTCAGTTTGCTAAAGCATAATGTCTAATTGCCAACACATGCTGTCTATTGTCTTTCTGCATAGTGAGATTTTCATTTTGAGCAGAAAAAGATGAGAAGCCTGTATTTGTTATCTGTGAATCCCAAAACAGGAACTACAGTGGCTTCAAAAGAACATTTTTTATCTCCTTAAGGGTGCAACAAATGTGTGAAAACTGGCATGACAGATTATTTTCTCAAACGTCACTGTAGATCTAAAGATGACTGGATATTACACTGCATAATGATTGAAACCCTTTGAGCTGGTTCTTTTAAACAGTTTCTGTGCCAGTGTTCATTTTAGATACTTTTTGTTCAGTTTTTATGTGCGTTTTTCCTAAAGTATCTGCAGTCAACCTTGAGGGAGAACTTTTCAAAGATTTGATGAAGGGCTACAATAAAAATGTCCGGCCAATGGACAACAATGGAAACATCACTCAGGTCTTCATCAAGATGACACTCACCAACCTCATCTCTCTGGTGATCAGCGCTGACGTTTTTTTGTTTTGTTTTGTTTTAATAATATCAGTTACTGCACAGGTTTATGAGCTAATATTGTTTCTTGTCTTTACCTTAGAATGAAAAGGAGGAGGCTCTGATGACCAGTGTTTGGATAGAAATGGTAACCTTACACACATGTTCGTCTGAGGGGTAATTGTGCGAAAACGGTCAAACCAACAGACTTCTTGTCCTCAGGAATGGTGTGACTACAGACTCAGGTGGGACCAGCCACCTCGATCAGCTTTATATGGGAACATAACATCTCAGCTGAGGGTTCCCTCCAAAAAGCTCTGGCTGCCTGACATCATATTAGAGAACAAGTGAGTGCGTTCTCCCTCAGGTACGATCATGACAGGAAGAGATAATGTTTCTTCATTCAGGAGGGTGTTTTATTTAAGCAACGCAAAATGAGTTTAAAATTAAAAAAATGAAGAAACAGAAGACATAGGGTGAAAAAAACACTATTGCAACCTTGAGAAAAAGCTCTACAATTTATTTTATTGTATTTTATTTTTGTAAAGAC
>JAOXNZ010000092.1:13575203-13587223 GCA_028566095.1 Kryptolebias brasiliensis
GGACTCATTTCACTACGGATAATGACTCTTTGATCAGCTTCAGCAGCATCTTCACAGGATCTTTTGCTTTTGTTTTGAGGTTGAGACACACATTTAACAGCGAAACACGTTCATCTCAAGAACCCAGAGCCTGTCTCCTTCATGAGTGGTGTGATGGCAGGACATTCTCATGGTGTTTATCTTGTGTATAAATGTTTGAACAGATCACCCTTCAGGCATCTGGAAATTGCACCCAAGGACGAGCCAGAGTCATGGAGGTGGACAGTTCACTTCCTGATATCCTGGCTGATTTCTTTTGATTTTCCCACGGTGTCACACAAAGAAGCAGCGTGTTTGAGGTGTGCCCTAAAATCTTCCACAGGTGTGGCTTCAAGTTACTCAAATGCTGTCAACTAACCTGACAAAAGCTTCTAAAGCCCAGATATCACCTGGGCTTTCCTAACTTGTTTAGGAGAATATTAATCCTTGTAACAAAACAAAATCAGCAGGAGAGAATGGCATGTTCAAATAAAATCCATCAGTGCTTTTATAGATTTAACCTGATTCAGATCTCAGGATTTACATCCATAATGATGTACATGTGTTTTCTTTAATGAAAAACTAAAGTCTTGGTTATTACGTAAGTTTGCTGCAAGACTCAGTAACATGTTCAGACACTGTGTAAGTAAGTCCATGCGGCCATGAGGGGGGGAAAAATGCTGAATGATGAAACGGCAGCATGAAAGGAAGTGAAAGTTAGCAAACTCCCTCTACTGTCAGTTCAACAGAAACGGCTCTACAGTCTGAAACTGCAGCTGTTTATGATCATAACAAACCAAAACTACATCAAGTACACTGACCTCATTAAACACAACTATTTTAAGCTCATATGTGCACATAATGACGTTTGTTTGCATGGATTTTTAAATGGCTCAAGGTTTTTTTTTCCATCATTATAAATGAGATTGGCTACACTTGAATAAAACCTTATCACATGCAGATAAAATAAACTCTGACAGACATTTAAAGGGTTTAAATAAAACGTAAAACAAGCTGTGAGGAAAAGTTCCAACTAGTCTTAAAATATAGTCATTCAGTTTTACAGGTGTAAATGAAAGGTTTTACAGTCTTATGCAAAAGGTTACTCCATTATGTTACCTAATATTTAATATTATCAATCAATAGCTTAAAAGCCATTGTGTTCAGTCATTGTTAGTGGTTTGATGCTTCAGTCATGAGCCGGTTTTGTTTTGTGCATCTCCTAACAGCGTGTGATGTTTGATCGCTTGCATCCACATTTCTGTGATTCTGTTGTGGCCGGAGGTATTTTCATATCTAGCATCTCTTCATTCTGTTCTTTTCCTCCAGAGGAGCCCCCTTTTTTCCGCTTTAAAAAGCACTTTGAAGTTGGCTTTCTGTCCCCAGTTTCTCCCCTGCGTGGCAGAGAGCGCTGCAGCTTAAGGTTTTGAGTAAAAGCAGCTTAAATTTTCAAGCTGATGAGGCAGCAAACAGACACAGAAAATCCCCCTCAGTTGTATTTAAACGGAAATACTGTTGCTGACAAACGCAGCTTTTCAAACTGTTTCAGCCTGCGTAGAGATAACAATTATTATCTATTCATTGATTAAAAAAAAATAAATACACTAAAAATCATGTTCAGGCTGCAAACGTCCAGGACTGTAAATTCTATGAATGTTTGAGCCTGTAGGGAATTCGTGACCCATTAAAAGTTAAATACAAACATTGAGTGCAGAACAGTATTCATTACATAACATGTTTTTCTTCAGTGGCAGCTGGACGGAGGAATTGTTGTCTTCCTATTTTCAATTCAGGGATTTGTTATTCCAACCCTGCAGCAGGCATCTATACCTCTTATTGCTCTAATATGCTCATTTGTATGTGAGCAGGAATATATATATTATAATATATATATTATAATATAATATATGTATATATACACACACAGCTCTAATAGAAGGCATTGTATGTGTGTGCAGATGGATGGATGAGAAACATGTGAGTTTGAACAAAAAAGGGCTGTAAGTGTGGATCATTTACCATTAAGGAGCTGCATATCAATCAACTGAGGTAGCTGTAATTTCATTTAAATTTAAATAAAACTAGATTAAATCTAAACGTGAACTCAAATTAGGGAACCACGATTAAAAGAATTGATCATTTATTAAACTAAAACCATCTTGGGAAGAGAAATGATGGCATTTTATCTGTTTTGTTTTGGTTTAAAAGAAATTCTGTGGCTTTTTAAATCATTTTTGGTTTGTTTTATTAATTGTCCAGCACTTTGGTGATGTTGATCTTGGTTTTCAATTGCTTTATAAATAAATCAGTATTGACTGGACTCTCAGCTACTACCACACCAGATTTAAGCTCAACATCTGTCTGTAAAATTGGCTGAGTTGTGGCCATTTTTGTGCCACGGTTGCTTAGCTGTGGCGGCCATCTTGAATGGGTCTGACTCCAAAAGTTAATCAGCTGTAGATGTACGTCCAGTGATTCCTTTCTAAATTTAATTTAAATTCGTCCAGTGGTTCATGAGATATTTTCTAAAACGACAAACAAACACACAAACACGGACAAAAACATTATAGTCTTTACCCTTTTGGCAGCGGGCAATAAAAAGTAAATTATAACATTTAGGATCTACGTTGGCCTCCTATCATTCTGTGATTTCCACACTTCTTGAAGGCCAAAACTGTTTCAAAGACTCAACACTAGATGGAGGTAATATCACTTCAAAGTGCTGTGAAATTAGCAGACAGCTGGGGTCCTGCTTTTAATTAAAAATGTTCTGTCACATTGCTAAATTCCAGCACAGGTTTACACAAAATTGGCTTCATCTGAAATTTTTGTTTATTTAATTCACTTTTAACACATAAACAATTGAACGAGACTTTTAAGGGTTTCTTTTTTTTTTTATGGTACCTGAAATGTAACCTTTAAATTGTCATTTAATTTTCAGCAGATCTCAGTTTGAGGGGATTGACAAAACACGTTTCCCTTTATGCCAACAGCTTGAGAAATTAGCTGTAGTTGTCGGCAGCACCAACATAACTCAACGAACTGGACTTTTTGTTTTTCTTCGCCTTTGCATGAATCCGTCCCAAATGAGGGTCCGAAGCAGCACTCGGAGCCACTATTACATCATCTCCACTCTTATGCACCACTGCACAGAGTGCTTTTCTATGAATAATACAGAGAGACCTGGGAGACGAGGACATGGACATGAGGCTTGGTTACTAAATGACAGACAGAAACAGAATAGAGACAAGTGAGAGACAAAGCTGGGGGGATATTAGGTGAATTAGTGCTGAATGTGAGTTAAATGTTGGATTTTAGGCAGAAAAAAAAATGACGCTGAAGACTCATAATTTGGTTTGGATTGAACTTTATTGAATGGGTTAACCAATCAGTAAAAAAGAAGACATTGCAGCATGTCCTGAGATTCAGAAATATAAGATTAGGAGTAATTACCACAGTGTGGCGACCCGAGACTGTGAAGGAAGACAAGGTTATAAACTGCTTCTCCCCTTGAGAGAGGCGGCTTTAGTATGGAAGGGAAATAACATATTGCACCCAGAGATCAGCAGACACGTCCTCTATCAAAGAGTGCGTGCGCGCACAAACACACACACAAGGACAGGCAGACGGTCTCTCATTAAATTTAAATACACATAATGGGACAACCTTCATCAAAAAGGTGGAAATAATTGTCTTTTTAGAGTGGAATGTACAAAATGCAAACCAGTTCTATACAATATAACACAATTCAATACAAAAATACATGATCTGATAAGTATATTGTATTGCATTGTCGTAATATTGCAGGAAATAAACTCAAAACTAGATTCTCATTTTCTCAAGCTGTAATCTTTGAACCTTTTTCCCTCCTTTGTCCTCCCTTTTTGCCAGTCCGTCTTTCCTGCAAGCACAGACACACAGTTAACTGAGCTCACTGTATAATTAGACAAACAAAAAAGAGAGGGATGAAACATCTGAAGGAGAAGAGACTCTAAATGATTACACATTCACTCCGCTTCCTTCCCCCTTGCTGCACACATAACCATCAATTAGAGGAGAGGAGAGGAGGACGAGGACAAGCGAGCCGCCAGAAGTCTATTTGTGCGCCTATCTCTCTCTCTTCCTCTTAAAAACTCCCAGCGCTGGGGAGGGGAGGGAGAGGAAGAGGGGAAAAAATAGACGTGGAAAACAAGAAGTATATAAATAAAGAAATCAGAGTGCTTCACATCCGGTGGTCTGATTGGCTGAGACGTGAGTCAGGCAGATCTGGGCCACAGTTGCACTCATTGTTCAGTGAGCTTTTCTACAGAGTCCAACCCAGCGACAGCAATGAATGTTGATTGTGACCTTTGCTCTTTGGGTACAGTGGAAACAGAGTGGCACTTATGTGCATGTGCCTTTCCCGTTTCTGCATTTGCATGTGGCGCCCACTTGCCCTTTTGTTCTTTCTGCTCAGTTCTGACGTCGCCAGAGCGAGCCACAGGGCACAGTCAACGGTCGATGGTTTTCATGCGATTCATACCAAACTCACCGACAGCGTTGAATGTTCACCGAGGCAGGCGGGGACGGCAGCCGTACGACCGTGAGCCGAACTGACAGGACAACAGGGCGCAGTGGAGGAGGACAAGCGTGAGACAGAGAATTCGCTCAAAAACCGCAGAGGTCAGGTTGCACAACCGGGGTGACATGATGACACGAGACAGTGGCAGAATGCGTGTTCTGTCTGCAGGGCAGTGACAGCTCTGATTATGTTAGCCACACAAAAAAAAAAAAAGTACAACTAGGTGTGCTTAAAGCTTGAACACGAGCTATGAATATGCACTTTATTGCAGCGCTACCACCTCAGTATTCACAGGACCTGAAAGTCTTTCATCTTCGGATGAAAACGTGTCGCAGCAGCATCTGAAACACACAGAACATCAGGTTGTTAGCACCGAGACTCCAAAGTGCTGTTGTCTTTAGAGGGCACTTCGAAACAAAATCACAAAGACTCAAGTAAGAGTTTTTCTTACTTTTATTATTTCCTAACTACTTTCTAGCTTCTTCTACGTCTAGTGCCATTTAGCCACGAGGATACAGTAAATCTGCCTCTGTGATTATCTTTCAAATGAGAAGGGCAAAATGTTTTTTACTGCTTGATTATGTTTGTAGAGTGTAAGAAGGCTTTGATAGTTTGTTCATTTGTAGGTTTTTGTAAAGGCAGCTACTCCAAAACCAATTTTCTCAATATCATATTGTGTCATATGGTATCAATTATCGTATTGTATTGTGTCATATTTTATCATGTTGTGACTAATTAGATTGTGTCGTGTCCTACTGTATTGTATCTGAGAGGTGCTGAAACTGTTGGTTCTTAAAAATCAAAACTGAAAACAATATTGTTTGCTACAGCGTTCCCATAAAAGTAAGTTTGTTTTTATTAGTTTATCCATTTATTCAATCAGTTGTTAGCCATTTGGTTAAAATTTTTCTAATGTTTATTCCATGTAAAGCACAAATTTTAATGTAAGTCTTTAAATTTTCTGGGTTTTATTATTATAATTTATTATTTTAATGTATTTCTCTGTATCTGTAAAGCACTTTGAACTCCACGAATGGTGCCAAACAAATAAACTTGCCTTGCCTATCATATTGGGCCGTACTGTATTTTATTGTATTGAATCGTGTTGTGTCGTATCAGATTGTTTTGTATTGTATTATACTGTATGTAAGGGGATAAAATCTATTGTGGTCACACAATGAGAATAAACACTAATATAAAATGTTTTGTCCCCGCCAAATAATCCACCAGGATTTTTTGTCATTCTGCTCATTTTTGCTTTTTCTACAGTCGCAGCGTCTTCTCTGACATCTGAGGAAATGATCTGTCTTCGTTGCAGCTGCGTTTCGGTGACAAAGTTCCTTTTATCTCCATTGTTTTGAGAAAAAAAAAAAAAGTGATAAAATTTTGTGAAAGCATGCATTTGTGCAATTAAGGGGAACTGGGAATTTAATCGTAAAGTTTTTTTTTCAAGTGAAAAAAAAAATTGCGGTTATGACAAACCCTGCCTTTGATTTGCTATTGCTCAGCTCACCACAACCGAGCTCCTGTGGACGTCTAGTTCAGAGAACAATGCTGATGTCCTACTGAGCAGCCCAGCGTGTTTCAGACCCCCTCCGCTGCGTGACCCCCAGACTATGAGCTCCCATTGTCAAAAACAGGCCAAAGTGAGGGGAACAACTACCGACAGTGTCACCGCACTGCTGGCTGCACAGAGAGCTGACGTCAGAATGACAAACGCTCCTCTACGGTCATTTACCGCCCAATTTCATCAGCTTGGGGTGCTGATGTCATTATACAAGCTAGACCTGCATCTATTACTCTGCCGGGGCAGGGAGGCCAACATCGAGCTAGCCTGATAGGACACTGGCTACAATGGATGAGTAATGTGTCACATCATAGCAGCTGTAATTCAGAAAGTCATAAAACAGACAAAATGGTTTTTGTCTTGTGAATGTGCTGGATCCTTGAGTTATTGCCTCTGCATTCTTTCACGGTTTTGTCTATGAATGTGCTACAAATTATTTTAGACGGCTTCTGCACAAAGAGAGCACATTAGCTTGTATATAACATCAAATAATGCCCTTTTATCCTCCCAGTTAGTGGACAAAGAAGCGTAAAACCCTGCTTTCTGACCATGTGAGGGTGGAGCAGAGATAAGAGCCTAAAATCATACACCGTGTTACCTCTTCCCTACTCCATCACAGTCGCAAGCGCACACACTTACACCTCGCCCCACAATGAGACGTAAAATGAAAAATAGGCAGAGGGTCGAGGGAGAGGTGAAAAGAGGGCTTTGCCATGGCAACCCCAGTGTCAGCCAGCCATTTCTTCTTAATCCTCCCCAGTTCAATGTTGCGCCCTCTGAAGGGACCCCCCTCTCCACAGCTGAATATTTCTTTTGTGCTGAGAGACTCTGCATGTATGTGTGTGTGTGTGTGTGTGGGAGGGAGGGCTCACATAGGAGGGAGGAACTGGGGTTAGAGTGGGGCAGATCATAGCTAACCCAGTTTAAATGAGGGGGCCAATCCGCAGGCCAAAGAGTCTCAGCATTACACTGAGGTTAAAAACTAAAGCTCTGATCACACACACACACACACAAATATATACCATCAGATACACATATATGTTTAAATTCTATATTAATTGGGGGAGATAATGTTTTGAAATAGTAGATAAATATGCCATATGGCAAACAGACGGCCCTTTCCTCCCTAAGCTTATCGGCCCAACAAACCCAGCACTTATTCTCTCTCTCTTTCCTCTGAAACTCTCATGGTCTTTCGCTTTTGCCCGAGCGGCCCACTCTACATTACTGACAAAAGCGGTTTCAGAGGAGTGGGTGGGGAGAGGCGTCAGCTGCTAGACAAAATAAAAAGGCCTCTATTTGTTCCTGACAATAAACGTCCCCATCTTTGGAGAACCTCCACAGCTGCAGCCAGATAGGCTTTCATTTCTAACTGCGTGCTAATAGGGAGCACTGTCTCCTTCCTGTACTGTAAGCAGATTTATTGTTGAGGAATAAAATACGAGGAAGGAGGAGGGAGGGGGCTTTATAGTCATCTTTCTGAGTAGCTGCTCCACCAAGAAAGAGGACAAAAGAATGAGACACATGGTTAGTGTTCAGCGATTAGGAGCGGATTTTTATTTCATGAAGGCATTTTAACAATGTTGAGCAGTGTATATACCTGGCTGAAATCATCTTTATGAAAACCAAAATGTGGACACAAGTCAGACAGAGGTAAAATGCACACACGCAACGTCATCTTTTCCCGTAAAAAAAAAAAAAACAGGCAAAAAAAAACAACCCTCACCATCTTTTCTGGGAATGTTACCATTAATGTCCAGTGAGTCCCCCCGGAAATCCCCAAACACACTTTCCCTGAGGCTGAGTGAAAGAAGCCGGCAGAGGAAGTGCCAGCGGTGTGTCTCTGGGGTGGTCTCATGTGGCCGTGGGTGAGGCTTTAATGCATCTGCGTGTCCACCCCACTGTATACTGTACATTCATGTATAATTACTAACAGACCTGCAGTCCGCCTGTAGGGCTCTCACATGCCGCAGTGTGTCTACGCATGCATATGCTCCATTTTAGTAGAACCCATCAGCCCTGTCTGTGTGCTGTGGTGTTCCCAAAAATAAAAACTCAACCTGGATTTTTCATTACGGGGGCAAAGAATACAACTTTGAGGACCTCCAGTGTTCTCGATGGCCCCTCATGGGGGGATTTTTATAAAATAGGCATAAATCAGTTTAAAATATGGACAATAATTACAACTTGGCTGCTCTGTGGTGGGTCTTTTCCTGCCATGTATAGATCTAGGCTTGGAAAACATCTGGTTGGGTTATTGTATGTGCCATAGGCTCCAGACGTAATTTAGAGAATATACTGCCAAGCAAACCTGGCTAACGTCTTCGAACTAAACTCTCAATCTGCACATTCTGCAGCTTCTTGATTTATGTTCTGTCTCTTCCCTCACTGGGTTCAAAAACAAAACAAAACACATCCTCCATTTTTATAACTGATTGCACATTTAACCTATTGGTGCATGCACAACAACCGAATTAATAAGCATCAGCAAAGCGTTTAAAGTGATCCACGCCATTCTAGTCTATTAGAGAGCAAAGGGCACATTGTAACACAAGGTGCAGGCTCTGTTCAACAAGTGCAAAGACATAAAGCAAAAAGGCACAGAGTTAGTGCCCTGCGACTGATTGGCAGGGTGGGGTCACCGGGTGACCCCTGACCTTTTTAACCTTAGGAATGTTGTCACGCTGGTGGGCGCATTGTTCCAGCCTCCCGAGGCCAGCAGAGACGAGCGTCAAATGAGTGTGAGCGATGAATGTTCCTGAGGGTCTCTCTTCTTCCCCCCCCACAAAATCTCCCCTTTCTTCTCCTAATCCTTTCTTTTCTGCTCGTCATCCCTAAATTTTCCACAAACAAAAGGTATCAACAAGTCTACTAGTGCGCTGCTGTTGACGGGTAGAAGTGGGCGCAGAAAAGGCCCGCCCCCGCACACCTCCCGATGCCGCCGACTGTCCTCACTGACCAAAACGACCAAGGAAGAGGACGTAAAAGGAGTTTGTGAAAGCTATAGGGCTGAAAATGTCTCTCTGATCTTCACTCATTAGACAAACAACTGTTTTTACTGGTTGACTGTCAAGATCTGAGAGATCCAAGCTGTGGAGGAAATCAGAAGCAGCATGAGGGCTCTGTCAGACAGACGATCACCAGCCAGGTACGCTCTTTTTACCCACCTAGGGCTGGTCAGAGGAAATGGGGGAGTTTATGATGTCATAAAAAAGTGCCAGCAGAGAGGTGCCGGAGCACAGGTTGTCTCTGGAGCTGGAGCCATAAAAGACTCCTGCAGCTTCCGCTCCCTCCCCCCTGACCGCCCCCCCCCCCACCCCCACCCCGACATGATGACAGAAGAGTGAGCCGAGATATGCAGCACAGACTGAAAACACGAGGGAAGGTGGACAATGAGCGGACAATGATGGGTAAAGATGCTGGATCGCAAAAAATATACTCTAACATTTGTGGGACTGAGATTCATCACGCAACCCTGGATATTTTTTAGAGTGTACTGAGGAGCATTTCAGTGCAGCCAGATTTTACTTGAGAAGTACAAATGGGTACAAAATCTTAAAACAAGCAGTCTGGACCCAGAGAGACTTAAATCAAATGCAGTGTTTAAATTATATCCAGAAAAGTTTCTTTCAGATAGTTATTTCTAATGATTTTAAGCATTCAATTTATTGCTTCTCTTGAAAATGCTGAGTTTGTGGGAATTCCACAATTTTAAAAACCCAATACCGTGATTTATTTTAATCTTAAAAATAAAAGAAAAAAAACCCAACGTAGGCATCTCGTTCCAAGACGGAGGTCTGCTTCATTAACAGAAGATCTCATTTCTCGTCTCTTTCGTTTCCAACCCTCTATTTCACAGCTCAAACAATGTCATATACACATGTCAACATAGGAAACGTATTTAAGAAGTGACGCGCCATCTGTCAGCTCAGACCAAACAGGTGTAGGGAGGAGAAAACTGATATTCCTTCTTTGTAGACGTAAAGAATGCCGCTTCTCCCCTACACACACAGCACTGATTCGTCTACAAAAGGCAGGAGACACACTCTCACCATTTTGGTGCTTGTTTTGTTTTTTTTGTTTTTTTTTTAAAGAGAGAGGCTGTGGTTATTTGCTCTACAGCCTCACTAAGGAGGTTTCCCATTGTAAACAGGAGTGTCTGCACAGCCCCGTTTCCTTTCATCCCTTTACTTGAGGCACGCTGCCTTTGTCTCACTGAGGACAGAACAACCGGCCTGCCGGCTACGCTACACTGGTCAAATACCTGGGAACTACCACAGGCCCGCTGGGAAAAACAACAAGGGGAAGAGGAGGAAGAGCGACAGAAAGAGAGGGAAGGGAGGGCTGCAAGCACCAGATCGTTAACAAAGACAAAATGCTGAGTAAAACTGGTGATTAAAAGTCAAAAGAAAGAAAGAAAGAGCTGTGAAAAGTTAGTGCAAGAGTGAAAAAGAAATAAATGGCCACCTGTTTTTAATGTTTTCTAAAGGTAGTAACTCCATGTGTGCAGCTGTGGTTTAAGACATCAGCTTTTTTTTTTTTTTCTTGCTCTTTCTCTCTATTCTGCTCTTTCATGCCAGCTCAGCAGAATAAAGGGAGTTTCTGTATTCGATAAAACGTATGAGGCTGAATAAATTCAGGCCCTCCCCACAGCCGTCTACAGCCGGCTGAATGTAAAGCTGTACGTTCCAATCCACACGGCAACCAGACCTTGCTGTCACACCTCATAAAGCAATGCTCAAGCTGCAGGGTTGAGTTTAAAGTCAAGGGGGGGAGAAGATAAGGCAAAAATAAGGACAAATAAGGAAGAAAATAAAGGATAAAGAAGAGTGAAAGAGCTCTCAAGAAAAGCCTCAAGGGCAAAGCTCAGATGGCGTGTCTTTCAGTAACACAAACAAACAAAAAAATACTTTAAACTGCAAAAAAATGAAAAAATAAAAAAGCACACAAGAAAGTGAAAATGCCACTAAGGAATTGTTAAGGCCACAATCTTCAATCCGCTCTGCTAATTCTTCCAGTCTTCGCTTAGCTGCGTAGAGAGAGAGAGGCACAAACCCACAAGTTTATTTTCAAATTGTCCACAAAGAATGCCTGCCATTTCCTGACGTTTCCCACTTCCATATGAAAGCCTCCTTTCCTTTATGAACAATGGGAAAGATTCCAAAATTTCCACGGGGAGCCTTCGTGCACGGCGATACAATAAGGGAGCATGTTGTGACAGACTCGAGACGGGCTGTTTTCCCTCAGCTGTGACGAGATGGGGGCTGGTTTGTGTGGCAACCAGTTTTTACGATAACAAAAGCAACCCAGCAGCATCGACGCAGGAACTCTAACTTCAAACCTTTAAACTCACTGAAATGTTGGGATTTATAGTTTTGCTACTAGTGAACAAAGTTTTCTTGAACTTATCTAAATCTTTCACGCTCTGAGTCACACGCTTTCCAATCATTTCTAAATGAGCTGAAAGAGTCTGTTAGGCCCTAAAGTGCAACGAGTTCAAATGTCATGTGCTTCTGAAACAGCCAATAGGCTCTTGAAAGCCACCTGGCTTCACCCAAGCAGACCGGAGGCCTTGGCGAGACAAGAGGTCAGAGGTCAACCACTCATCTAGATAGGCAGTATGTCGCAATGCCCCAGGCAGGGGCCAGGGGTCTCCATTACCTAACCTTTCCATTTACCCATGGCTGCGCAGGGGGGCACAAACACATCACGCTGCACACACAGGTTCCTGCTGACGTGAACTCACTCAGGCCATAACTTCCCATTTAACCTGGGAGACACATGAGCTCGACTGATTCTGCTGAATCCAAAGAGCGAGGCGGGAATTAAATGATTATCTGCAACATTTATGAAGAGAGTCAGACATTAAAGTTA
>JAOXNZ010000092.1:13621470-13642388 GCA_028566095.1 Kryptolebias brasiliensis
CCTCTCTCCGCTCTCCTCTCTCCGCTCTCCTCTCTCCTCTCTCCTCTCTCCTCTCTCCTCGCTCCTCTCTCCTCTCTCCTCTCTTCTCTCTCCTCTCTCCTCTCTCCTCTCTCCTCTCTCCTGGCTCCTCTCTCCTCTCTCCTCTCTCCTCTTCTCTGTTCGTCCGTCTGTCAGTCAGACAGCTGTAAGCCAGACGATGAATGCATACAATCTGAAAAATCTGGCAATATCCTGACCATGCATGAACTCAAAACAACATGAGGCAGATTGTTTCATAAGCAGTTCACTATCAGACTTGTGTTCAGGAGCCAAACACAGTTTCCTGTAATATGAGGGAGCTGTAAATTAAACAAATCAATTTACATGTTTTATAGTTTGTGTTTATTCTGTACAATGTTTTACTTTTTACATCCTGAACTGGAAAAAAGATTTGTGATTCAGCTGCTTTTATTTGTCATTTAACAGCTATTTTAATGATTGGTAAGTTGTTTTACTGATTTAAGAAAACATTTGAACATTTTTTGCTTCAAATTTCAGAAACTACAGACAGTATCTGCCTTTCTTCTCTTCTTTCCTCTTAAATGATGAGACGCTTTGGTTCGGTGTATTTTTTTAGCTAAAATTTAGTTCATTTATGCCTATAGGTAAAGAATTCTAGCTCATTTAAAGCATCTTAGCACCCATTTCCGCAAAGATTTAGTTTCCAGCAGCCCGTTTACATCTGCACACTTTCTGTTTGTTTAAATCAGCAGCGCCTGAGACGATTCCAGCACTTCAGTGGAAGCAGTTGAGCTTTTAGGTGGTTTCTTTGGGGAGAACTTGGTCACACCTGCTGTTACTTTGGGCGCAGTGTGAACAGAGGCCTGTGTTTGGGTCAGGTGGAGTCACTGCCATCGTGAAGCGCTAGGTTTTAGATGTTCGTCTGGTTTGGTTTGATGCTTAAATACTCCAAAGGCTTAGGTAAGCATCTCACTCACTTGTGTAAATGTTTTTGAGTAGACCTGACAGGAAAAGGAAGGGGAGGTCCGTTGGTCTGGCCGTTCTGGAATGGGTTTAGAAAGGCCGGGAGAATGTCAAGCTTTGTGTAGACATTGATGCTGATAAAACCACTTACTTAAAGTGACTGACTATAATAGGATTTCTGCTTTAATTGATGCTCTTAAAACGAAGGAAATATAAAGTAAATTGTGAATCTGAGCTTAAGTTTACCTTCCTAACTGCTGTTTGTTTTTGTGTGTGTGCACAGAGTTCCCATCTGGCGCTCATCGACACCCTGATGATGGCGTACACAGTGGAGATGGTGAGCGTGGAGAGGGTGATGTCCTGCATCAACAGGTACTCATCTGCTGAACCCGTCCACAGTGACGGGCTTGTCCAGGGGCTGCCGTACGACACCGAGGATGCAATCACCACCTGGATCAACAAGGTACGTGTGGGGACACACTACTGTGGGAAAACAAAACGGCAAAGGTATGTGCTGCTGTCCCAAACCGGACACATTCTTCAGATTCTTTTTTACAATCAGGGCCTTTTATTTCAGCTGCTGACAGTCTGCCACCATGTTCAGTCACAGAGATTACCAAGAGATAAGAGACTCAAATGTCAGCCTAAGCAAGAATAAATTAAAGGCCTATCATTTCTCGAAGGAATGCATTTTGCCCAGCGCCTTTCATGACAGAGTTTTAGAGTAAGATCCCTTATGTTAAGAAATGACAGTTTTATAGTTGTTTTGGTCAAACTTCGAAAATAATGTCATGCACAAGCTCATGCACTAACGCGAGATCCCAGGCACAGAGTACAGTATGTGTTGTGAATGACTGTCGGCTGCAACTTTATCAAATTTTAGAGTCATAGCCACTTTTTGTAGTTGCTAACGTTGATTAGCTGAAGCAGCTGTCTTAAATTAGGTTGACTCCAAAAATGAATCAGTTCCAGATGTACATCTAATGAGTGCTTATGTCTTTTTGTTTCAGATAGACACAAACGCAGGCAAAACATGATTGCCTGCTTTCACCTTTCAGTGATAAATATGCAATAGAGAAGCATGTCTGCTTTTCAGACTTGGGACCTGAAGGTGCACACACTCAGGAGCTATTCACAGACACAATAAAACAAGGGGTTTGCTTTAATGTGCAGTCCCAAACATCCTAGCAGACCAGAGCTGTGAATGGGTAATAATATGACTTTGTGCGTCCTCAGTCCAAAATTTAGACAGAAATGTCAAAATTCATGAAAACAAGAAAGGCTGTGAAAGAAAAAATGTTATTAGGCCTGTATTTTCTCTTGTTTCAGATGAAAGTCGAGTTAATGTATCATACTATGGAGAAACAGTTTTCAGCAGTTGATGAGTTGAAAGGAGGATTAAAAAGTTTTTCTTTGAGGATCATGTTTCTCTGCTCTGAATAAAACCTCTATTCAGTCTCAGTTTGCCCCAAATGTTGGTGTGAAACCTGACCTCACTGCCTCCCTCTTTGTGTCTCATACTGTTTTATTCTCTGTTTTTTCTCTCTCTCTCTCTCAAGATGAATGAACACCTGAGGGACATTCTCATCGAAGAGCAGAAGTTAAGAGAGGCTTCCCTCCAGGAGTCCAACACCACAACACAGAAAGTAAGAACACACACATACCAGTACAAACACTGCCATCCGTCACAACAAATGATGAGACTTGTTCTCCGCTTAATTAAGAGTTTATATTGTTGGATTTTAAACTTTTAATCAAGGTCACACCGGTGTCCACATTCAGACACACAAACAGCTCAGTAAACTGAGCTCTTCAGATCACAGGAACAGACGAGACCAGCTGCAAAAAATAAAATAAAAGGAGGAGACAAAGACTGGCACAGATCAGAGGAGGAGACGCCGAGAAGAGACGTGAGGAGGGGTTATTCAAGATGGGGAGGAGAGAAAAGGACACATGGCAGCTGGAGCAGAGGAGAGGCAGTGACAGACAGACAGACCTCCTGCAGGCCTCGTAGTTATGTAATGCAGTAGATCTCCGTGACACAACAAGTCCGTCTGCAGTCAGCCTCTGTCCTCTTCTGCTCACTGAACCGTAAAGCTTCAGCACAGAGCTTTATCAGACATCAGATTCCTAAAAGGTGACAAGAATCTGAAGGTTACAAAGTATGCTATCTCGCTGTGCGTCTAAAATAACATATATTTAAGTCACATGGGCATTTGTAAATATAGGGCCTTCATTTTGCAAACTATAGCTTTTTAATTGGACTGGTGTTATGAAATAAAATGAACATAAAATACAATCAACACAGATTTGAAGACAGTTTATCGAGTGTTTTTTACTTTAGTTGTTGTTGTATGTCTTAAAGAAAAGTCCATTTTCTTTGGCACATTCTAAACATTGTATGAGGTACTAAATTTGACATAAATTTATTTTATGATTTCTTCTTATTACCATCAACATCTGCTCAGCGGACCTCTGAAATCAGATCAGACTGGGGCAGACAACAGTAAAAGAAGAGTGTGTGTCCTTACAATCTGTAAAATTAGAGCAAACCTGTTGTTACAGATTTAACTGTTTACATATAACAAGTTTAAAAATGGCCGCTCAGTGTCAGTCAGCTGCTTCGTGCTTCATCACATGGCGCTTCCTGTGCACTTTCAGCCTCAGCAGAACTCCATTCACTGATTAGGACACAGCGAGGGGAGAAAATACACCTACGGTCCTCTGCAACGTACACACACAGATGGATGAGCACAAGACACATCTCAGTTGGTCTCGTCTATTCTGGGACGGTGTGAAAAGACTTTAACTTTGGTCATATGACGAGGCATTCACTCATTTTTGTCTGCGGAGACTGAGATTGTTTGTGCTCATTATGCTGCAGCTGCTCCCACCACAGCACGCCAGAGTGGAAGGGCTGAAAAAAGAAACGAATCGGATAAATCGGCCATATAAAAACCTGCTCAGCTAAAATATCAGATCCTACATTTGAGTTTATGAGTTTACCACATGTTTCACAAACCTTTCAAAGGACCAGGGCATAAAATCATCCAACACGTTTCATATTAAACCAACATTTTAATCACTTTTGTACATGTTGTGTTTCTAAAGCTAGTTAGCACATTAGCATGCTTTCTATTATTTCTAAGTAAAAATACTGTACTTAGGAGTATGTCAGTATGTTGATATTTCTTTCTTGTACACCCATGTAGACGGTTTTAGCTAAAAAAAGCTACTAATAGTCTGTTTAGGTTTGATTCAAACTCCAGTTATTTTGCCTCATTAATACATATCTTGTGAGGTAATATATAAAGAAATTGTCCATTATATATTATAAGATGCTCTATAAAAGCCACCCACCATTGGCAAAGAATCTCCTAACTTTATTGCTGAATAGGAAACAATAGCCGAAACATATTATGTTTCGGGGGATTTGTAAAAAGGTAAACAAAGTAAGTTTGTTACATAGTTTTAGTGTTATATATTGTTATTATGCACATGTGCAACTCTGTATAAATCATATGCATTCGCCTTGTTAATCACTTCACTGTACATATGTTACTTTCTGTCAAGAAATCATTCATTAAGTGCCTTATAACATGCACTCTGACGTTTCATGCTGTGCAGCTTTATACATATTTTTACTTTGTTTTGCTTCTGTTTTTTTGTTAATATTAGTGAATTAATACTGAGAAAGAAAGAAAAATATTGTTTAAGTTTTAGGAGAGTGCAGGGATGGTGCTCCTTTTTTTTTCCTGCTGTCGACCTAATATCTGTCCCACTCTCTCCTCTTATCCAATCATGATCCACCATCCAGTCTTCTAGCAAATGGTACTGGAGATTAGTACCTGTAAGTCCATCCATGTTGAAAACTACCTCAACAACCTCACCATGAGTCCTGCTCTGCCTTCCCTTCTGATTCTGTTATCTTGTTTATCACTGCATGCGGCCCTGAGCCCCCATCATTGTTTGGTCAGATGTCCTCCACCCTCCCACCTACCCTTCCAAAACTGTTCCTCATCTTCACATAAACACAACAATTGGACTTACAAAACTTTCAAGGAAGAGAACTTTACCTTTAGGAGCTACAGTACAGCTGGATGATAACCTAAAAAAAAAAAAAACAATTTAACCTATTAATAGAAACCCATTTTCTACTTTGATTTGCCTTTTCATTGTCTGCATCGTGAACAGAAAAACAGTTGAAAATGGCTGCTGTGAAAAAAGAATAAACTGTATTAAGAGCAGTGAGGATGGAGTGGAGGGACGTGCAACACGCTGGTTCTTACAGTTCGGTGCGCAGCCTGAGCTGGCTGTCAGACAGCGAGCGCTGCTGGGGCTGAAGTATCTGTTGCACAATGCAGACATCCTAAAACTTGTGTTTATGGGCAGGCTGGGACAGCTTCTGCCCCAAAGGGCCAAAGGGAAATGTAGTAGTATTGTTCCTGTGTTTTTATTGTTTTTTTTTTGTTTTTACAGGTAGAGAGAAAACCTACAGATAGGCAAAATCCACTTGCGCAGATTATTATTTGAGCATGAATCCCATGCACTGTCTGCTGCAGAACCACAGCAGAGGCTTTTGTGCCACTGATGACTTGGAAATTTTTAAATTCTATATCTATAAACTGAGGAGAGCAGCTGCTGGAGGTTTTAGAGGGAATGTTGGCCCATTCTTGTCTGATGGAGGATTCTAGCTAATCAACAGTCCTGGATCTTTGCTGGATTTTTTGTTTCATGACGCATCAAATGCTTTCAAACGATGAGAGGTCCAGATTACAGAAAGTGATTCTGTTAAGTGTGTGCCAGTGACTAACTGTCTGCATGCATTATTCCAGCCGTAAGCTTGAAATTCCTCAGATTAACACCTGGACTTGTGTTAAGGTGTGCATGCAGTGGAAAGAATGTCTGCAAACGCTTTGGTGTTTCTACCAGTCCTCCATGAACTGTACATATGCAACCCGATGACACATGAAGGTGATGTCTTTGTGCTGTTGCCATGGTTTCAGGCCCGGTACAGGCGGGAGCATGCTCAGAGGAGCGTTCCGTCGCTCCCCCTGGTGGAGAACCTGCTGAAGGATAACACAGACGGCTGCGCCCTCACTGCCCTGCTGCACTTCTACTGCCCACAGGCCGTCAGACTGGAAGGTAGGAATGAGCTGTAAGCAGTCGTGTACTTTCGTCTGCTCCTGCTGTTACTATGATAATTCTATAAAAGTAAACGAGACAAGAGGCGATTCAGAAATACATGTAGGAAAAATGACTTCTGATGGTTTCAGCCTCATTTAGGAAACACAATGGACACTGTCTTTGCCTAACTGCCACAATACATTTAAATAAGTTAAATAAGCTGTTCAAGACAACGAATGTAATTATGGTTCATTATTTCTCATCTTCTGAGGTTTTCTTCATTCTGCCACAGCCACCACTTATTACTGCCCGCCGCAAAAAGGACGTGTGTTTGTGTGTCAGACGGTTACCAAAATATCTCGTGAAACACTGGATAGATTTCAATGAAATGTGCAAAAATTAGTCCTTGAATGTTGCTCTGCAGCTGATTAACTTTTGGAGTCAACCGAATTCAAGATGGCTGCCCCAGCAACTGACCTTAAAAACCACAAAAATAGCTACAACTCAGTCAATTTTGTACACAGTGAGCTAAAATATTGTCTTGTAGTAGCTGAAACTGATCCTCAACCCTTATTCTGAGCCCAAGATCTTTGTTTAAGGTTTTGCCATCAACTGGACTCAATTCTGTCTGTTAGCAAAATATCTCACTAACAACTGGATGAATTTTAAGGAAACTTTCAGGAAATAATCACTGGATGTACCTCTACAACTGGTCAACTTTTGGAGCAATTTAAGATGGTTGTCAGCCAACTGAAATAGGAAAACACAAGAATGGCTATAATGTAGTCAGCTTTACAGATACTGAGCTACAATTTGATGTTTTAGTAGCTGAGAGTCATCCTCAACACATCTCTCCGTTGGGCACAACGTTATTTTCAGGGTTTGTTCAAAACAGCTATAACTCTGTCATTTCTCAACATAAGATGATCTTAGTCTGAAACTCTAGCATGAAAGGCAGCGGGTGATATGCATTCCAGTATTTGAGTTATGTATTTATTTTTAATGGATAATAGTAATATGATGACAGACACGTGTCTCTGTGTTACCAATAAGAATCAGGACAGATATGAAGTGTGGGAGAGAGTTAGAGAGAAAGGAAAAACAAAGAGATGTTTGCCTGGATTCTAAAAATACTTGGGGCTGAGATGTGATTGGTCACGAGTTGTACGTCACAGAGAACCGTTAGAGGAGTAGTTAGCCAACAGCTCTTTCAGAGATAAACAAGTCTTTTGTTGGTTTCCTGAGACTCCTCGGATTGCTTTTAACTCACACGGCGCTCGCATGCATGAACCAGATGTGAGAGCGAGCTGCGCTCCGTTAGGTTTCTCGCCTGCAGCAGGATTCGCCCTAAAAATAACGGAAGGAAAATAAGTACAGTAAAGTTCAAGATGACATCACACCAGAGAAACTAGCTGCCGTAAAGCTCTGCCGGGCGGGTTCTGCTCCGTTCCCCTCACGTCGAACATCCTGCACATGTCTGAGCTGTCGTTACTGTACTGAAACGTCAGGGGGGAAGAATCCTGATGACTCATCTGGAAGGAGTTTTGTAAAATGGAGTCAGAAATAGTCTCACTGAGGTTTAAGGGATTCAAATTTGCCACTGCAAGTTGGAGAGTTGGGTTATTTTCCCCCTATTCTTTTCTAAACATAAACTGAGTCTTATCTTTCCTTGTCTTCCTGCCTTACTGTTACCCCTCCCTCGTGTGTGTTCGCCCCCTCCCCTGGCTGAGCAGACATTTGTCTCAAGGAGACCATGTCTCTGGCTGACAGTCTGTACAACCTGCAGCTGGTGCAGGAGTTTTGCAGAAACAACCTCAATCACTGCTGCCACTTCAGCCTGGAGGACATGCTCTATGCACACGCTTCAGTAAAGGTAAGGACTCCCGTTCTCTTACATTTAAATGAAAAGGGAAAGTTCTGTTTGTATAATGAAGTAAGTAGTTTTGGGAAGGGGGGGGGGGGTAGTAGAGTTAGAGTGGGGAAATTACACAAAGGCAAAAGTGAGTCACGCGAGGAAAAGTTTAATAATCATTGTGCTCGGTCTGGCTCTCCCACTCTCTGCTCAAACAGATGACAGATTCACAGAGCTGACCCGTCTCTGCCTGTCTGCCTGTCTGCCTGTCGCACTTCTTTTCTCCCCTGTTCCTGAAGAAAGCCAAGTCTTCCAAATCAAAGCCCTCAGACAGAGATCTCCTCAGCTGTCAGGCAGTTACTTCTGAAAACTCTCAGATTATCTCTCTGTGCCACCCTGAGATTAGAGGCAGCAAAGCCAGCGTTGGGTAAATCGTATGCAGAGAGCGTGGGCAGAAACATTCAAGATTCAAGTCACAGTCCGATCCGCCTGAGACTTTCCTCCTTTTGGTACAAAACACAGCAGACAGTTTTCATAATGGCCCACACTTTGCTCTGGGGTTCTCTTTCTGTCTTATTTCCCTCCCCATCACTGCAGTGTGTTCATTTCGCTTGTTTAATGGAACAACAGAGACTTATGGGGGGCGTTTAAAGACTTTGGCAAGACTACCTTTTCACTAAGGACCCACTGTTTAAAGAATCCAAACCAGTGTTTGTGTGGAGGAGTCTTTCCATTAAGAGCTGTGTTGTTTTCCATCTCCCACTGCTATGAGTAGTTCAGAGTAGAAATAAATAGAATCTTATTACACTAATTCATTCTTCAGTCTTCTGTTGGCATGCTACATATTTAAGCTACACTCCAGATGGGGTTTTGGCAGCTTCTTTTTTATGAGTTCTCTTTGTTTGGCATTAAATAAGTCAGACAATGAAACGCGTACATATATTCAACAACAGGACGCACCCATCTGAGCCAGTTGCCTAGCAACGCTCGGTTGTCCAAGCCCTCATCGATCTGATATGAAATCTATTGTAGTATCTGCTCAGCGACAAGTAAGGGAGAAGGAGCTGCAAAATGAGAAATGTCCCACGTGTGACTTGAACATAAATGTGTGTGGTCGTGCAGAGTAACTACCTGGTGTTTATGGCTGAACTTTTCTGGTGGTTCGAAGTGGTCAAGCCTTCATTTGTACAACCCAGAGTCTTCAACCCAAATGGTACAGTGCTACCTGCATGCTCTTATTAATACAGACAGTTCCTTTTACTCTATTTCAAATGCTAGTTGTCATTTCCTATTTCAATTTTGAATGTTGATAATGAGTCCTGTTTTCTCCTCCAGTGTGTGAGCCTGTATCATCCTGCACAGATATGGCTCCTGTGTCCAGTCCGCTCAAACAGAGCTATGCAGACAGACCCTCCAGTTCAGAAAACTTTGCTGCTGAAGGTATGATCAGTCATATTGTGCCATACTGACTAAAAAGCATAAACATAACTTGAAGAGAACATATATTGTACATTACTGCAAAATTTAGTTCAACCTGTCTCTTTAAGGCCCTGCTCCTGCTAGGAAAAATTGAGTTTGATTTTTGGATTGGAAAAAATGACACGACAGAGGTGTGCCAGACTGTCCACCTGGGCAGGAAATAAGCATCACTAAAACAACTACAGTATTTGACTGAGAAGTCTTAGTGAAAGTGTGGATTTTCTTTGTGAAGGAATCTGGACACCACCTAGTGGTTGATTAGCAGCACTACTTTATGTATGGTTTAAGTGTAATTGAAGAAATTTAATGTTCAGCTGCTAATATTCCAATGGAAAGCTAAAGTAATTTACAAAATACTTACGAGACTGATGTTTAAAAAGCAAGGATGAAGCAAAAACTTTAAGAGCTTGCCAAGGAAGATTAAAGAAAGTGTATTTAACAAAATTCTTCTTCTTATAAATGCAGTAAGCCTACCTTTTCCGTCAAGCCCAGAGATGCATTTTCTGTGTATTAATGAAAGATTTCAAATGTTCAATAATCTTCTGTGTGTCTGACAGGTATAATGAAGAGATCTACCTCCATGTCCTACGTTGACGACTGCGTCAGGACGTGGCCCAAAGAGAAACAGTCAGTACACGAACTCTGTCAGATCTGCAGAATTAAACTTTTACTGCTCCACATTTATCCATTATCCTGTTGCTTTCCAACGCAATTTTTCTCCTTCAATCTTCTTCCTTTAGCTCTTCTTCCAGGGGAATTTCCTTTGAGATTCCTTTAGACGGAGACCTGCCCTCGGAGGCCCCGTCTCTCCGCGGAATGACCCGCTCGGCCAGCAGTGACGGTCTGGGGTTCAAAGTTCATTATGCAAGTCGAGGAGGCATGAAGCGGCACCAGTCCCTTACGCCTGTCGATGTGAATGGCCAAAGCAGACAAATACTGGAGGAGGAGGAGGACTTCACCTCTCACAAACCTGTAGGGCGGAACAACACATTCTCCATCAAGAACCAAAGCAGGTACAGATGAGGAATGTGGATCACCCATCTATCCAAGAACCTACAGTTTAAAGACACCTTGCAGCAGACATGAACGTGTATATGTGTACTACCTCTTATCATTTGCAATTCAGGATTAACTTACTCTGAACAACTATAACTTTGTGACTACTTTGATTCCTTGAGGGAATGCATATCACCCACCACCTTTCATGCCAAAGTTTAGACTAAGATCATCTTATGCTGAGAAATGACAGAGCTGTAGTCGTTTTGGTCAAGGTTGTTTCCCACGGATCCCATCAGGTATCTGGGGAGTATTTCTTCTTTGATTCATTCCTCAGCAGTTTTTGCAGCATTCAGTGCTGTCATGTCCTGTCACTGTAGGGGAGTGACTGGTCTGAAAAAATGTCCAGGTGGGGGTCAAGTATCAAAGTAACATCCATTTTCCTACTTTAGAAAATAACTCAGACTCTGAGTTAAACATTTTCCAACCACAGAATTTTTTTTTAGATATTAAAGACCTTCAGTAGATTGTGTGAACTTAGATGAGCTGGAACTAAAATAATAATAGCAACAGTAGTAATAATTGCTTCAAGATAGACTGTCACTGTTCTGACATTTCTAATTTACCTGGCTGTTTTTAGGTATTCCAATGGAGTCTTACCAGACAGCAGCAGCCCCAGGAAATATCAAGGTAACCCCACCGGTCACATTAGCCCATCGACTCCTCCCAGCATCGAGGAGGCCCTCAAGATTATCCACGACACAGAGAAGCCCCATGCCAGCCTGGGCATTGGAGATGGAGATAGTGGCTTCTTTCTCCATGGTGCAGAGTCGTCTGACCCTCCAAGGGCGCAAGCTCAAGAAGACGACCCAGGTTTATCTAAGGTGCGGCTCAATGACCGCGATCCAAACTCTGCATCCACTGATGAGATCGACACAGGCATCCACGTACGGACTGAGGACATCCAGAGTTTGGATGATGACTCCTCGTCTCTGAGAGACTATTCAGACATAGACCCAGACTGTGACGGCATGACCCGGTCCTGTCCGCTGCCTGGCAGACCGGAGAAGGACAGAAGCAGGGAAGGAGGACACAAAGAGGCCGGTAACTCCAATCCCAAGGGTGAACAGAGGGATGGCGGTGACCAAGGCAGCCCCTGTCCCAGTTCAGCTCCCACACTCCCCAGATCATACACAGCGAGTCCCGCCTCTTCATTGTGCGGGTCCGGCGGTGGCCTGGTGCGGATGACCAGCTTTGCAGAGCAGAAATTCAGGAAGTTAGAGGGGAGGAGCAGTGGAGGAACCACACCTGACAGTTCTGATCTGAATGTACCGTACACACACTCAACCAAAGCTGCTGCCGCTCAGGTTTGTGATGTTTTTATCACGTCTTTCTCACAAATATTTCTGTATGTGGCAGAAAAACAAACCTGAGTCATATGTTGGCTCTAAATTAAATTCACTGATTATAACACGTATTTTTTTAGTTCTCTACACCCCCGCTGCCAATCACTTCGCCCTCTCCGATCACTCCATCACCCCGAGACCCCTCCCACCTCATAGCCTCAGAGATGATTCAGCTGCGGATGAAGCTTGAAGAAAAACGCCGAGCCATCGAAGCTCAGAAGAAGAAGGTCGGCAGACTCACAGCACTAGAGAAATGCTCTATTATAGTTTCACATATCAAGTCAAAATATTTCACTGATCTCTTCACAAATGGCAGGTGGAAGCAGCTTTCACGAGGCATCGCCAGAAAATGGGCAGAACAGCCTTTCTGAATGTTGTGAAAAGGAAAGGTGTGACGGCCCCGCTCGGCCCCGGCTCAGGAGGAGCAGAAACGCCTTCACCTCAGTGTCCATCCTCCTCAAAGGAGAGCAGCCAGCGCAGCATGGAGCAGGTGGAGCGCTGCAAGCCTGACGGAGCAGCTCCCAAATCCCCCTGTGAAGATGGTGGGGGTGGGTGACTTTATCACAACTGCTGCCATGGAGTGTTCATCCTTTATCTTAAAGCATTTTTCTAAAACCTATCATGCCGAATGAGGAGGGAAAATGCAACACAATAAGATACTTAAAATTGTCAGCGGATTTTTTTTCAGATTCCATTGTGCTCCCAGGCTCCGTAAATGATTGTGGATTCAGTGTTTGACCTGTTTTTTGTTGATGATCATCAGGTGTGACCCCAGGAGAAATCGACCTGGCAGAGTACACGCGCTCCATTGAAAGGCTGAACACGTCGCTGTCCTTCCTGCAGACTGAGATGCAGCGTTTGGCCCAGCAGCAGGAGAAGATCATGACCATGAGAGATCAGCATCAACAAGCCTGGGTCATTCCACCTCCTGCTCCATCCCCACACAGGTATCTCCTAAAGTCATCAACTATAGATTATTATTGACCACCAGCAAAGGCAAAACATAATGTTTATGTCTGTGTTTGTGTGTGGGCATGTATGGATTTGTTCGTTGTTCGCAAAATATCTTATGAACCACTGGATGTGTTTTAATGAACCTTTGAGACAATAATCATTGGATGTACATCTTTTAGAGTTACTCCAATATAGGATGACCGCCACACCTAATCAACATTAGCCAACACAAAAATAGCTGTAACTCAGTCAGTTTTACAAATATAAAACTAAAATTTAGTGTGGCAGTAGCTGAGAGTTGTTCACAAACATAGTCTGACACATCTCACAAGATCTTACAACATAGCATGAGATTGTACATATTGTTATTTACAAGGTTTAATCAAAACAGCTATAACTCTGCTCCTGCTCAGCATAAGATGTGTTTAGTTTAAAACTGGCATGAAAAGTGGCGGGCGATATGCATTTCTTCAAGGAATGCTAGATTTTTTTATTTGGATAGTTATTCTTCCATTGCTCTGTGAAAATTCACACGTGTTCTTGCGGATGTTTTTGGACACAGGCAGCTCCGTGAGTTGCGCAGCAGCAGCGTAACGGGCCGAGGATCAGGCCGAGGGTCAGTTGGGTCTTTGTCTCCAGTCCTGTCCTCTTCTGGGTCCCCCCGCGCCCCCAACCATTCACCTGCTGGCATCAAGCGCCGACCGGCCTCCTTTCATGCCAGAACGCCTCGGACTCCGCGACCAAATGACCTGAAGGTCACGCCCATCAGCCGAATGCTCAACACCCCCACCTCGGTGGACAGCCTGCCTAGACTGAGGCGTTTCAACTCCAGCCAAACCCAGCACAGCTCCTTTGCCTACCTGGGTCACGATGAGGGGGCCAGGGAAACAAACAACCAGAACAACAAAGAGAAGACAGAGGAGGTGGTGGTGAAGAAGAGTGATGACCGAGCAGCCAAAAAGAAGGAGGAGAAGCAACATGAGGAGAGGACAGAATTTAAAGAGGACTCGAAGACATCCGAGGTGTTGTGTCAGCCGGTGTCTGAGCTCAAAGGAGGCGTGGGCAGCAGGACTCAGGGAGACCCTAAGGACAGGAGAGACCTGGTGGAGGTGTCTTTGTCTCAGCTGAAGCTTTCAGGTGACCAAGATCAAGAGATCATGGGAGATGGAGAAAAAGGAGGAGCGGACCAAAAGATGTGCTGCGGATTCTTCTTTAAGGTGAGGTGGAGCTACAGACTCTTAATATTTCAGTTCTGTATTTAAACCTTGCCTCCTCAGAGATCGTGGCACGCTTTATTTAAAATAGATTTTTTTTTTTTCAGTAAAAGATGCTCTTTAAAATATTCTGATCCCTGCTGTCATTGTAAAGAGTCAGTCATTTCAACTTTATCCTAAGGGTTTTTTTGTGGGAAGAAAGGACAAAACATCCCAGGATGCCCAATGCATAGGCTGCCATCCTGTTACACCTTTAACAACGTTAAAAAAATATTTCCTGTGCATATAATCTGATTCTGTGCATTCTAACATCAGGATGATGTGAAGGGAGAGGAGAACATGGCCACAAAGAAAGCAGCCCTGCTGGAGAAGAGGCTGCAGAGGGAGAAGGAGGCTCAGGAGAGGAGGCAACAGCAGGAGCTGGACCAGGAGCAGAAGAGGGAAGCTGCACAGTGCGTCACTTGCTGCATCAGAGTTAGCACTGAAGCCAACTGAGAAGTGTGAACATGAGTGTTCAGTCCATAGTATCTTGTTCTTCTGCAGGTTGAAAGCAGAGGAGGAGGAGCAGAAGAAGGAGGATGAAAAGGCGAGGAGGGAATACATCAAGAATGAATACTTGAGGAAGAAGCAGCTCAAACTGATGGAGGATATGGATGAGGTCATCAAGCCTCGAACTGGAAGTCTGAAGAAAAAGCCTCGGCCCAAGTCCATCCACAGGGATGTTGTGGAGTCATCTGTTTCTTCTGTGAGAGCGACAGGTAAAAAAGACCCACAAACACAAACATGCATGGTCACCGAGTGTCTCTTATTGATCCGTCCTCGTCCTCTGTGCTGTCGTCCTGCAGGGGTGCGTCCTCGAGGCTTCTCTGTGTCCAGTGTCTCTTTGGCTTCACTCAATCTGGCCGACGACAGAGACCATTCAGATAACAAGAGGAACAACAGGTAAGACACACACACACACTGCTTGTACCTGGGTTTTTAACTTTATATACCCTTGATTTGTGAATCACAATTATAAGAAACAGCAGAAGAAAAGCAAGTAGTGAACTTTGGTTGATAAGTTGTTTTAGCTTGTAACTCTGTTATTCATGAAAATCTTTACAGTTTTCAATTTGATCTCCTTTTATCCCTGTTTCCTTCTTCTTCCACTCTGCATGCATCCTTCAGAGGCAACAGACTAGCTTCTGCTCATATTCCATTTTTTTTAAGCTCTTCTCCCAAAGAAAAAAAGGGAAGGTTAGTACCAAAATGAAAAGAAGCTTTTTTAGATGTTGGCTTTGTGGAGATATGCTGCAGCTTCGCTGTAATTTTATACCAGCCTTCATCGGATAAGCTCAGACACATAAGGAGGAGTCTGTCATTGCAGTTTTTGTGTCTGCATCAAGGTTCATCAGCCGTGTGCTGCAGGGCTGCTTCCATCTTTTCTTCCTCTTGTTTGGCAAAGGTTTCAGGCTGTTCGCTCTCTTCTTTATGTTTCACTTGTGTTTTTGCTGCTTCCTTCACCGGGTTCATCTCTCTCCATATCCATACAAAAAACAGGGGACTCTCAGCTTTGCTTGACTGAGCACGTCTACTCTGACTCACTGCTCAGCTTCCTCTTTCAGTATGATGTGATGCAGGACAACAGGCAGAGTGTATATGAATTGTGTCACAGTATCTGACTTTGTTTCACCTTGTGTCTGTGTTTCTTTGCATGTCTCCATGTGCACTGTGTGGTAATACTGCGCACGTGCTTGTGTTTGTCTGCCCCTGTGCGGTTGTTTGTCATTTGTTGGTTTGTGTTCGTCAATCAGGCCAGACTCTGCAGAGGGTTTCTCTTCCTGCCCTTCGGCCGGCAGCCGTAATGGAGAGAAGGATTGGGAAAACGATTCGACCACCTCCTCCACTCCCTCCAACACTGAGTACACAGGTAGGCGTTGAGATGCAGGTAGCGCTTGATCCGTTCACTGAGCCACCTCAACAGATCTGTAACCTCATGCTTCCTTCCCTCAGGACCCAAACTATATAAGGAACCGAGCGCCAAATCCAACAAGCACATCATCCAGAATGCCCTGGCTCACTGCTGCCTGGCTGGCAAAGTCAACGAAGGGCAGAAAAACAAGATACTTGATGTAAGTATTATATACTGTATGTGAGTATAAATGTGTAAAAGACATTGGAAGCACCATTTCTTCGCAGCATCTCAACATTTGTGTGTATAACACACTTAGAGCTGTTTTGACCTTTTTATGCATGTTTCACTTCTTACTGACCAGGTACTCTCCACTCAGAAATAGATCAGCAGCACACAGTAACTGGTGATTACACTTACTAGTTTATTCCATCCAAGTCAAAAGAACATGCTACACTCTGGCCTGACACCTTTTGTTGACGTAAAAAATTATGAACATTAGTCCACATTGTCCTGAAGTGTTTATCAGTGCAACTTTTCTACTCTTGGATATTCAATGTCAAATTTAGGTTTTGCTCTTCTAACCAATAGATTTAAATATCCCATCATTTAAAAATGTTATTACCATTGAACATAAATATGATTTAATCCAACTAATTAAGTATGTTTAACTTAATACATAGCATTGCTTTAAAGATTTCTAGATCTTGTCAACAAAATACACGTCAGAGAAGTTGTCCAGTTAAGAAATAAACTCATCCATAAGTTTTTTTAATTAGTCTTTTGTTTGATCAATATAAAACCTGCCAGTGTGAACAACAGATCCAACCAGGAGTAAATTTCTATTTTAGTCCAGACCAGAAAACTATAAGTTAAAAAAAAACTCTTGGTGAAGAACCTGCACTTATTAAAATGTTTTTCTACACAATCTTTTGCAGGAAATGGAGAAGTGCCAGGCCAACAACTTCCTGGTGTTGTTTCGTGATTCTGGGTGCCAGTTCAGGTCCGTTTACACCTATTGCCCCGAGACTGAGGAGATCATCAAACTGGCCGGCATCGGCCCCAAAAGCATCACCACCAAGATGATCGAGACCCTGTACAAATACAACTCAGACAGGAAGCAGTTCAGTCGGATCCCAGCAAAAACTATGTCTGCTAGCGTGGACGCCGTCACCATCGCCAGCCATCTGTGGCAGAATAAGAAGCAGGGGACGCCCAAAAAACACCCGAAGTAGTTCCAAATGACATCCCGTGCAGCATCTGGTCATGCTGCACTAGAACCGAAAGAAGAATTTGTGGTGGATTATGCTTTTTTTTTATAAGTGTTGCCATTCTGGAAAAGTGCAACTGGAATGTTGGAGACAATATTGCAGATACTAGAAACACAAAGCTGGCACCACTTCAGTGAGACATAAATGTGTTCTTGTCAGCATGTGTGTCAGTGTTCCCATGTGCCAAAAAAAAAGAACGAAGAAAATAAGAGGCGAGCCTTACCAAGCTGAACCACTGAAGCACTGAATGTCCCGCCTCTCACAGGCTGTTCAGTCTCTCTAAGTTGATCATGTGTAGCCTTATGCTTGTTCTGTGTCACATGGATGCACCGTGGGTGTTCGTGTCATTTTGTCCGTGCCTGTTAAAAAGTCTTGTTGTGTGTGCACACAGGTCTGAGATCAGATTACACCTCCTCTGAAAGGGAGGTCTGTCTGTGATCAGAAGCAGCATTTTTTTGATGTGCGTTTTGCTGCTATACAGGCATGTGGTTTTGCTTTTTATACATGTGACTGACAAACTCCTAAACAGGTCAAAGTTATGTGTGTGTGTGTGTGGGTGGGGGTGCGTGTGTGCGTGTGTGTGAAGTGCCAAGCAGAGTGTGAAGCATACCTCAGCTGGAGATTGCCATCACTTTCCAAAAGTGTGAATGATGAGGAGGACCATCGATTGATTCTGAAAAGCACCTGCAATAGACTTTTAATTTAATTTATTTTCATAAAGTTTTAAAGATATTTCACATTGCGTTCAGAAAATGGTAATAAACTATACAAGTTAAATTAGTTTGTATGTAACTGCATTGTTTTTAAACAAACACAACAGCTTGTAGTAGCATTTGAGTTGCTTTTATTATTTATCACGTTCATGTATCAGGATGTCGTATGATTGGAGGAGCTGGGGGTCATCTATTGTGCTACAGATGCAAAACAGCTCAACTCTATGAAATACAAGTCATATAGAAATCCCAAACCGTGTTATCAGTTTGTGCAGTGTAAGAGTAATTTAAATAATCTCCACTGACCATATTACAGATAGAACAAATACTCAAACTCTCACATTAACGAGTTATGGCTATTAGATCCAGGTCAGCATTGAAAAGTTGTAAATAAAACGATAAAGTTGCCCGTGAAAGCACTTCTGGACCCTCTCCAGTCTTGTTGCATTTGATCAGACATGTTTTTTTTTTCTTTCCTGTTACTTTACTGTCACTTTTTTTGTCATGCAATCCTTCAGTACGTGTTGGCACTGTACAGATATATTTTGGCATATAGAAGTATTTTTTGTAATGATATTTACCTGTTGGAAGTATGTACTAATGAAACAGTGAGTTGAACGTGTGCAGAATGCAAAGTGTAGCTGAGGAGGTGAGGTATTATTGTGGCGTTTTATGTAATCAGGTAGGTATGTTGAGAATTTATTTTTTCCTCCAAACTGACTTTTTTGGATTAAGGAAATATGATCAAATGTTCATTACTTTTTTGTTGTTTTTCTATTGTTTCTTGTTTTATTAAAATGCCAGTGGATAACATGGTGTCTCATTTTACGCGTGCCTCAGCTGGATTGTTGTGTGTTTAACTGATTATTAAAAAAAAGAGACGTGCAGCAGACGTGTCTTATTGAAAAAGCACAACAGCAAAAACAAAAATTACAGAAGGATGGCAATAAATTATAGAAAACAACTTTCAGGATTTTATACTTTCAGTTTCCTTGGAGATAGGTAGGCAGAGCAAATTTTTTGGTTAAATCATCATTAACTACTTTGCATTTATTTCAGGTTTTTTTTTTTATTTGGACTATTTTGCATGCACTTGTTAAACATTTTACCCCATGAGGCTTTTTGTGGACTTTTTTCTTTCTAGCCCAGGCTTCAAGAGGACATCTTATTTGTCTCTGGAACCAGTAACAGGTTATTTTGTAGCCAAACAAAGTTAGTCACAGAAGGCAAGATCCTTCAGGTAATTCAAAAAACGAATATTTACATGACTGGAAGAATGTTTACCCATATCAAAAGTCTCCCCAACTTTTGTTGGTACTATTTAGTATAGTGTCACCAGAGTGATAAATACTGCAGCAATCAAACATGTAATGTAAGACTATTTTTCTGTTGTGTGAATATAACTACTATATTTTGGTGGTGCAAATAGTCCGCTTTCACTTCACAGCAGGAAGGTCCTGAACTCAAATCTCAACTTTATTCTGTGAGGAGTAAAGCTGAAAATAAGCATAATGGCAACATTTTCTAAAACGGTTTATATCAGGACGACTGATTTCAATATGAAGAGCTTAAAACATTTTAAATAATACCAATATCATGTATCTTGGTTAAAAAGGGAAATCTTTTTAAATTCAAAATTTAGGGATAATTAACATCCTTTGAGTCACTTTGTACAACTTGAAAAGTTATGATTTCCACAATTTTTAGATATTACTATGAAACTTTCAGCAGTTCTTTGAAGAATGGTTAGACTAATAATGATCAATTACTTTTTATTTTATTAACCATCAATAAATTTATTCACCCAAAAGGTTGAGTTGGTTTCTGCAGAAAATGATATTGAGGCACTTTTAACATGCTGCTAGTATGTGCTGATGTATCAAATCAGGATTTTTTGGTCCTCGAGAACAGGATCTAATGGTCTTTTAGGTTCAGCAAAATCAAGCAAAAATTTCAAAAAATCACAAATAGGAATTAATCAAGTAGGCGACAAACAGAATTCTGAGTACTTTTCCAGTGGGATCAACAGCTTCCAGTTTTAGGGAATGACTCCGACAGGTAAGGAAATCACAAATTCAGCAGAGGAAACTAAATCTGCAGTTATTTAATCATTGATTGTAATGTTCCTACTGATAAGGCATCCCCTTGGAGAGGGGTCTAGCTGCAGATCACGGAGGGAAATCTCCAATGGAAACACATGAGCTCCATCCCCGAAACATGTAAACATCTAAAGCACTGACTAGACTCCACAGAATGATTTATTCAGATTAGCTTTGTAGAGCTGTAGTAGAGCGCTGTAGGAATGGGTAAATGAGGGCACAGATTGTGTTGCAAAGCCCTTTGAGTAGCCTGGTAAAATAGAAATGAACTATGTAAGTACAGTCCATTTACCATTTACCCAGACACGTCTCCTCCCGCCACAAGGAACATGTCTTCAGCCAAAGCCAGGTATTGTTCGGCACGTGACTACTTTTTTTGGTTAAACTTTTGTTGTTCGTTTTGAATTTCAGTAATGAATAACTTCACAATTTTGAGCTTATTTATTGCTGAGAACATGGTCGATGGCAGTAAGCACAGGTGAAACAATGCAGGCTGAATTTAAAAGCCCCCACCATCCCACCTTTTATGTGCGCCCCTGTGTGTCGCATCCAAACTGCATGCATAATATGCCATACATTAAGCCCACGAATATCAATTCTTATTTCTATAACTATCCTGTTATTGTGACTATGACCCGGCGTTACGCGGTAGTCACTGGGTGAAGTTTGTGTGTGAGGAGGACGCATGGAGGCGGTGCCCGGCAGGCAGGCGGGCGGTAGGCAGCGCAGCTCCAGACCGCAGTCAGTCCTTCCAGCAGCAGGGAGGGGACCCAGAGACGAACACCGAGCGGCACCGACGCGACACCGCCTGTCGGTAACGCGGAAACACCCCGGGGACCGCGTCCTTCGTCCTTCGTCCCTCGTCCCATGCATTTATAGAAACAGGTGAGCATTAAGAGGAGCACCGCGGCTGGCGGAAGGCTCGCCGTCACCCCGCCCGTCCGGCAGAACTA
>JAOXNZ010000092.1:13649426-13664637 GCA_028566095.1 Kryptolebias brasiliensis
GGTTCATGAGCCATTTTGCTAACAGGCAGACAGACTTCAAATAGTTAATAGTTAACTGAATGCAGTTTTTCTTTTTTTCTTTAAATAATATTCATATAAACAGACGGATGGAGGCAGAAAATCTACATTCGAAATAGAAAACTGGTGAAGTGCAATAACAATGTTACCATAACTCCTCTGAGAGGAATTAGTTTAATTTATTGTTGTGGATTCTGAATTTCTAGTTCCCGTTGATGCTCTGTGTCTGCAAACTTTCAGTCATGCTAAATATTTCCGTTTGTTTTATATTTAAAGTTTACCGTCTTTATTTTAATGGGATCGTCTTGCTGCGTCGTCCTCTGCTGCACTTCTTGGCGCCATCTAGTGCTTATCTTGTTGAACGGGGAATGGGCACAGATTCGCGTTTTGTTTATCCATTTCTTTTTTTTAGAAATGCTAAAATAAAATTAATTTAAATTTAGGGACATGAATGTGATAATGCAGGGTTTGAGCCAGCTGATTTCTAAAGTTTGAAAAAATTGTATTTGTTTTAAGAAAAACGTACAAAGCTGAATATAATCGTCATTAACTTTACATTGTATAACAATAAGACACACTCACTCTTTCATTTTGTAGAGAAAGGTATGTTTAAACCTTTGACTGTTACTGTAGTTGTGTCCTTTTATACATTTCCACCCTTTAGTGCTTCAAGTCCCACAAAACAGCCGGTTGTTCGCTTCAAAAGGAACAAACACCACAAAGGCTCCATCTACTGTGTGGCCTGGAGCCACTGCGGGCAGCTGCTGGCGACAGGCTCCAATGACAAATACGTCAAAGTCCTGCCTTTCAGTGCGGAGACGTGCAATGCCACAGGTGAGAGTACTGCACAAGATTACACAATAAGTTTGCTGCTGTCAGAGGTCTTATGTGTGTGTGTGTGTGTGTGTGTGTGTGTGTTTCAGGGCCAGACCTGGAGTTTAGCATGCACGATGGCACCATCAGAGACCTGGCCTTCATGGAGGGTCCAGAAAGTGGAGGAGCCATTTTGATCAGCGCTGGAGCAGGGGACTGTAACATCTACACCACCGACTGCCAGAGGGGACAAGGCCTACACGCGCTCAGTGGACACACAGGTACACAGACTGCCTCAGCCACGTCCATCTGAGCTCAAAGTTTGGAATCAAAGAGAAATCAGTGTCGTTTCTGTGCAGGTCACATTCTGTCCCTGTATACTTGGGGAGGCTGGATGATTGCCTCCGGATCTCAAGATAAAACGGTGCGGTTCTGGGACCTCAGAGTGCCGAGCTGTGTGCGAGTAGTGGGAACTGCTTTCCATGGTTCAGGTACGGCTCATGTCCTGTGTACATGAGGATTTCTACCTCTCTAATCTACTGCTCAGAGGATGTTATTTTTTAGTAATCGTGTCCAGTGACTTACACAGCTGCACTCCTCTTTACTGAACAGGCAGTCCAGTTGCCTCCGTAGCCGTCGATCCTAGTGGCCGTCTCCTAGCAACAGGACAGGAAGACAGCGCATGCATGCTGTATGACATCAGAGGGGGACGGATCGTCCAGGTGTATCGGCCGCACACCAGCGACGTTCGGTCCGTTCGCTTCTCCCCTGGAGCGCACTACCTGCTCACTGGCTCCTACGACACGAAAGTCATGGTCACCAACCTTCAAGGTACGTCTGGAGGTCCAACGTGGACAAAAACCCTCCACCATGTTGTGGGTTAATTCTGATAACAACACCTCTGTTAGAAAATAAGATAAAGTATATTTTAAAGAAACATTTCTGTGCTTGTAGGCGACCTGACCAAACAGTTGCCCCAGACTGTGGTGGGAGAACACGGCGACAAGGTGATTCAGTGTCGATGGCACACACAGGACCTGTCCTTCCTCTCGTCTTCTGCTGACCGCACCGTCACACTGTGGACGCACAACCCCTAACACACACTAACACTCAAGGCATCCCTGTAATCCGAAAGACTTGCACATTCTCCTAAAACAAGGCTTTTCTTCTTTCTCTGTCAGCGCAGCCATAGCCATTCAACACACTTAGAAACACGAACAGGTTTTCCTTCCTGTAGGAAACCAAATGGATATAAATAAACCTGGGAGACGTCAAAAGCACATGTTGCATGTTCCTATCCCTCTGATTGTTATACAGAGGTGTGAAACTGCTTATTTATCATTTCTGACTCCATATGGGTTTCTCTGCATACACAAGTTTCCTTCTGCATGTCGTCGTTTTTCTTTGTTTTCCAAGACAGGAGTGCTTTGCTCGTGATGGTGCCTTCTTTCTGTTCTCAGTACCCTTCGCAAAAACAATCCGGCGGTCATTTCTCATGATCGGACTTTAAGTTCTTCTAAAGAAGTCGTACATTCCTTGTTGTTCATATCATTTTTTTCGAACAGCTGCTGTCATGCTGCTATTGTTTTCAGAAAAGGGAAGCAGGTGTCGTGTCTCGGTAGTGAGCTCTTCCTATCAGGAGGCTGTCACACCATCAGTCAGATGTTACTGTATCCAGAGCTTTGCAACAACTCAGAATGTGTAAATTAGCAAGTGAGTTTGTTTGAAATATTAAATCAGTGCTTTTTTATGTTTTTTTTGAACTGGTGCCGTTTGTGGTTTGCTTGCAGCCGAGGAACATTATTACCAGAGCATCAAAGGGAAGTACAGTATGTAAACTGTGGTTGAATATCCTGACATTAATTTGGGACGTTTCAGTGGTCAGAAGCTTTGGTTTGTCTGCTGCTGTTGTGGCATAATAACAGTAGGTGTCAGTCTTTGCATAACAGTGGTCTAACTATGTGCACATCGACATCTGGATGGAAGTACAGGTGTTTTAATATTTATTTAGCAAACTGTATGAGGTATATGCATTAATTTTTATCTTCTCCGTGCACATTTTGTTTTAACATTTTCTTCAAATACAAGTTTCATATTTAAGTTTTAATGTTATTGTATAGTATTTTGTTTCCAGAAATGAGGCCAAACTAATACACATGTATTTATTTTTGTCATGTTTATTTATGTACAGTTAATGCTTTAAAAATGCTAGTGGCTCTTGTATTAATGCTTTATAATTCTTGTTTTTAAAAAGTGATTTAACTTATTTGAAGCTAACTGAAGTGTTATGGTTGGTACGTTCAATAAAGTATCTTTTAATTTTGTTGTTGTGATGAATACTTTGAGTAGAGTATTTAAAAAAAAAAAAAAGTTAAAATAAAATCACTACACAAATGTTTTATTTCTGAACTCATTCCAGCAATTAGTACAAAAAACACAGCTATACCTGGGTTAAATTTATTCTTTTATCTGTCTGCTATAAAATGTTTACCATCTTCTTTTACCAGACACCTGTAGCTCAAACAAAACAACTTCATAAAAAATTTAAAAAGAGTGCTGTACCTGTGTGTTCATACTGATTCACCACTGTGGTGGGACGGCAGTTAAATCTATAAAAAGTACAATAAATACAAACCCAGCTGCAGATGTGTATTAAAAAATACACGATGAAATGCTTCAGTAAAGAATCATTCAAAACAAAGATAAAAACAAACCTCAACAAGTGTCCCTGATAGTACTGTTAGCTTCTGAAAGTTGTGTGAAACAAGTCTGTGTAATTTTCAGCAATTTGTTCCACATGTATTGACAGTGCTTTGTTTTTGTCCAATAGGACAAATGTTAAGAGACACAAGACTTGTATTCCTCGAGATTTTGTCCCTTTAGTGTTTAGTTCACTCTGAGCTGGAGGTGACCCTGGCTGCAGAAGGCAAAGTGACGCGTTGCTCATCCATTCGTTTGGCCTGAGAGCGCATGATGAGGCTGAAGAAGTCCTCGTCGGGTACAGTGGGTCCTCGGACCGGGGGAGGGGGAGGGGCACAGCGCTGATCATCCAAGCGGGAGCCCTGGGAAGGAAAACGTGAAGAATAAGAGCTTAACATCTAGTTCGTCTTGAGTTCAATTTAGTCGGTGCAACAAACAGAAATGTGATGTGATCAAATACCTGGCACTTGACAAGCATGTCAAAGAAGTCATCGTCCGGCTCAGCGCTGTCGGCGTTGGCCATCAGGTGGCTGAGCACGGCCTGGTTGCTGCTCTGATTGAGTCTCAGGCCGGGCAGACTTCCCCCTGCTCCTGAGGACTCGCCGAGCCTCCTGCCTGAGGCACCGCAAACGTTGACAGACTCTGACACAGCTGCAGGGTAAAAAGGAAACAACACATCTAAATATGAAACATCTCGGAGGACTTTTTGAACTTTGTGTTTATGGACTGTGTGGACTCACATTTTCTGATGGTTCTGGGAGGTGAGTCTGGACCACTATTCAACGATAACCTGCTGCCTCTGTCCTGTATTGAACAACGCTGGTCGTCCATACGATTGCTTTGGAAACGACTCAGAAGGTCAAAGAAGCCCTCATCTCCGAGCATGTCAGGACTGTGTCGCTGTAGAAATAATAAAGGTGGTATTTGATGACTGCAGGAGGCTAAGTGACGTGTAATTATTAAATGAGTGCGTCCTGTGCTTCATACTTTCTGTGGTCCCTGAGCTGAAGTTTGACTTGTGTCCAGAGTGTTGCTGGTGTCTTGAAGGACCTTACTGGACCCCCCAGCCTTGTATTTCTTCCCACGCAGACGGCTGACAAAGAACAGCTTGGAGGAGCTCTTAGCCAGGGAGGGTTTAGACTGTTTTGTCAAAATGTCACTGTTCCATTTTTGACTCTTTAAAACACAAAAATAAACTAATTATGACAAAGAAAAGAAACAGCAGAGGGAGCTGATGAGAAGAAACAAAACTTGAAAATTCTTCGATGGAAGTTTTACTCCATCGTGTTTAAGCAGTTCTTACATTCTTCTTGTCTGGAGTGAGCTGCATCAGCTCCAGGTTCTCCATGCTGTGACGCCGGCTCATTCTGGGTCTCGCTCCTACAAAACAAAAAAGTACACTTTAAACACACTAATGGTTACTGAACAACTATGACGTAAAAGTCCGTCAGCATCACGCTTTTACCATGCAGGTTGTAGTCTATATCCTTATTTTCAGAAAGTGTGGAGTTATTTGTGCTGTAGCTCAACCCCAGGACTGTCTGGAGGTCAGATACATTCATACGAGCTGTCAGCTCTCCGGTCCTGTCTCCAGTCTGGGGAAAAAAAAACAGAGATAAACACACATCAGCACTATGCAAAGGATTTGTGTATGCATCTTTAGCACTATGATGTAAAGTGAAGCATTGAGGCAAGTCTGCTGGTTTATTGTTTTTTTCTGTAACACACCTCTTTGCAGATTTCCAGGTGCTTCTCAGCAAAGTGCATGGCTTGATCATGGTTCCCCAGAGCGGTGTGAGCATTTCCAAGACTCCAGCATGCACGACCCTCCCCAATCCTACAAATAAGACAAACAGAAATAATTCCTTATGTGGCACCGTCAAAGTGTAGCAGACATAAAATGTTATGTTTTGTTCTTCTTTTTTTTTTTACCTGTCATTGAGGTCTTGAGCTATGATGAGGTGTTTGAGGTGGTAGTCTATGGCTCTCTCGTAGTCTTGGAGTAATGTGTAGGTGTTACCCAGACTGTAGCAGGCCTGAGCCTCCACAGCTCGGTCCTTCAGCTGTCTCGCCAGCTGCAGTGACCTCCTGACAAACATACAGACAAGGCTTAAAACAACCCCAGTGTTTTTTCCTTTTACTTTCTCAGAGAATATCAGGGAATAACACACAAACAATTCACATATGAGGAAATGTTTCCTTTTTCAAAATGTGTTTAGCTTTTTCTGAAGGCCAGATACAGAAAAAGTTTCTTTTAAGCTTTATGAAATAAAATTGAAAGCTGCAAACATCAAATATAGTCTCCTATATTATGTGCTTATAATATAAACACATGTATGGGCTCTGGCTTACTTGTAATGCTCAGCTGCTACTTCAAATTCCCCCAAAAAGATGTAGGCGTTCCCCAAGTTGCAGTAAGCTCGTCTTTCTGCCGAGCGATCGCCAAACTCTTTAGCTATCAGCAAACGCTGAAATAGGAACAAAAAAAACCCAACTAAATTATAATGCATGTTTGTGCTGAACTATTGATAAACAAAGGGTTGATGAGGTTTACATTCACCTGTTCATGAGAAGCCACCGCTTTAGCAAAGTTTCCCAACAAGTAATGCGTGTTGCCAAGGTTTCCATAGGTTCGACCCTGAGCAGCCCGGTCTCCAAGCTCTTTCACGATTGCCAGGTTTGCCCTAATGACCCACAAGAAACAAATCAGACAACTCGTTCTCCAATTTAAATACCTGATATTTGTATTACGAAAACCTATTCTACTGCGATTCAAATATTTACACATTGTTGTTAACTTACTCATAATACTCTGCAGCCTTCCTTAGTGCAATCATGACCTCCTCTGGAAAATCTCCAGGCTCAGCTCCACTCCAACAAATACTTTTGCCTTTGGCATGGTACACATTGCCAAAGTTATAGAGCGCTCGTGCCTGCCCTACCTAATGTAATCCAGGAGAAACATGTTGTCGATTAAGGTGAATTTCTTCTAAACCCCCTGTGTAACTCTGATGTGTTTGTATTTGCTGCCTCACCTTGTCATTAATTTCACTCACGATGTCCAAGTGTCTCTGACAGCAAACCGCAGCCTCATCAAATCGTCCCAGAACCTTCAACGTGTTGCCAAGGTTTCCACTGGCTTTGGCTTCTCCAAGCAGGTCACCAATTGTCCTAAACATTGCACAAGTTTAATAATAATAAATATGGTGATAAATTTGCAAATTTTGCAAAGTACTGGGTATTACTGGACGTGTAAAGTGCATTCAACCTGGTCAGGGTGAGGTCATGTCGGTGGAACTCCAAAGCCTTGGTGTAGTCGTGCAGGTGGAAGTAAGCATTGCCCAGCTGGCTGTAGATAGCACTGAGCACTTGCAGGTCCTCCGTGCCCACCTGGATGGCGGCTTCAAAAAAGGAAACACCTGCTCTGTAGTCGCCCACCTTACAGAGCCGCTCGCCCTCCAATGCCAGCTCCAGGCAGGACACCTCCATCCTACAGCGGAGAGAGAGAGCCGGTCAAAAGCAACCTTTGGATTCTGGCTGACCTGAAAACTAACTATAAAGTATGAATGAGGACGCGCACGATATCTGGATTCCAAAAAGAGCACTGAAATTCAAGGTGAAGAAATTCTGAGAAAATAGGTTGTCTGTGGCTATAACCTAACACCAAATGTCCAGATTCCACTTTCAGCGGGGAAATAAAACTTCTTTCAAGGCTTTCTGTAGGGAGTGCTTCTGAGCTACTTCCTTCCATTTACAGAAAACAATGGCTCCAACTGGGGCTTGTTTATTATGGTAGATCTCACATCCTTTTGACATGGCCCAGAAAGTAAAGTGTGTTTCTTTTACAGCCAAATATCACACACCAACATAACTTTCTTGTTGACAGGTATTGCATTAAAGTAAGATCAATTTCAAGTATTTTGTGTTACAAAACAAAAACTGTATGTTTTGGAGGGTTATAACTGCAATCTTTTCTGGATATTACTTTCAACCCTTTAAAATTACACCATAACTGCACTCTCTGCTTCTTTAAGATATGTTAAAATAAAAGATTTAACTTCGTAGCAGCGTTTAGAAACTGACTTCAGATGGTGCCGGGGAATGACTGGTTGCTTATATTCCTGTTATAGATTAAGCAGCCTATTGGAGCAAAGCAAAAAACAGTCAGCCAACTTTTGTTTTTCCAAGCAAGAGATTAGCTTTACTAAAAATCTATTCAGTTTGTTTATCACAAGTTTTCCTCCTGTACCCGCCCAGTGGTTATCTACATGCCCTCAAAAACATGCCCTCCAGGACTGGAATCCTCACACTGTGTCACAGCTTATGCGGGCTATTGTGTGCTACTCAAATGACGCAAAAGCACCAAGCACAGCAGCTTGTCTCACTGTACAGCCAGGCTATAATTTGAGAACAAAAGCAAACATCATATCCTGAATAGCCAAAGCTCAGCTCAGCCGTCTTAAGCCTAAAATCAGAGGAGAACAGTTTTTGTTTACTACCAATTTAACATTATAGTTGTGGCAAATACTAGCCTACCTGGCAGCCTTTTGTTTCCTAAAACGACAGCAGCAGCACACGGAACATCTGAGTGGCATCTACTGAGGTTTCCTCTGAAGCAAACTTCCAGCCTGCAGTTTCTTCTATTTCTCTGAAGCATGGACGGTGGTCTAAAACCTCAAACCTGCAGAGCAGCTTTTACTATAAGAACTTGATTAAATTCTAGTTGATTTAAATCTATAAAGGTATTAAAAATAAACTGCCCTCCTTTCAGTGATACCATAACTATTAACCGACTGACGTCACAGAGGTACTTTAGCATCACGCACTGGAAACCTTTCAAGGAGACGCGTGAGATGTTGTCACAGCATTAACTTCCAATGCTTGGCAGCGGGAAAGTTGCTCCATCAGCACTTTCTCGGCTAATATGCTTGTGCTCTCTCTCTTCCAACGACCTGGTCATCTGAGATTAGGTATATAGAGTATGCACTTGACAGATTATAGAGGTGGAGAACACTAAGTAGCTGGATTAGACTCATCAGACAGGAGCAGACTCTGCACTGTCTAATGGAATCAATTCATTGGCGTTAACCATCCTGGCAGTTTGGAAAAATCCTCCCTCCTCTCGCTAGAGCACAAACATCCGCCGTCCCAATCAGAGGGACACACACGAGGCCATAAACAAAGCCGGCCGGGATGAATTTTTCAGTGCTTGTTTAAATATTAACGGCAGGCTGGGGCAGGTCTTTTTTGTGTGTTGGACAGGTCACACCTGCTGCAAGTTTACCTGGGTATGTAGGGACAGCTGGCTGATGGCTTGTTTGGGAAGCACACCTGCCTTCAGACAAAGTCACAAACCACGCCATGTCCAGTTCTCTGCTCTACAATTTAACTTAGACCTCTAGTTTCATAAATTCAGGTAAATTAATACTAAATGTGTCACATTACAGACATATCCTTTAACCATCATAAGCAGTAAACTTTAAAACTTGTTAGAAAAAAAAACTAATATCAGAAGCTGAGAAACTGATCTGCTCTTCCAACCCTGTGACAACACTTTAGGTAAGAGATGTGAAATTCCTACCTGTAGCGGACATGAAAGGGCTGCTCCTCGGCTCGCACGCTAACCACTGAGCCACTGGTATCCATTGAAGTGCATAATATGAGGGAAAATCCCAGTTTCGTTCCGGAAAAAATGGTTGCGTTTTTAAAACAAAAAGTCAACAAGAATGAAAAAAAAAATTATAGGAGCAAGAGAGTTGGGTAATGACCAACCAAAAGGTCAGTAAATGTGACAAAGTTGTCCATCTGCTACAGGTAAAGGTAAAGCCATGAGTGTTAGAAGCTGAAGAGTCCTGAGCACCAGTCCACACAGCTGCTTTCATATATTGTGCGTTTTGCGTCACTGCCTCTCTTGTTCGCAGCTCTCTGTGAAGAGAACACAAGATGCTGTATGTGAAGCCTCTTTCTGGCGACACGCTTCCATGGCAACACCAACCAAACAGCAGCGCGCACAAGCAGGGCAGGCAGGAAGCAAGAAAAGAGGGTGGGAAAAAAAAAAAAAAGAAAAAAGGATGGAGCCTGCGTAGCCGAGCTGTCAGTCTAAGATGGTGACTCAGTTCATCCAGGCTTGGACGAGAGTCGCTATAAGGTGACAATGTCTCAGACCTACTGTACGTGAGCAGAGAAAGCAGGTAAAGTGTATTTAAAGCGAGCAAACGTAAATCCTGGGTCAGGAAATCACTGACTAGAAAGAGCAACAAAACACCTGTCACATGAACTGAACTCTGAAACAGCAGAAAGCAAAAAAAAAAAACCTGTAGGACTTCCACCAAAATAAAAGACAACAGACGAGTGGCATGAATAAGAGAGATTACATAAAAGTAAAGACCCGAGCCAGCCATTACCAATTTTTTCCATGGATCACACAAGCTCCCATCATATACCCCAATTTTAAATAATAGGCCCCTCCCCTCCACACACACACACACACACACACACACACAACAAAACCTAGAGCAAACCATTCATTTGCTAAACGGGTTAGATCTTCATAATAAGTTGCAAACTGCATAACACATGTTGAGCAGCAGCAGTGTGTGTAACAAATTAAAAACTTCTGCGTCTCAGAAATTGTTTCATTCCTCTGAGACTTACAGTTCATGTTCCCAGTCATTTAAAACACTGCAACTAATTTTAAAAAGAGAGCACTGCAAATAACTATGTCTATTCTTTCCCCATGTCAATGGTCCAACCTGCAAATAGGCTGCTCACTTTTGAACGATTGTTATCGTCTTTGTGGATGAGAACGGGTGTGTTTATTGCGTGAGACACCAAAAAACGAAGAAGGGAACGAGCTGAGATTCAAGTGTGATGAACTGTAAAATTACAGCAAATGAAAACTGTAACAATTAGCTACACTTTTACGCATTCATTTACAGATTAAAAGCACAGATTAAGCTGAAAATAGACAAAAAGAGGAATGATTTGAGAACGAGGTACGTCTCAGGCATAGCGTACTGATGGCAGAAGTAATTTTCAACGCAAAAATAAACCTCTCAGTATCACATAACACACTACAGACTAAACACAGAACTGAGGGGACAAGTCCCAATTTAATAATGATTATTTTACCACAACTTGTGAAATAACTACAGCAAAACAGACTTCAACATTATGTTGAGCAGTTAAAAAAAAAAACTTTTGACAATTCAAGCAAAGATCTTTTTAATCTCCCTGTTATTCCTACTCCTGTGTGATTGTTACAGTAATGACACAAGTTAACGCTCAGGGCCCCACAGTGCATGTTCCCACACATTATTATAATCATGTGTTGTCAATAGATGTGTGTTTTCAATCCCTTTTTTTTCTCCTTTGTGAGCCAACTGGGTGTGTTTCTGCCCTGCCCTCTTAACACAGCTTTAAACAGCTGATGCAGTAGTGCAGGTTAAAGAAAATACATGAATAAATATGACAGCTTCACAGAAGGTAATCACTGACTCTGTTTTAAAACCGCAGAGCGGACATGAGTTCATCTTGGACAGATAGTAGTTGTGACAGTTGTGGTCTGTTTCTTTGGGCTTTGATGCACTAAAATTACGACTGAACATGACTGCAAAATCTAAAACTGGACACACCGCTCTGACACAATGAGGCAGCGAAAGCCTGCATCAAAACAAAAGACAGAAATAACTCTGTACTTACCGGTAATTCCTACAGGAGGAAACGGGGACTCTGAGAAGCCTGAAAGGAAACATGTTATGACCATGAAAAGGTTCCCACTTAATAAACCATTTTTAACCACACCTGATTAAATCTCTGTGCTAACATTTGTGCATCTGCAATGGTTTTCCCAGTTATTTTAGACAGCGTTACACAGGTACAAAATAAAAGTCCTAACAGTCAAAATAATTTACAACGGAGATACATCCACCTTCAATTAGTTATGAATATGTTTTTATCTTAAATCTGTAAACTAAATGAAACTATAGTGTTTTATTATTAGGTTTGACATTGATTTTTCTTCACTTTTAGTTTATTAGTAGCCAGTATTAACTAGTGACCTGGTTGTGAGCATAAATATGCATTTTCCCTATAATTCAGAGAACACAGTATGTGCAATTAAAAAGGTTATTTGTGTTGAGTATGTGCAAACTTAAATAAATGTGTTATAACAATAAATGAAGCGATGATATGAAACATAACAACAACAGGGGTTATTTGTTTATTATGAAACACGACCATAAATATATATTTTGGTAATATATGTTTAATTCTCTCAAAATGCTATATGAACTATTCCAGTAGATTTTTCTAGCAGATAAAAATCAGGTAAATAAATCGAGTTAGTAGGATTATGATCAATCTGTCAGTCTTGTGTTCATTAATGCCAGTTCTATTGATTTATTTTGAATTAGCGCGCCTGAATGAGAAGTGGAATATAAACACCAAACTTTTATTGTGCTTTCAGAAGAATGGTGTCTTAAATACATTAACAGTGACTCCAGTTTGTGCCAACAGTGTGCAGCTAATTCTCCCTGCAGCCTAAAATTAGCGCCGTTAGCTTGTTAGCTAACTCAACTTACGTTAGGCGTTCCAGCTCGAACAATGCTCCTTGTCTTCTTTTCTTCACTTTCGAACGAGATTAAAACATGGGTCCATTTGAAGAGATACTGACTGTAACTTAATAAACAAAGTGTACTGTAAAAGAAATGGCACTACATCATCCCTTAACTTTATTAAAACTTCGAATAAACTACGATGGGACAGAAAAAAAAAAACTGTTGCGTCTGCACCACGAGCGTTGTGTGTTTTCGCCAAACAACCAATCAGACGTTGGCATTCAAAGATAGCCACGCCCCAAATAACAGTCATTGGACCAATGAGTTTGAATAGAAAGGAAATGACGTCTTGTAATATTTCAGCTGTCAGTGCCTGAATGACAACGTTTTGGCGCAGCTTTGACTCCAGTTTGTGAACAGAGCCAGCAGAGTAGAAGAGGTGTGGCTGGTTAAAACCCTTTCGAAAACGTGTGGTTGTTTTAAATCTGTCCTACTGAAACTTACCAGCAGTGACGGTGGAGGAGGTTTCACTACGGTTGCCTAGCAACCAGACCCCGCTTGCGCTCCCTGCCTGTCCTGGTCCAGACGTCCGTGTAAACTACATAATTTATGAAGAAACCAAACCTCTCCCAGAAGCCATATGTCAAGAAAGAACGGAGGAAGACCGTAGCTAGTTTGATCACAGTGTCGAGAGCATGTCCGCGGATCTGCAGAAGCTCAAACCAAAGTCACGCTGACTGCTGAAGGACCAGATCAGAACCACAGTGAGTTTCCAGCACCGAGAACACACCACAGAGGGACGGTCTGTAGCACAGAGCCGAGTGCAGCGACTATTTAGGAGGATCCACGTGTTAGGCAAGAAGTATAGCAGCCAATATTCCATGTTAAGTTACAGGTGCCTCAAAGTTTGCACATCATGTAAATGTAGGTGCATTAATTCAGTTCCTACCCCCAGCAAGCTAAATTGCATTTTTATATGAAAATATCCGGCAAGATAATGTGATTATTTCAGTTTTAATTGCCTAAATCTATTGACATGCAGAATCATTCCCAAAACATTCTGCAAACTACCCCTAAAGATATCAAATGAATAAAGCTAACAATACAACTATGGTTTACTAGACCGCTAAAAATGTTGTTATTAAAAGTTTGGGTTTATGCTTTTATTTTGAAATTCTGTTTTCTTTTTTTAAAGCACACATCTTTTTACATATTAACACCTTACACACTTACGTCATGCATCTCGCTCTGCACGCCATGTGTTGTTTTCTTGAATAATTGACAGCTCAAGACATTTTGATCCATTGTTGTCAGCTCGTAGCTTGTGTTGCTAAGTGATGAACTGGTGTTGCAGCCCCTTTCCTAACCTCTGTCTAAACACAGATGGAGAGGGGCTTAGTAAGATGTTTTCTCTCACAGATAAAGCACTCATGGAGGGAGATTCGGAGGATTCGAGCGATAATGTTCAGGGTGAGGACAAGCCTGTTGTGCTGTGGGAGAAGTGCATTCAGCAGAGCATCTTTGTTGACCTTAGCGAGGATGAAAGCCTCCACCTGAGCGATCTGGAGAGCTCTTTGGCGTTACATCTCTCCCAAGCAGAGTCAGCTGCATCGGAGGCGAGCATTCATCTCAGTGGTAAGGCGCTGCACTTTTTTGTCTACAGAGTGTCGTGATGGAGTTATCTCGAACTTGTAAGTAATCATTTGTGTACTTTCTGTTCTTTAATTTTCTGGGAGTGCAGAGCTGTCAGTGCTGGATGACACCTCGTCAGAAAGCTGCACTGTCAGCAGTAAGAATGCAGTCGAAAGCAAGCCTAAGAGCAGTGCAATGTATGTGTCGGTCCAAAGACCAAACACCATGCATGATGAGCCACCCGTGAAGCAAGAGACTGAGGATCCGGGACAAAATACCAGCGATGAAGATCAGGAGGACCTCCCTTATGATGGTGACCTCGAAAGCTCTTATTTCAACCACACAGCTGGCTCTTTGGAAAACTCAGAAGGAGGACACACTGCTAAGGGAAGTCCAGATCCTCCTTGTCTGCCTGAGTTGTTGCAAGAGGATACCAAAACCAAATGTGACAACTCCCATGAAGCTTCCAAGCCTATTGAAGAAGCTGCCCCATGCCCTATTCCTGCAGACATTACCTATTTGTTGCTGCGACACTTCTCAGAGGAGGAGCTGCTGCAACCAGGAAGGCTGATTGAGGCGGAGACCCTACCAGAGGTGTCCCTGCTGGAGAGTGTGGACGACACTGTCTTCAGCTTGGCTCCAGCACACAGGAGTTCAGCCATTCAAAGTAACAAATCCAAAAGCTTTAATGAAAGGAGAAAAACTGCATCTGAAAATGAAAGCTTAGAAGTAAAGACAGAAAGGAGAATTAATGATTTTACATCAGCTGCTTCTGACAAAAGTAGATCCAGCTCAGGAGGTTCAAACCAGAGCAGCGGGGATATCAGTGCAGATGTGGCGAACCAAGAAAACGCAGAGGAGGACAATCAGGTTCAGAGAGCCCCACTGGTGCGCGCTAGATCCTTCAGCGAGATGAAATATGGCCAAGGCCAAGTTCATTACCCACTCCCAGACTTCTCCAAGGTTGCCCCTAAGGTGAAAATCCCTAAAACCCCAAGTGGACCTGTGAGAGCTGGTCCTCAGTGCCCTAACCCCGAGCACAGAGCCCAGTCTTCCCCGGGGATGTTAGAGGTGATCAGCAGAGTCCTGGAGGATTCAATCCAGCCTCCAGAGAAGCCTTATGTCTTCAAAGACAGTGACAACCCGTCTCAACCAGCTCTGGTGCATCACCTGCAGGTATAATTCAGAACTGAGTCGTCATTGTGCAGCCTTACCTGATGTTTAGATGTTAGGAATTTTTCATATCATGATATTGTAAAACCCTGTGGACATTATGTAGGACTAACAACTTGTTTTTTTTAGGCTGAGTATGACCGATTACTGACCAAGTATGCCGAGGCAGAGAACCTCATTGATCAAATGAGACTAGGAGCCAATGTAAGCAATAAGATCGGCTGCTTTTTGTTTTTAAAAGAAGTTACAAATTTATGTATTTCTTTTTACAAACTCAGCCCTCTTCAGAAGAAATGCTTCCTTTGGAATATAATGAT
>JAOXNZ010000092.1:13687787-13702268 GCA_028566095.1 Kryptolebias brasiliensis
TGGACATATGTATTCTTACAAAATATTAGCTGGACCTAACATAAAAAAATAACTGACAATGTCTCGAAGTGCACATTAAATACCATTACATCTCAACGTTCTTGTTGGTTGGTTTCAGTAACATTTTTTGTTCATTACAGAAACCTTCACATGGTTTTTGGAGAACCTGCAGCTCTTTTCTGCCCTTGTATACAGAAACATATTAAATATTTAATTTCTCTCATTTTCAGGATGTACCATCGTGACACTGAAATCTCCCTCAGCATCTACGCTGAACGTGGAATGGAGCAGCTACCCTGGAGCTTCTGTTTATCTTTTAGACTTGAGAGTCGTGAACTCGACGAGTGTCCCCCCAGTCATACTGATGCAGTCAGCCACCACTACTACTAAGTTGGTGCAGGGGTTAAAAGCGGGACAACTTTACCAAGTCACAGTGAAGGCCTTTGAGATTCTGTACTATCCGTTGTGCACAGCTATCAACTTTACCAAGACAGGTGAAGAAACTTAAATGAAAACTAGTTGAAGAATTGAATACAGCTGAAAACGATTCTGAACTCCCTCTCTCGTGTCCTCACAGTGCCTGCTACGTCTCAAATCACATTTTCCAAAGCTATTTCCAGCACGTCTATAAAGTTTGAGTGGTCCAACGTGACAGGGGCGGACAGCTATATCTTGTTTGCTGTGGAGACAATGACTTCTTCAGCAAAGATTTACAATCAGACCTACACAACTACAAGTGCTCAAGTGGATGGCCTGACTCCCTCCACAACATACGAGTGTTACATTTACTCCTCCAACAGTGCAGGAAGAGGCGCCAAAAGTAACATAAGGACAATTTTGACCTGTAAGCGCATTTAAAGTGATTATTTTTCTGGTTAAGTTCTTGCGACAAGGAGTAATTTATTAACTTTAAGCACAACTTAAGTGCAGCTCTCTGTAAATGATTACAAACTGTTTTTCTTTGCTGACAGTGGTGCAGCCACCGACTGGTGTGGCTCTGGAATCAACAGGAAAGAGCACAGCTCGAGTAAGCTGGATCCCTGTAAACAAAGTACTGCTTTACCAAGTGAGTGTGGCCTATAACGGATTTCCCAACAAGGCCCCGGTCATCCAAACAATATCAGCCACCTCGATGGATCTCAATAACCTGGACCCCTGCTCCTCCTTCACAGTGGGGGTTTCATCAGTAAATGCCTTCTTGGAGCCTGGAGAGCCCTCTAATATTTATTATACCACTTCTAGTGAGTATTTATGTAAAAGATTACCATCTCTGATTCCTTTTAGCTCGTCAGTTTGTTGTTGACTTTGATCATCATTTGATGCCTAACAAGTCCCTGGTTTTACATGTACAAACTCCACTTATAAAGATAACTTTTGTCAGCACTTTGAAAAACAGTCTGTCCCGGTCTGGAGCAAAGCTGGGTCTGACCATCTGCAACACTCCAGCTGTGACGTACATCAGTGGAGTAAATTTGCCTAAATCTGCTCTGAACCTTCAGACCTTAGAGGAAATGCAACAAACCAGGGCAGAAAGACATGCTGATGGTTCAGGGTATTTAGGTTCCAAGGGAAATAAGGTTCATGGCAGCAAAGTCAAAACGTTCTGTTTGTTTGAGGTCAGTCTACTGTTCAACCACTCTGATATTAAAGGGATAGTCTGGTCATTTCTGAAGTGGTGTTCTGTCACATCATTATCAATAGTTAGTACCTAATCAGCCGTGACATCAGTCATAGAGCACAGAGTATGGAGAAAAGGACAAAAGTCATGAAACCATTTGTTTAGTTTGTTGCTGTTTTCTCAACTAAAGAACATATATGTTACTACACAATTGTAAGTGTGCTGAGCATAGACCCACTGAAATAGACTGTGTATATGCTGATGGTGCCGAGGCTGTAACTGTATCAGTCCTATGGGAGTTGAGTAAACCTTTGGACTGACTAGACGTTCTGATCGGATTGTCTCGAGTTTGGCAATTATTTCCCGTCTTTACATTTTCCAAACTTTTTCCTCAGCAATTAATGGAGTAACGAGAGTCTCTACGGACTACAGCTGCTCCCAAAGCACAGTAACAGTTACTTGGGATTTGGTGTTTGGGGCCAACAAGTACAGAGCCACGGCCGTCGATAGCACTGGTGACTCCCTAAACTGTACTTCAGCCTCCACTAGCTGCCAGATTCCCATGCTCAAATGTGGTGAGAAGTACCAGGCTCATGTGACGCCAATCTCTGATGACTGTGAGAGCACCTCTAACATCACCTCTAAGTTTGAAACAGGTGAGGGCAGCACCTGCAGACATGAAAATCAATGCGGATTGTGTTAACCTGCCATTAATCATTTGTCTTGTCTGTGTATGCATGAAAACACCTACTCATTTTACATCTCACTGTGGAACACACACCTATATCCTTTCCTAATGCTTCCTTACAAATCTGCCCTGTGGGAGGCATTTTAGGTTCTTCCCAAGACGGTCTGCACTTGTTCTTAGGCGGAGCAGTGTAACAGACACTTTGATCAGGCAATAAATCCCTACCATCCAACACCAGTCAATCAATGGTCCCGAATTAAAGTTAGAAAGTGAGCTTAAAAGGTCACCTATAAGTATCAGTCTGAAAAGTGACAAAGTGGAGGAGTTTTACTTGTGTCAACCTGGATAACTGATCTATTAGCATGCATATAAACCCAGAACATAAGTAGGCTTGTCTTCTGAAGTCATAAATATTATGTGTTTTCTCACTATGCAGCCAAACTTTGAACATCTTCAGTGTAAGTATTTACTTGTATTTCCTCTGCAGTAATGGTGCCTTAATGTCTCGCTCTTCCTGTTACCCCTGCAGTCCCCTGTGCTCCAGATTTCACTGAGACCCAAAATGACTGTACCTCTAACGTCATCACTTTCAGCTGGCACCACACCAACAACACCTTTTATTACGTGGCTATGGCTAAGGACAACACTAGCACAGTAACACAGTGTAAGACGCTGGACAATGTGTGTCACTTCACCAATACTGAATGTGGTCAGTTCTACGAATTCACAGTGTATGCTGTCAGCTCTGAGTGTGACAGCCAAGTCAGCGAACCCAAGCTTGTCCAAACCTGTAAGTAGACTTTGTTCAATCTCACTTAAACTGTGCTGTACTGTTAGTAGCTGTGTTCCACTGTTGCTCCTAAACTTATTATAACCAAAGAGCCAAAACTGGATTCTTTCATGTAACAAGCACTGTGTCCGATTTCTTCCTAAAGCTCCGTGTTTACCGACAAATGTAAGGACAACAGCTGACTGTACTTCAGACAACCTCATCACAACCTGGGACTCGTCTGCAGGAGCTCTTTCATACACTGTAGAAGCTGAGGGGAACAATGGGAATACCTACAACTGCTCCTCTTCAAGCAACAGCTGTACAATCACTGGTGCGCCGTGTGGCGAGCAACTCAGTATCTGGATTGTTGCCTCCAGTGACCACTGCACCACTAGCAGGGTACTGGGAGAATCTGCTCAGACTGGTGCGGAGTTGTTATAAGAATGCTTAATCTAAGTTATAGTTCTTGAGATGTTGTCATATTTTTTTTGACACAAAGCTTTCTCCATCTCTCCGCAGTTCCCTGCGCTCCCACCGACGTCTCGGTGTCAGCGTCATGCAGTCAAGATTCTGCCACAGTTGATTGGGTACAGAGCTATGGGGCATTACTTTACTTTGCTGTTGCTGAAGATGCAACTGGAAATTCACAGTACTGCTACTCATTGGGTACCAACTGTTTGATTAAAGGCTTGAGATGTGGACAGAATTACACCTCTAAGATTATTGGTAGCAACCTCATGTGCAACAGCACAGAAAGTCAGACCAATTTTATGACAGGTAGGCGTTTGTCTGGTTAAGACAAAGTAGAAAAAGATGAGTAATTTGGCACCTTTTCTATGAAGAACAAGCACTTTCAAGCATCATTTGAACCCTCTGCCTCTTCATCAGGACCCTGCCCTCCAACAAATATTGAGGCATCCAGAGACTGTGATGCCGATCGAGCTGTGATTCTCTGGCAGAGCCAACAGATGTCAGGTCTCTACACTGCAGTACTAGAGGATCAGAGTGGAGATACGCTCAACTGCACCAACACTGCAAACAATCGCTGTGAAATCCCTTCTGTGCCTTGTGGAAAGAAATACAACGTTTTTGTCACCTACAATGATGGGAACTGCCAATCTACCTCAACAAATGTCAGCATGGACTCCGGTAATGCAACTTTTAATTAAATATGGGAAAACTTAGAAGCAAAATATGAATAAAATGAATAACTCAAGACTTTTGTGTATGATGTTGTGTATCTTTTTTCAGTGCCATGTGGTCCTGAGGATGTGAGAACCAGCATCCGCTGTGGTACCAACGAGCTGACTATCACATGGAACATCTCAGTTTCTGCAGAGAACTACACCACCACCATCTCCAGAGTAGGTCAGACTCTGTACTGTAACTCCACAGAGACCCAATGCATCATGACAGGTCTGCTGTGTGAAAGCTCCTACACAGTGACAGTTTCCTCCATCACTGGGACGTGCATAAGCCTGCCAAGTTCACAGATTACTGTGCAAACATGTAAGAACCCAACAAACAGGGACACGGATCTGGCAGTAGGACTTTGTTGGATGCCTATCTTCAACTCTGTCTTGTTTTTTTTTTCCTTCAGTGCCATGTCCTCCCACCAACGTCACAACTGAGCACAGGTGTGCTCCAGATCCTGTCCCCGTGTTGTGGACTCCTAGTGGCAATGCCAAACGTTACATTACTGTGGCTGAAAGCAGCACAGGTCACAAGGCTGAGTGCACAAGCAACAACACTTCCTGCAATCTTTCTGGACTCCAGTGTGGAGAGATGTACACCATCAGTGTTGCAGGAGCTGATGACACCTGTACAGGTCAACAGAGCAGCACTCACTTCCTGAAAACAGGTAACACAACACTGACCAATACCGCAATGATATCAGTTTATGAGATTATTTTCATTAAAAATTAGAAAATTAAAAGTTAAATTTTAAGTAATGACAGTGTCCTTCAAAATTAGCCTCTTTGACAATGGCCTCAGTTATTTCTGCTTCACTCCCCAGAACCATGCCCGCCATCTAATGTGAGGAGCCAGGTGACGTGTAGTGATGGAGCAGCTCAGGTGTTCTGGACCCCCACTGTGAATGCAGTGAGCTACAACGTGAAGGCCACTAGCACTGGTCCGACTCTCACCTGCAGCAGCACCACCTCCAACTGCAGTTTGACTCAACTGGTCTGCGGTCAAGCGTATGACATCCAGGTGTCTGCCTCTGATGGTACCTGTGTTAGTAACTCCAGCGCCCCCTTCAGGCAAGACCAAGGTACTGAGAGGAAGAGGTCTTTGGTTGTGCTTGCAAAAGTTGTACCTCATTTTGTTGTTCGTAAACTTGCAGAAAGATGTTTTCTCTCAGGAAGGACTATTTGTCAAGAGTATGAAATCTTTTCTGGTCAGATGATTACTCAATGGTTTGGTTCTTTGTGACAAGCTTACAGTATGCACTAGCCTCTTTTTAACCATTGCTTTATCTTTCCATAGCATAAAGTACTTCTGAACTCTGGTCACTCATCCTAGAAGAACTTTTGTCACAATGGCTATTAGATGCCAAAACTGAAGCAAGTTTCTGAGCAACACCAGTGTTTAAAACTATAGAGCTCATTGCATCTAATTATCTGCCTAATGTTAAAAAAACATAAATAAAACAATGATAAATATTCTCAAGAGGCTTTGTTTGACTTTTAAAGGAAGAGTTCATGGGCTTTTTAAACCTATTTCTCTTGCTAACTGTAGCAGCTAACTATGCTGAAATACTAATGCTTGAAGAGAAATAACTGTGGATATTAGGTTTGTTATTTCTGTCCTCTTCTGTAGGACTTTTACTGCTAACAACATTTTTGTCAGCATGTATAACATTTGGATTGTTGTTTTGTTTTTTCAAGTGTAAAGTTTCTGTTGAGCATAAGTTGTTGCTATATTCATCAGTCACCACCAGAGAGAGCTGCAGCCCTGGCAGCACCCCCATAATATATTTTATTTTATTTTTAGTACCCTGTGCTCCAGAGAGGGTCACTACAAATCTGCTATGTGGCTCCGATGACTTAATGGTCAGCTGGCTCTCCTCTCCGCTGCGCCTAAACTACAGCGTCATTGCCAAGCGTCTGGATGGCAACACCAGTTTGCTCACCTGCCATACTAACAACGCCAGCTGTGTCCTCAGCAGCCTTCAGTGTGGACAAACTTTTAATGTTTCTGTCAAAGCCTCTTCTGGTAGCTGTAGTGGACCATGCAGCCCCTCACAGATCGTTCACACAGGTAATGAGGATGTTTACCATAAATATCCCTCAGTCTATCAAACATAAACTGCATTGTTTCATGTGTATTCTTCCATCCTATCTCTCAACAGCCCCCTGCCCCTCTCAGAGGCTAACCACAGTGACAGCATGTGGTGCAAATTCTCTCGTTGCCTCATGGGATGCTTCTTCCAGTGCCTCATTTTACACAGTGACAGTAACGGGCCCCGGTGGCTTCTCAACGAACTGCTCCTCGTCAAATCTCACATGCTCTTTCTCCGGCCTGCAGTGTGCCACTACCTACAATATACAAGTAACATCCCAGGGCAGCCTCTGCACTAGTGCTCCCATTCAAACTGTTGCAACAACAGGTAGCGTTTACATAGTTTTTCTCAAACTCTTGACTTTAAATGCAGGTTGCTACAGCTACCTTCAATCTACCTGTTCCTCCAGGGCCATGTGATCCGGTAAATGTGACCAGCAACCTCCAGTGTGACTCAGATACAGCCATGGTGTCTTGGGTTGAAAGTGCCAGTGCTGTGGCCTACACTGTCCTGGCTCAGGAAGGCACGTCCGATCAGTATATTTCCTGCAGGAGTAGTACAACCTCCTGTCAGCTGGACCACTTGCAGTGTGGCAAAGTTTACAACCTGACTGTGTTGGCTGAGGATGCCACCTGCAACAGCACTGGGACCAGAGGAGTCCTGATAACAGGTAGAAATCTGAAAAACTCTACAAACTGATCAGACCAACAACATCCACTGAACAGTTTTTTGTGTCTCCCTCATAGCTCCATGCCCTCCGTCTGTACAAAGCAGCTCTCTGATCTGTGGCAACAGTTCTGCTCGTCTGTCCTGGACAACAATGGCTCACGCCACAGGATATATAGCTGAAGCAACAGCTGTAGATGGGACCAAAGTTTCCTGCAGCTCGCTCACAGCTTCATGTACGCTAACAGACCTCCTGTGCAGTGAGACCTACGTGGCCACAGTCAAGGCCCAAGGAAACCAGTGTGACAGCGCGCCCGGATCCAACACCAGCATTACCACAGGTGAGTGATGCAACTACATCTGCTTTACCTGATCAGCTTTCCAGACTCATAATTTATACTGTCTGTCTTGTTTTCAGCTCCCTGTTCTCCAGCTCTCCTATCCAAAGCATACACCTGCGGAACCAACACAGCAGTGGTTAGTTGGTCTAAACCTGCAGGAAGCATCAGCTTTCTTGCTCAGGTGGTGGGAGAAGGCTATCAAGACAGCTGCCATACAGCAAACACTACCTGTGTGTTCAAAAATCTTCCATGTGGTTTGGATTTCAATGTCAGCATCCAAGCTCAGGGAGCTGAGTGCAACAGCAGCATCAGAGTCAGCGAATCCCTTCAAACAGGTAAAGAAAGGGATAGATTTTGTTTGCACATGAAACCCTCTTTTGTGTGTTTGTCTTCCACCTAAGCCTGAATTATTGAAATTCACAAAATGACATGAAATGCCTTTGTTTTTCTGTACCCAGTCCCATGTGCGTCTCAGAATGTGAGCGCCACCCTCCTGTGCGCCGATCACTCAGCCCTGATAACATGGGTGGGAAGTCGTGGTGCCGTCGGGTACAACGTGACAGTGACGGGTCAGAATGGACACAACAACCACTGTCAAACCAACTCCACCAGCTGTCAAATCCCTGACCTCCACTGTGGTGAAACCTACATCGCCACAGTCACGCCGTACTCCCAGACGTGCACAGGAACCCTGAGGACAGCCTATGACTTTAGAGCAGGTGCACAAATATATAGAGTTAAATTATTCACATCATGTTTACATTTCTTGTCAGACAGGTGACATTAAACACGTCTCCCCTTTTCATTCAGGACTTTGTGCTCCCAGTAACATCACCGCATCTCCAGTTTGTGAGGACAGCGCTGTCTCTTGGTCAAACGTACCCGGAGCTGAAATGTTCATCGCAACAGCAACTGCAAACAACGGACACACTCACACCTGCAGCGCAAACTATTCTAACTCCTGCAGCTTCACTGAGCTCCACTGTGGAGAAACCTACTCTGTTGAGGTTGTAACAGTGGACCAAGGCTGCTGGAGCGAGCCAAGCTCCCCCGCGCAGCTGAAGGCTGGTGAGAGAAAACTCCACACTCAACAAAATGGATGAAAGTATAGTCAGATTAGTTTGAATGTACTTTACACAAGTTAAAGCCATAATAGCTGTCAAAATACATAATTTTTCTATGTTCGTGATTTGAATCTTTTTGTATATGTGTATCATCTAGGATAAAAATAACCCCTAAATATGCATCATTCACTACCAAAAGTCTACTGCATAATTTGTAATAAATGAGCAAAATCAGCAGTCATGTTTTGTTGCCAACAATTACGAGTTGTAAACAAAGGCAAAGGTTATGTGCTTTTTTCTGATGCAATCTTTACAAAAACCCTGATGAGTTTGAGTTACAATAACTCCCAAATGATCATTTAATGATGTAGACTTTGTGCTAGAAGCATTAAAAATCAAATCAAAATAATTGAATTGAATTTTAACAGCTATTATGGTTTTAAACACTTCAGGTAAATAAAGATGAATTTTTATGAATATATATTCTGTGGTTCTTAGGTCGGCCTCCTGGCATAAATTAACAGATCACACTACAAAACAAGACTGGTACAATTGAATTTAGCGAAATATATATGTTAATTCAGCAAGTATCTTTAAATCAGCTCTACCAACCCAAAACCAACAATTGTAACCCTCATTTCTAATGTTGACCTTACACAGTGATGTCAAAGAAACCAACAAAAATTAAGTATTTTACAAACCTACATTCATTATTTTAACATCTTAGAAAAATCAATTAAATTCAACCAAACATATTTTTAGTGTATTGAGCAGAGGTTTTGCTCTTTTGTTGGATTTAATCACATGTAATTGCAGACATCCTAAAACTTAATAATAATAGTAATCTGACACTTTGGGGGGTCTGTTCTTCCTGTCTCGTTCCAGCTCTGTGTCCACCTGCTAACTTGACTGGCCATGTTGTCTGTGAAACCAACACCGTGACCCTCACATGGAGCCCGGTGACAGGAGCTACATATGTCCTACAGTGGAGGATGATAGGAAGAACACCCCCTTCTTTAACAGAGCACCAAACCTCCAATGCCTCACACTCTTTGTCTGACCTGCTGTGTGGGGAAAGGTATGCTTTCCACATTGTAGCTCAGGAGGCAAACTGCAGAAGTCGCTTCAGTCTGCCCGTAGAAATAAGTACAGGTAGGATGTTTTTCTGTACAATGAGTTATACCTGCTGCAGAGGCAAAAAACTGATTAGACACTAAAATGAGTACACATTTCTGTTTTTAGCTCCTTGTCTGCCCACAAACCTAACAGTTCGGGTGGACTGTGGCACAAACAATGGGAATTTCTCCTGGACGAACAGCAGCGGAGCGGGTTTCTACACAGTTCAGGCCACAGGAGAGGACGGACACGTGGCGTCCTGCTCCTCCAGTGACACTTCCTGTGCCATGAAGCTTCACTGCGGCCTCGCGTACTCTGCAACACTGGTGGCCTCCACAGAGAGCTGCAACAGCACCAAACACACTAACATTTACTTTAACTCCGGTAAGATACGAAAGCAGGACTTGATGCATACCTGTGGCATACCACAGATTACAAGACAACGCAATGATCCCTGTTTCTATATTTACATAATGCACAGTGATGAAAAAATTACAGTTAGATTACAGAATGATGAGGTCTACTGTGCATGAAAATGGGAAATTTATTACTGCCCGCTGCCAAAAAGCAAAAGTAGACAATAGTATTTCATGAACCACTGAATGAATTTTAATGAAACTTGACATGAGTGATTAACCTTTGGAGTAAACCAAATTTAATGTGGCTGCCACATCTAACTGACCTTAAAAAACTCAAATATAATGGCTTCCACTCAGTCAGTTTTACAGATATTCACCTAAGATTTGGTGTGCAAGTAGCTGAGACTGATGCCCAAAACATTTTGTGTGCTAACAAATTGCACAAATTTTTCAATTAAAATTTTTCCATTAACTATTTGGAGTCAACTCTGTTTGCAAAATATCTCATGAACCACTGGATGGATTCGGATGAAACTCTTATTGGATGTACATCTAAAACTGATTACCTTTTGGAGTCAATTCAGTTCAAGATGGTCCCCATAGTTTATGGAAATAAGCCAACCCAAAAATGGCTGTAACTCAGTTAGTTTTACAAATATTGAGCTAAAATTTGATGTGGTAGTAGCTGAGAGTCATTCATAACACATACTCTGAGCATGACATTCGGCAATATACACATAACACAGATTACACATAACAGTTTTAGTGTTTTACCAAAATGGCTACATCTCTATCATTTCTCATCGTAAGATCTAGTCTAAAACTCTTTAATTAGAAATGTAATAATGCAAAACTGTTTAAACATCTGGCAATAGTTAAATCTCAGCATATTAGTCTCAGAAGTATTTACCAGACATCTAACAGTTGTGTTTATTCACTAAAAAATCATTTGTAGACCCAAGGTGAAACATTAAACTTTAAAGAAAGGTCTCTATGAAAATTTAAAACAAATTTATTTTACAGTTTTAGTGAGAAAAAAAATAACCAGAAGGGTCGAACATTTTTTATACACCTCTTGAAATATATTGTAAAGGTTTCATCATGTTCATGACAGCCTCTCAAATAGATCCAAAATTACCTAACAGTGCAGATTATAGTGTACATCCATCCTGGCAGTGTACCCTTCTGCGATGTTTAAAATATATATATATTTCTTTTTACAGTTTTTGTGATAGTTATAAACCAACTGATTTTATTTAAACCCTCTGCTGTAGCTCCATGCCTGCCAGGCAATGTTGTGGCAGAGTTAGACTGCAGCACAAACACGATGGCTGTGAAGTGGAACCACACCTCCGGCTCAGATCAGTACACCGCCTGGGCCATCAGCAAAGAAGGACCCCGTCTCTCCTGTAACACCACATCAAACAACTGCTCCATCCATAATCTCCAGTGCGGCCTGGTCTACGAGGTGGCTGTCACCTCCTTGTCCATGAACTGTGACGTCCTCGTTGGCTCTGACTACAAGGTTCAGTCCGGTGAGTGAGGCCTTTCCACGTCCAAACGTCAGATAAGAAATCTTACAGATCGAAGAAATAACAATGCAGTTGTAAAGTGAAACCTTTCCCACCTTCCTGCAGCTCCTTGTAGGCCCGAGAACACCGCTGCTGAGCTGAACTGCAGCTCCAACGTCATGACGGTGAAGTGGGACAACAGCAACACGACTCAGAACTTCACAGTTAGAGCCACCTCCACCTCAGGTGTGAACTCCACCTGCGACTCCTCGGGGAGCAGTTGCTCCTTCCTGGACCTGAGCTGTGGGCAGCTCTACACATTCACCGTGACGGGATACACCAACGTGTGCATCAGCGACACGAGCACTCCCACGGAGAAGCTCACAGGTACGGCAGTGATGTTCACGTCAATAAATAAATTTATGAAAACTGGAACATTTCTGAAGAAACTTTAAAGGGAATCAATGCAGCAACCACAAATCCAACATCAATTTTATAATTATGTCATAAACTGAGAAAAAATGTAGAAAATTTGAAGTATAAACTGTCTGAGAAGTGGAAAGAGAAGCAAGATCACCACAGTAACCACACACCTGTCTGTCACTCCCTGACTGCCAAGTAAATGAATGAAAGGAAGAAAGGAACAGACTGAAAAGTAAGCCTCAAACAGTCTATAAGTCAAACCCTAAAAACTCTTGAACTGTGTAAAATGTAAAATATATCAAAACGCTGTTCAGACATGTAAACTTCAACTTTCTGTGTCTCATTTCAGTTTTAAATGATGTTTCTACATCCCAACTCCCATTGATTGCCGTTGTTTTTTTAAATGTGTGCTTTTTCTGTCTCCATCTTGCGAAGTACTGCTACCAAAAGTCAAAACACTATTCCCAGTTGAGACACACATTTTGATGTATAATTTGTTTTATTTTAAAGCTTTGCAACAAAATACAGGACACACCCTTTATGAATGGTATTATAATCTTTTATACACAAGAGAACAGCTGGCAGATGAGAAGGTTTTCTAAAATTTTAAATATCTTTAACTTTCATTTTCTCCCTCTAAATGTCCCCTCTCTGTCTTCAGCCCCGTGTCCTCCAACCAGTGTGTCGGCTGATCTGAACTGTACGACCCGCAGCGCTCGGATCAGCTGGAGTAACACTGCTGCGGCTGTAGCCACAGCCTACAGCGTCCAGGCAACCTCCTCCACCGGATACAACACCTCCTGCAGCGCCATGGCCACGTCCTGTTACCTTGACAACCTGGTTTGCGGTCAGGAGTACTCTGTAGTTGTGGAGGCCATTCACAGTGGTTGTTCTGGTCCTGGCAGTGCTCCTGCCACGCTCACTACAGGTGAGATTCACTCAAACGTTTTGGACTCCTGATCTGGACAAAGCTGACTGACCTTATGTCTCTTCAGAGCCCTGTGTTCCTTCAAACGTCTCCGTTCACTACAACGTGAGCGCCGCCTGGGTGTCGTGGAGCTCGGCGGGCGGTGCCAGCTCATACTCCGTTCAGGCTGTGGGGACCCAGGTGCCAGTGGTCACCTGTAACACCAACAACACCAGCTGCTTCCTCAGTGGTCTTCAGTGCAGTCAGAGCTACAGCGTCACTGTGACGGCACGAAACCAAGCCTGTGACAGTGTGACTTCTGAAATCTCCCACCTCGTGACAGGTTTGTTCTGGAAAAGGAAGGATGAACAGTCTTGTCTTTTTTTCTATATTTATGTGTTTGTGTTTGCTCCTTTATTCAGCACCCTGCCCACCAGCAAATGTTCAAGCTACTTTTGCCTGTGAAGGCCTCACCGCAGCCGCGTCCTGGCAGCAGAGTGGCCTTGCTGTGGGCTACATAGCATACTTTGACGATCAAAACGGCCACTCCACTTCCTGCGTTGGTACAGACTCAGATACAAGCTGTGAGGTCTCTGGGCTGATGTGTGGCACAGAGTACGATGTTTGGGTCAAAGCTCTCGGACAGCCGTACAACAGCTCAGACAGCTCTGTGGTCTCCCTGACATCAGGTAAAAAAATACTCCAAACTACTGCGAAAGTTACAGCTGTTTATACTGGTTGTACTTTTTACTCCAAGAGGTACATATCTACTTGGTCTGATCAGATGTTTTTTGTTTTTGTTACACCATAAGGTGAGACAAAAATCATACTCAAACTTTTCAAAATTAGCTATGAAGGATGTTTTAATTCTAGCGTCATCTTGACAGGCCTGCTTCTGACAAAATCAGCCACCTCTGGTATTAAAACTGTAAATTACACACAAAAATGTGTTATAAAGTAAAAGAAGAATGTTATCTTTTGTATTATCTTTACTTCTTTTTAAACAGTGCTTGTTTCACCTTCAACAAAAGTCATTCGGTTTTTCCAAGTGTGTTTTTACTCATTTCTGGGTGCAAGTATTTACCAAAAAAGACCAGATCTTTATAGAACATTTAGATGTTTGCATTTAGTAGCAAAATACAAGTTTACCATGTTTCTAATTTTCCTTTTTAAATCCCTAAATGTACTCAGTATTTTAGGTGACTAGTTTAAGTCTCACCATTAGTTTGAGTGGCTATATATCTTTGGTATTTTATCCATCTTTACTGTAAATTTACCTTAAAAATCGCATTTAGAAATGGGAAATCATAAGTTGATATAAAATAAGCTCTAGTAATTATTTATGCACAAATGTTAATATCCATATATCTACTACCTTATCCATTATTAATGTAAATTTGACATTATATTCTAAAATATTTACAGGTTCTTACATGTGTTTGTAATTTTTCTCTGCTCCTCCAGGACCGTGCAAACCAAGCAGCATCAGAGTCGTTACGGACTGTGAGGCCCTTTCTGTTACTGTGTCCTGGCAGCCCGGTGCTGGAGCGGCGTCCTACGTTACTGTGTTCACATCTTCATCAGGCCACACCACCAGCTGCTCCACCAACCTGACCAGCTGCCAGCAGAGCTCCCTGCAGTGTGGAGAGGAATACAACGTCACTGTTGAGGCTGTTGGAGAGACGTGTAACAGCTCTGCTCGGATGGCAGGATACCTCACCACAGGTACA
>JAOXNZ010000092.1:13704176-13715924 GCA_028566095.1 Kryptolebias brasiliensis
GTGGTGCGCGCCAAGACTAACAGCTGCACCAGCCAGCCAAGCAACAGCTCCGTCGTCTATATGGGTACGTTACAGAAGGTTTGAACATTTTTAACGATTATGGAGGAATGCACCAAGACAGCAGAACACAGCCAGGAAATTTTTACTTCCTTCCAGATCCCTGCACGCCCCAGAATTTGGCTGCCACTGTAAGCTGTGATCTGAAAGCCGTGTCTCTGACCTGGAATGGCAGCAATGGAACAAAGCAGTACATAGTATCAGCTGAGTCAGGAGGCAGATCGGTTAGTTTCAACACTAACATCACCACAGTCCACATCTCTGAGTTCGTCTGTGGCCAGAACTACAGCCTGACGGTCAAACCTCAAAACCAGCACTGTACCGGCAGTCCAAGTGCACCAAGCTCTGTGCAGACATGTATGTATTGTTTAAACACTACTTGTAGAGGTTAAATATAATAGCAAAAATTAGCTTAAATCATATTCAAAATGTTTTTTATTTGTTTTATTTACAGGGCCGTGCACACCATCAGGAATCTCTACCATGCAGAATTGTACCTCTGGCATCGTCATGGTAACCTGGCAGGCCAGCAACGGCTCAGACAGCTACAAAGCCACCATGCAGACAGACTCTGGCATCTCAGAGATATGTACGTCAAGAAGCAATTCATGCAGAGTTCCTGCCCTGGTGTGTGGGCACAACTTCTCTGTGTCGGTCACAGCATCCAACCAGCAGTGTAACGTCACCTCCACCGAAACCACCAGTCTGCAGTCAGGTCAGCTACGAACAGCTGTATGGTCCTGTTAGGAACACACACTGTGTAAAATCTAAATAAAAACAGATGGCAATAATTTACAAATCTCATAAACCTATATTTTCTTTTACAATGGAATAGTAAATATATCAAATGTTTATACTAAGAAACTGTACAATTTTTAGGGAAAAACAGGTAATTTTGAATTTGATGGTGTCAACACATCTCAAAAAAGGTGGGACACAGGTGGGTGTTTCCCACTGTGAAGCTTCTCCTCTTCCTTTAACATCAGTCTGTAAACATCCAGGAACTGAGGAGACCAGCTGCTGAAGGTTTTGGAGGGAATGTTGTCATATATATAGTGTACAGCGTTTCACATATGACTTCTTCTTTGCATGATAGAGCTTTAACCTGCATTTGTGGATGACAGTGAACTGTGTTTACAGACAATGATTTCTGGAAGTGTTCCTGAGCCCATGCAGTAATGTTCCTAACAGAATCAGACCTGTTTTACATTTTACAAAATGTCCCCAACATTTTTGGAACTGGGGTTGTACGATAAACCTGATAGTAAACAAACTCTAGTCAAACGTGGGGATGTTTTTGCCCACAACATTATTTATTGACTGAAATTGTATTCATTTGTATGCACAGTCCCGTGTGTTCCCACCAATGTCTCAGCGCTCTTGAACTGCACCAACAACTCTGCTGCTGTGTCCTGGTCTCCCAGTCGCGGTGCCACGCAGTACTTACTGGTAACCAACAGCAGTCATGTCAGCGACAGCTGTCAGGCCTCCGATCTCAGCTGCCTCGCTTGCGGCAGCAGCTACACCGTTCAGGTTGTGGGCAAAGATGACACCTGCCTCAGTGCACCCAGCCAGGCTGTGGTATTTGACTCAGGTAAAGAGATGTTTCACCAGTTAACATGTTGAGATGAAATGATCTCCAACTGGTTTTATGTTCCCAGCACCCTGCCAGCCTCAGAACCTGAGCGCCCAGCTCAGCTGTTCGTCCAACAACCTGGCAATTTCCTGGGATGCTGTTAGAGAAGCTGACCACTTTGTGGTTTCAATAACTGCTGAGAACGGAGGAACCAGTGAGATCTGCAACACCAAAAGCCCTGCATGTTCCACAAGTAACATGACATGTGGGAATACGTTCACTGTTCAGGTCACCTCTGTGAGAGGCGGATGTCAGAGTGAGCACCTTCAGTCCCAGAGCATCCAGTCAGGTATGAGAACTTGAAAAAAAAAACACCCATCTTTACATAAACCCTTCCATCCTGCCACAGAGTTACCCCTGCTGTGTTCGTCTTAGCTCCATGCCAGCCTCAGGGAATCAGAGGAGACCTCAACTGTGTGACCAACTCCGCCTGGATCTCATGGGACGCTGCTCCTGGGGCTGAGAGCTACACCGTGTTGGCTGTAGGAGAGAACCACAGAGCCAACTGCACCACCTCCACCAACACTACATGTGAGGTGGAAAACCTGGCCTGTGGTGTTCTCTATAACTTCACTGTCACTGCTAAAAACAGCCACTGTGGGAGTCCCCCGAGCGCCTCCATCAGCATGCAGACAGGTACTTCAGTCCCGTTCAGAGTCAGATTTGGAGTCAATAAAGGGATTTATTCCTGCTGTTCAGTAAAATAAATCTATCTTCTCCTTCAGCACCTTGCTCGCTCTCTAGCATCAACGTCTTCGCTCAGTGCCACAATTCCTCCATCCTAGTTGTGTGGGACAACACGAAGGGCATGGGGGGAAACACTGTGTACACCGCCACAGCAATAGCTAGTGACCAGACCTCCCTGACCTGCAATCACACCGGCAGCAGCTGCTACCTCCACGGAGCCCAGTGTGGCCTCCGTTACACCATCAGTGTCGCTGCCTCCTCAGACCACTGCAGCGACTTAAGGAGCCCTCCCTACAGGATTAGCATGGGTACTTCTTAATGTCTCTTCTAAAAACAGCTTGTGACTCCAAATGAAGTATACTGACAAATTAGTAGCAGCGACTGATGCCATGTATTACGGCTTAAAAATGGTTACATTATTAGAGAATAAAGACCGCAAGCAAGCAGGATGGAATTATTTTAAGACATATTTTAACTGCAGAACCAATCCAGAATACTAAGCTATAAATTATACAAAAAAAACTGGTAGAAAAGACTCAAAAAGCAGAACACAGGCAGAAAGGAAGAAAGCATTTGAAACCAAGAGTATTAGACATATATTATAATGAAAGAAAAATGATTATAGTGAGTATAAAACATTACCCAAAGGCAGTGCAGGACATTTTAGCCTTTATTTACAAGGTACCCATCAAAATCTGTGCTCTATCATCTGGCAATTTGTTCCAATTTTCTTGTGCACAGCTGCTAAATCAAACTTTCTTGTTAGTTGAAATAACTTGTCTGGTTTTGTTCAAACGTAACACAATCTTCTACAAGTTGCTGTAAAGCCCATTAAAACTGACCCATTAAGGAAAATTATACATTGTTGTTGTTTTTAAACAAAACTTGCTTTGCTCAGTTAAGTCTTTATTAAATTGAACAACAATAAAATTTGAATGCAAATACAAAATCAGCAGGATTTACAAATTTAGGTATTATTTTGTAGAACAGATTATATGAACTACTTGATATTGTCTTTGTGATGGGCAGGTTTATGATTAAATATGTAATAACTAATTAAAACTGCATTTTCTGCAAAAATGCAGCATGAATGCTGAGAGCTGAGTAACTTTCCTGAAATTTGCTGAATCTGAATTGTTAAAGCTAAAAGAAGCAGAACTAGCTAAAAGGCCCAAAAGCTGCAAAAGGTGAGCTAAAAGTAGCAAAAGACTAGTTAAAGTAGCTAAATGCTTGCTAAAGTTATCAGAAGGCCATCTGAAAGCTAAAGAGAGCAAAAAAACTGGCAAAAAGCTAAAAGGAGCAGAATAATAGCTAAGACTAAAAGTAGCAAGACAAAAGCAAAAAGCAAAAAAATAGCATAAAAAGGCAAAAATAAAGCAAGTATGTTGAAGCAGACTTTAATGAGAATTATGTTTTTGAAGGAATTGAAGAAATCTCAACGTAAATATTTGTAAATAAGGTTAAATATCAGCAGTCACACAATAACTGATAATCGTCTTTTGTTTTTTCATAGAGCCCTGTCCGCCTGGAGACGTGATGGTGAGTGCCTCCTGTGAGGAGCGCAGCGCTCTGGTCTCCTGGACTCCTTCCCTTGTTGCTGAAACCTACCATGTTGTTGCCACGGCTGCAGACGGACACGTGCACACATGTAACACCACCTCCAGTAACTGCAGCCTGTCGGAGCTCCACTGTGACCAGCGGTACACTGTGTTTGTGACTGCGAGTCATGAGAACTGCTCCAGCAAAGCCAGCCAAGCTGCAACGCTGAGCACAGGTGTTTGTTCTCACACATGTAGGACATCAATGGTCAGGTTAACGTGGTCTGACTGAGAGTTTAAACCATCCTGGTTTGCTTTCTGTCCAGTTTCCTGCCAGCCAAGAGGGGTGTCAGTCAGTCACCACTGTGAAAACCAAACTGCAGTGATAACATGGACGCCCAGTGATAATGCTAAGGAGTATTACGGCTGTGCTCAGGCTGAAAATGGAGACAGGCTCTACTGTCACAACACCAACCCCACCTGCACTATTGAGGGTCTCGACTGTGGAATAGTTTACAATTTCTCTGTGCAGGCCTCAGATGGGACATGCAACAGCTCCTGCAGTAAGCCTGTGCAGACGGGTGGAGGTATGACACCTTAACTTACTCATCAAAGTCTAATTATCGCCTGCTGTCTGAAGGCGAAGGCAAACAAACATGATTTTGCTTCTGTCTGTCTGTCACCAAAGTATGTCATGAAGCACTGGACGAATTTAATGAAACTTGCACAAAGTGATCCTCACATGTATGTAAAGCTTCTTTTGTCCTGCAGTTCCCTGTCCTCCGGCGGCGGCTATGATGCAGCTGACACCGATGGAGATGGAGACCCAGATGCTGCGCTTCAGCTGGACACAGGTCATCTGCGGGGAAACGGAGTACCAGCTGACTTTGACAGGAAACCTGCTGGGAGACAACCAGACTCAGTTCGAGCTCGCGTCCTACTGGACAAACATATCGTACTTTGAAATCCCTCTTTCCTGCAGCTCGTATTATGTCGCCACGTTGCAAAGCAGGAACGCTGCCGGCACGAGCGACAAATTTCTGCCCCTCAGTGGAACAACAGGTTGGGCACATATCACACTTTAGGCCAAGTGCTTTTAATGTGGTGTTGTCATCATTGTACTAAAGGTCTAAAGATGGGGTATTATGAAGGGGGGAGCAGGAGGGTGATGAGGTGTTTGTGCATTTGTTAAGCTATTTTCTCCTTTTCCAGCCCCATGCCCCATATCAGGAGTGATGTACAGTGGTAACAGCTCCTTTGCCACTGTTTCATGGAACGCTTCAGTATTTGCCAGCACATACACTATATATGACAACAGTGTAACGCCAAAGGCCCAGCTGTGCAACACTACCAAGCTGTCCTGCTCTCTGTTCAACATCGCATCCAACAGCCTGCTGATCACAGCCAGCAACGCTGCAGGAGAAAGTCAGCCAGCGAACATCACACAAGGTGAGAACCGATACCAAATGCGTGGGAAAAATTCAAGTGTAAAGTTCTTTTGAAATAGTTAATGTCTTTTGTTTCTAGTTGCAACTCATGCACGTAGAAGGAGGGACCTCAGTGGGAAAATGCCAGAGGACGGTGAGTTTAATCACTGTTCATACCAAACGAATATCTTAATTCAGACTGATTATAAATATTAAAAACTTTTGAGGTTTTACCTGCTTAAACTTGTGATGTGTTACTGTACAAGTTTTTTCATCACCTGTTAGTCCTCAGACAGTCTGAAATTAAAGGTGATAATGTGTGTCTGTGTTCGCTTGTTTGTCGTGCAAAATATATGAGCACTGATTATAAGAGAACTTTCAAAAAGTAATTAACATTTGGAGTCAAGCTCATCCAAGATATTGAGCTCAAATTTGGTGTGGTAGTAGCTGAGAGTCGTCCTCAACACGTACTCAGAGCGCTAACTGATCTCAAGAGATTTGACCAAACTACCTATAACTCTGTCATTTCTTATCAGAAGATGATCTTAGTTTTAAACTCTGGCATGAAAGGCGGTGGGTTTTAATTCTTTATGTGCTGAGGGGGATAATTCAGGACTTTTTCTAACAGCTGCGTTTTGTCGTCCCCATCAGCTCCACTGCTGACCGTCACACATCCCACAGCAACAGCTTTTGTCCTCCACTGGTCCCCAGTGGAAGGCGCTTCTTTTTACAACGTGCTGGTCACCAACCAAGACAGCTCTGACGACCACCAGGGCCTGAACGTGTACGGGGAGGGCGTCATCCTCACCGATCTGAGCTCCAACTCCACTTACTGTTTCTCTGTATTTGTTACTTACCTAGGTGCGAGCGGCCCAGAGTCAGAGACTGTGTGCGCACGAACAAACTAGGAGCTTACACAGTAAATGTGGCCAAAGCTCCAGGTTCACCATCTTATTAAAATACAACGTTCACACAATGCAGCTTTGAAACGACATATCCAGCATGCGTAGTTGTAATAGCTATTAACATTTGTTTGGGTAGAAGTTACATCCCATAATTTGCCATAAAACTCCACTTTGGTTTTCACTGCATGTTTAACACTCTTTAAAATAAATAAATCAATCTCGTCTTCTGTTGGTTGAAGTTCCTTCATTTTTAGATTAACTCTGTTCTTTTATTGATGTATTTTCTACAACTTAGAGGTAAAACATCAGGATGTGTATAAACGTGATCGGAGTACGTACTTTATAATATCTCAATGTATATGATAAAAAAAATATTTTCATGCTACATTCTAATAAAAATGCTGAATTACTATAAAGACACCTTTTAAAATTTTTTTTCCAACCTTGCTTGTACGGCACATTGGCGCATTTTGTTTTTAAATCAAGAGAGGGTGTTTTTGTAAAAGTGTTTTATTAGAAAACAAAATGCAACAAAGCAATAACTCAAACACAACACGAGCAGGGCCTGGGTGTGTGTGGTAAAAATATACCTTCAGAGTTTGCCCTTCAGGGGATTAAAACATTCTCAGACTGTCTACAAACGATCACGGACAGAACTGTTTAGCGCTGGCTCAGCTGCACCGTCTTCATGCTGAAATCTGAATTTAAACCGTTGACAAATCCACTTCTGTCCAGTCATGGATAGAAGCTTTTGTGCAGGCTGAAAATAACCCATGAGAAATTAAATCCAGAAAATGATGGCATGAAGCTGAGCCCTCAAGTCCAACTCTGTCCCATCTCGGCGTGCAGACAGACTTCAGACATTCTGTACAAACCCATGTCTTTTAGGGGCAAAACAAAAATGATAGAAAATAAAATGCCATTTGTCACTTTACAGATTTCAAATGAGAACTAACAACGTTCTAAGAGGGAGTAAAACACCGAAGAAACAGAGAGAAAGCAACATTACGTTGGCCAAAGACACCTTCTGATGCTAAGTCTGCGTGCTGATGTTCCTTCTCTTCAGCACGCAGCTGCTCAGACGAGTAGAGAAAAGGAAGAAAAACACAGAAGTAGAATAATATTGCTGCGAGTCGTTTACTCAGTGCTCTGACTCCTTCTGCGGTCGCTATGCTTACTATGTTCATTACTGGAGTCTCGCTGACGGTTCCTCTCTTTGCTGCCACTGTGTTTGTGAGACTTCTGTTCTCCATCCCGCTCTCGGTCCCTCTCTCTGCTGTGGCTGCGCTCTCTCTTCCTGCTCTTCTCCTCTCCCCCACTCTTATGCTTTCTTTCTCTGCTGCGGCTCCGGCTGGACCGTTTGGACTTCCTGTCTTCCCTGTGTCTGTCCCTGTCATTTTTGTGCCTTCGCTCATCTGTCTCTCCCCTGCTCTTCCTCTCCCTGGACCTTTCCCTCTCTGTCCCTCTGTCCTTCTCCTTATGGTGATCCCGCTCCTTCCTCCTGCTCCTGTCCTCCCCTCCGTCTCTTTCTTTCTCCTTGCGTTCGCTCCTCCGCTCCTTGCTGCTGCTGCGACTTCTTTTGCGTTCTCGTCGGTCTTGGTTCCTGTCTGCGCTACGGGATCTTCGCCTGTCCCTGTCCCCTCTGTCTCCCCGGTCCCCCCTGTCCCTCCCCTCCCTCTCCTTCTTCTGGCGGTCACGCTCTCGCTCCAGCTCGCGATCAAAGCTTGGGCCGCGGCGGTCTCTCTCGCGGTGGTGGCTCCTGCTTCTTGACCGTTTGGGCGACCTTCTGGGGCTCGGTGATCGTCTTGGGGTCCTGATGAGAAGCAAACGGTTCATTTAGAACAAAAAGCAGGGTACGGTCTTAAGCAAAAGAGTCACTCTCAATGTCTGAGTAGAAAGTGGCCCAAAAATTTATATAAAGAAAAACAGCCCAGTTGAATTACCTGGATTGGCGTCGTTCTCCTTGTTTCCCCGACTCTGAGTAAGCGGTCTCCTCCTCAGGCTCTTTCTGAGCCACCTTACGCGGCCTTGCCTTCATGTGCTGATCAATCTGCTTTTGTACAGGCACTGGGATCCGAGGGAACAGAGTGGAGAACCATTCCAGTTTGGTCAGGAATGAGCGCAGCATCTCTCCGATGTTCATCACACAGCCACCTCCTGCTTTTACGTCAAGCTCCTAAAAACAAAATATGAAGAAATGACACAGAAACGCTCACATTACACATAATTAGAACATGAGTAAGACTTCTTTGTAAATCTTGCCTCAAATAAAATTGATTTTGTGATGACCAAGTACTGAACCTTCACCTCTGTTCATCTAGCTTAATCTCTCATATCAATCAAATAAACTTGACCTAACATCTGATAATTAACAGAGAAAACAAAATAATAATTATCACAAATGATTTGCCTCAACTAACCAATCTGGAATATTCCTAGTCTGTAATTACAGCGTGAGCTCTAATAATCTTTCATTAAATCTGAAAGAACCATACTCCTCCTCCATATCATATTAAAACAGCATCTTCAAAAAACAGTAGCAATTGCATTTTAAAGCAAAAAAAAAATAAATAAAAATTAGGGGAACTGTTGTTCTGTTGTTTTGCTAAAGGGAAGAAGAAAGAGAAGCTTTTGCTTCCATTTTCTATTTCCCAAAAGCCTGACGGAGGATTTAAAAACTGCCCACAGTGTAAGTACAGATTGTAGCAGGTGGGTAAGTGCACTCCAGATGAATAGATATCAACTTTATATGGTAGAGAACAGCTGCTTTGCACTCACGCAAACCAACAGTGTTGAGATACAATATCCAATTCACCTGCTGCACAATGGGCATCTAAAGGAAAAAACAGGTGAATTAACCAGTGGCGTAGGATTTCACAGTGATCAGTTCAAATACAATGCAACATAACAGAAAAAGAAGGCCTGGTTGCACAACCTGGGGCCACATTGTATTTTAAAACAAGGAATAAGCAATAAAATAGAAGTCAGGTCACACTTTATTGCACCAGAGGACATGGATTTATGCAAAAAATGCATTTCTTTTTCTAAAATTTTAACAAACTACCTGTTTCAAGGCAGATGTTATAATTCGCATAAATTAAAAATTTAGTTTTGTGCAACAAGTCCCGATAGAAAAACCTTAAGACAAACAAAACAGAAAACCCACAGAGGGCATGCCTTATTATTAAATTGACTGAAAGGTTTACGCAGCATCTGATATGGTACTTACCCAGAGAAATAAACTGCAGCAGAGAAGTGAGCAAGTAAGCTAGCTACTCGGGCTTGAAGAACACAAATTGGGGAACAATTAAGCCAAATGAAGGCAAAGGTGAAAAATCAGCTATGAGCATCACAATGGAGGGGGCAAACTGGCAGCTTGTAATGTGTGCTGATTGACTGAATACTTTATAAAAAAAGTTACAAAAAAATATATATATAAGTTTAAATTATTACCCGAGGTGACATACCTCCTCATCATCCAGGAAGCCATCATACCACTCTAATAAATCTGTCGGAGGCTGAGTGTATCTGAGGAACAAACAAAATGCATAAGAGTACATCCACATGGACTAGTTGTCTACTAAGACGATCTATTTGTCCTGCAAGATTTCCCACCTTATGTACATGAATCCGAGTGCTCTGATGTACGGAGAGTCTGTGTGAGTGATCAGACCCATCAGCTGTTTGCGTGTCAGCTTCAGGGTGAACAGTTTGTAAAGAAGACAGAAAGCAGTAGAAACAATCCCACCGGTCCCAACGCCACGCACCTGCCACAAACAAAGGACAGATCTGATAACAAAATCTCTGCACATTACCTACAGGCAACATCTTCCTGGCACAAGCACTAAAGACGGGCGGTATTTGAACATCACTGGACTATTTTAAATGCAAATCTGGCAAATAAATGACTTCACTGAAAGCGTTTTTAAATCCTTACATAAAATGCAGAGGGACAAAATTCAAGAAATATAAAAAGCACGTACTTCTCACTTACCCCTCCGCACATTCCTGTCTGACCTGCAGTCTTTCTGCTTCCTTTTTCCCAGGGCTCAATGTGAGTCACCTGAAAGCACACACAGACACCCAGTTAAATAACTTCACATAAATACTTATGGAAGAAACCATCTCCAAGAGGACCGTGTAGCCAACTTAATGAAGCAATGGCATGCTAACTAAAATGCTGTAGGCTTAACAGAATGCTGAAGGAGGACAGAAATACTGACATATCTGCATGAGTGTTTATTTTTGTGGCAAACTAGTGTATTTTGCGCTAAAACTGCGTTTTTGTCTATGATGACTGGGGAGTCCTTAAAACTTCAGTGCCCAGAGGCCCCGCATTTTATAACACATTCAAGTACCTGTAAACCCAGCTAACCAACGCCACCTATTGTCCAAAACAACTCGGGTCGTTTGGCTGACGATGTTGGAAAGTTACTGATTAGCATGATGTGATAACATATTTATTAGCGTTTACTCAATATGAAATACACCTCAGTTTAATTCGACCCCATTTGTTCCTCCCTGTTGGTTTGTTATTAAACGAATATCGTACACTTTCTTCACGATAAAGCAAGGCAGAGTAGACGTGATTATCAAAAATAGCATGCGGGTTAGCAACAGCTAGCGTTCGCCTTACCTTGAAATAAATTTCGTCCACGACTTCATGGTAAGTCTTTAGTTCGTAGAGTTGAACTTTAAAATACGGCGAGGACAGTACATTGGTGAGAATCATTGGGTTCAGGTTCATAGTCTTTTCGTTGCCCCACAGGGGCAGTACATTTCCATGTTTCCCAGGCTTGGCAACGGCCTGTGTTGGTAACTGGTTCCCGACGTTAGCCATGTTAGCTGAATTCCGCACCGCGAAGCTCAGTTTTCTTTCAGGGTATTTCCGACTACAAAGCCATCAATTATAGATAGTGAATTGTCGATTGTTTACAATTTCGTCCGCTTCGTTTTTCTCGATTCGTGGATAAAATGGTATTAGGAACTTCCCGCCGCCCGTTTCAGCTAAAGTGCTAATGCGAGGTGGAACACCGGAACTGTAACGTTGGTGCTGCAGTATGAACAACTGGCTTCAACCGGAACTACGTCAATACAATTAACACTTGATTTAAGAAAATAAAAAGCACATGCCCATACACCACTAGTTTAACTTACGTATAACCGTGTAAAGATATATACAAAAATAGCGCAATTCCTTCTACTTTTATTATTAATATTATATTTCACTCACAACACCGAACAAAATAAATATTTTTTGATTTTTAGGTTAGTCGATACTTACTTTGAAGGGTCGTTTCCTAAACAGGAAGTAGTTTTGATTATACTTTCACGGTTCATGCAGTTGTCCTATATTTTTTATAACACTTGTCCGTCATATTTTTAAATATTGATTTATGACCTGAAAATAGCAGAAATGTTAAACACTCTTATTTTATGTATGAATAACGGGTAAAAGAAGAACCCACTCTCTTTATAAAGAAACTAGAATATACTTT
>JAOXNZ010000092.1:13737640-13749516 GCA_028566095.1 Kryptolebias brasiliensis
CTCTGACCTTTGATTTCTCTGCTCCATGTTCAGTGTGGTGAACACAACCATATCAAACCACCCAGTGGCTAAATAATCTGAGTTACTGATGGAAAGCTGGAAGATGCCTTTGATACTAATTAAGGTCACTTAGTTTGAAAACATGACTATAATACAAAGATTAATAATCTCTTTAAGGCTCGCAGCACATCTGGTCATACTATACTACAGTATGACCTCATTAAAACTAGTTCTTTCTAGTTTCAATGAGCTTTAAGGGCACTAACAAATTTATTCCTGTCTGTAAGAGGCCACAAAAACTTTCTTTGATGGTAGGTTACATAAACGTACTGTTTGTTTCTGTATGTTTCTTTTTACTGACTGCTTTGTTTTAGAAAATTAAAATGACTGAATTTGGCAAATTGAATGTTTCTTCTACCTTTTTTAAAAATGTCAAACATGCTGTTAATGAAAGTTCTTGGAGAAAACTTGGAAGCAGAAGGTCAGAGCTTTTCAAAAACTCGAGTTGGCTTTGAAAACTGCACTTGGTAATTTTCAGGTATATATTTTTATTTTTTTATTGAATGCGTAGAATAAGAATAACTGTTTTAGCTTGAAGTGCAATATTGCCCCATTAAATAAAACCGTCTCGGTGTCCTGCTTTGGGAACGTAGTGTTCATTGGAGCGTGAGCGTAATCTGTGTCATAAACTGAACTGAAAACATCCAGATAAGGAATGTTGCTCAGAAGTGTGTTCAGTTTCTGTAGTTGCCTTTTTCCCCAACATAAGTTGGGGCATTTTTAAGCAGGGGGGATGATGTAAGCTTTTAACTATGCAGCAGCAGGCAGTGTCTCAGATTACATTCAAATGTTGTTGTTTTTTTTTTTTTTTTTAGATTTGATGATCTTGACTCGTTCCGTACGCCTGTTTTCAGTTTGGTTTATCAAACACAAATGTATCGTATCTGTGTTACATATAAAGCCTGTCAGTTTCTTTAAGCTGCTTTGAATGTCTGCCGCCTGCTGATCATCATTAACAGGGCTATGATTATAAACTGTTACCTTTGTTTGTTCACTTGAGTGCTCATAAACAAATATTTAAGCTGTTCTGTAGTTTTTATTAGAAGGATTTTTGTGCTGTGTTGTTTGTTTTTGTCTGCATGAAAACGAGGCTCAGATACTCTGTTGGTTTTCTGAACGTTGAGCCTTTCTGTAATGTTTTGCCCTCTAGAGTTTTTAAAGATTTACAAGTTTTAACAAAAAGAGTATTAAGAAGTGCCATGGAGTTTTAAAGCTAAAACCAAAGCTTGAATTCTGCAGCCGTTTCACGAACGTTTTAAAATGCTTCGCAGAAACCGTGTGAGGATCCACTGTATGAAGTTTTACTTGTTTGCAAATAAAGACAGAAATACTGGTTCTAATAACAGCCTGTGTTGTTTTTTTCTTGTTCAATTGTAGCAGGGCTAATACTGTGGGCTTTTTCACTAAACTCAGTGTTTTGTTTTTATTCATCTGCCAATCAGCCAAATTACAGTTTATAGTTTCTGTTCTGGAGTTGAAGAATGGCCAGAGAAATGTTTTCTGCAGAACACTGATACAGATTTTTTTATTTGTTTGAGATTTTTGCACTTGATGCAGGTGTTACTGTAATGTTAGAGTCGCCATAGTTGTTTTAATTTCTGATCCCACATGGGTCTGTAAACGTTGAAGAGCATCGAAGCACCGGCAGACCAGAATTCCTTTGCATGTTTTTGCTTGTCAGGATCTCTGACTTCTTACCTTGTTGCTGTAAGTTCAGCGTGAACCCCGGGGTGTGTCTGAAGTCGACACGCACCATGACAGATTACTGTAGCTGGTTGGCTAAAACTGTGCATAAATGCAGAAATATGCTAATGCATTAATTTTGGTGAATTTTTAAAGGCATACATGTGTGCATTCTTCTTAAATAAGACAAGCAAAAAGCCATCAGCTTACACTGAGTTTGTTTCACACTTATAAGTGAAACCTAAAGCCTGAAGCCGTATCTTGTGCCTGTAAACTTATCTTCAGATACTTTACATTACTTGGGCTAATTAGTGGCAACACAAACAGGTATAGCACAATAAAATGAATGAAAGATTGGACTTTCGCTTTCAAAGCACAGAACTTAAAATTCTTATGCTAGTTTTAAAGTTTCCTTATCAAGGTGTAAAAATATCTCCTATATTGTTTATTCAGACTAGTAAAATCTTTGAGGTTAAGTTGTTTTAGAGGCAAAAACTCGTTCTTGAAGGTTTAAGTGGCTTTAGGTAAGGGAAAAAACAACATCAGGAAAGTCTTCAGAAATTGAAACTGGAGACTCCTGATCAACTTTGACCTTAAAATCCAACAAGGCTGCCCGTTGAGTATACACCAGTGACAGCTGCAGCAATAAACAATTTATTAGCACTACTGTCTGTCTCCTGAAAGCAGTCACTCTCTCTGTACTGTACTGCCTCTGTTAGCGAACATGTAGCAGAAATGTATTATATCTGCTTGTATTTCTAATAACGGTTAGTCTAGTTAGTGATTGCAACAATTACTTAATCCCACTGGTTTTCAACTTGCAATCTGAGTTTCAACTTCTGAGGTAAATGGACCACGGCATGAGAAATTCCCCAAACTGATTATTCTCACTGCTGTTGGCTGCAGGTAACATACTGACTATTCTTAACTACTCCACATAATCTACAGATAGATTATCCTTTAATAAAAAACAACACATGTTGGAGTCCACGACAAATTAGAAAAGAGATGATAATCAGAAAAAAAAAAAAAAAAACACTTTATTTTTCCACTGTTTTATTTGTTCTGTCTCAAAATTCTCAGTTACTTTTGCCAATACAGCACACCAAAGACAGGATCAATAGGAGTCCTGAGTAGGCTTACGAGTTCATTATGCACACAATCAGAATTAATCTGCACCAATCAGATAGCACTATATACATATGCAACTCAACACCAACAATACTTTGCTTTAATTCACCGTTTGGTTCTCTTCCTAAAACCACAAAGGCTTTGTTTACGCTCTAACAAGGTGCTCTGTGGATTAGGAGCTTTACAATCATTTCTGAAGCTGCCTTTATTTTGAATAGAGTCTTTAAAATTTCCCCAGGCAACTTTTGTCCTTTTTCTTTTTTTTTTTTTTCCCCTGGAGACTGAAGCGTAAACAAAGCCTCGTTCAGCAGAAAGCAAGTAGAAGCTTTATCAAGGCCATTTCTACCACTGAGACTGAAGACGCTCTCAGGCTAAATTTAAAGGCAAGCGAAGCAACGTTAACCAGAGCTTTGTGTAATAGGTGATACACGATCAGTGTAATAAATATCATAAAAGGCATAGTTTGTACTAATCAGATACAACCCATGTGAATAACTGATTCAAAGTGGCTTCGTCCTCTAACACACTATAAACCGCAGGAGGTAGAGAAAAGCAAGCGCACACAAAATAAATGATGTTTAACATCAAACTCAAAAAAAGGCGAGCTATTGCACAGCTACCCAGATAATCAACTTTGCGAAAAGCAAAGGTTGGATGTTCTCACACGCACCCACACGTGCACGTCAACACACTCGCATAGACGTACGTGAAAGCAGGTTATTTACAGCTCAAAATGGCCCATGTACAGCGAGAAAACACATCAAAATAAACGTGAAGCTGAACGGAACAAATGATGGGACGATGATTTGACCAACAGCCTGCCAAAGTTTGTATGAACTTAATAGTCTACGTTGCCGTTGCCATGGGAATGCTTCAACAATCGAAACCAAGAGAAATAACATCAAGAGGACAGAACAAAATCCGCTCTGTTGAGTTTTGGTCCAAATAAATATTTTCAATCAGCTGAACCAGCTGTCTAACGGTCACCGTCTCTATGGTTCTAAAGGCCTGTAAAAAAAAACAAGAAGTCCTATTGGTAACCCTGAGGTTGATCCAATCTGGGTTTTACCATTCACATGGGTAAGGCAAGTCAGAGTGAAAAGTTCAAACTTTGGCATTTCTCTGCTCCAGTGTTTCGGTTTTCGTGAACAATCACGCATTAACACTCGAGATGTAAGTACAATCGTAACACTGGTTTGTGTTCAAACAGGATATAAATAACAGTGCGTTATAACCCAGCACAGCATAATTACTGAAGAAACGTCGTTATTGCACATGCTCATACAAGATCTCCTGCAGAGGAGAGGAGTGGGGACGTGTGTTGAGTCTGGTTCCATCTGAGTCCTATTAACATAAATCTTACTCAGATGGCTCCATCTCCACATTCTTTTATTCATTCATTTAATGCCAATAACACACTTCTGGGACCTAAAAGAAGCAGTCTGGGACTTAAACAGAACCTTTCTCTGTCATCGCAAAAATATTAATAAACCTTGGCTAATGGCTGACATCTCAGGCTTCCATCCACAAATGCAGACACATCTAGTATACAACCTAACTACTGTACATTCCTCCATCATGTGTAATGATAGCTTATGAAGTCTTTTTTTTTTTTGCATTGCATTTGCAAAAGGATGTTAATAAAAAACAAGCCACAGATATTAAAGTTGCAGGTGAGTTGTCTTTGAGTGGGCTGTTCAGATACACAGTTCAAACTTTGTGTACACACGCGTGTGCAGAATTTCTCTCTCAAGCCATTTTTCAACATTCACAAACATCTTTTTTCCTCGTCCACTGTCTGTCTAGCTTTGGGTAGTTGCTCTCAGAAGCAGATGGATGTATTATAGACAGCTGCTCCTGTAACAAGTCCCCCCCTGACTTACTGTTAATGTGTGTAGTCATGAATGAGCAGCTAAGACAGATCAATCAGTAGGACGTACGTCACTGAAACCACCAGGAGCACTTTTCAGTCGGCCCTCTGTTGCACACACGACAAGGCAAACTGCTGACCGTTTCACTAAAAGACAACGACACGCGAGATGAAGGAGTAGAGAGAGAGAGACCCAAACAGGTGGGAGGGTGAGGCTCAAGGAGCAGATTATTGGTACGAACAGAGGAAAAGATGGAGCTTGGGCGGGTTGGTATGTGGAGCACGAAGGAAGGTGGGTGGAGGGACTTGGCTGGTTTAGCACAGAGGTCAGAGGTCATAGCACTGAGGCTGGTTCTTTAAAAGTCTAAAGCAGGCATTGGCTGCTCCGCTTCCTCGCTGCCAGACGCTGATTGGCCGCCGCCCTGGAGGATCCAGAAGCACCGCTGGTCTTCAGGACACTGAGATCAGCAGGCTGGTCTCTGGCAGCACCTCCTGAGTCCTCAGCTGGATGTGGACAGAAAACAGAGACTCTTCATTTAATGACCCTGACAGAATCAGTTAAAACTGTGAGAGCAGGTGAAATGTTGAAGGAATAGTTTGACATTTTGGATAACATGTTTATTTACTTTGCTATTTAGAGTTAAATAGATGGAATCTACTTTCTTTTATAAAACCTGACTAGTATTGTTTTTGTTTCTCTTGAAGTGACTTTCTTATCAAATGTTTTTTAAAAACTAAAAGTTTTTTCTATCTTTCTGTTGTCATTTATACCAAAACAGTGTCAGACATTCATATTAAACATGTCTTAAGTTTTCCATAACGAGGTAAGGACTGTTAATGTCATCTCTGTGTGTCTGATAGTGGCTCGTAGAATTCCTCAGCTATAGTTTTACTTCATTTTATTTTATTTCATGTTATATTTTGATGCCAGCTTGTCAAAAATTTACTGATACTGCCATCTATCTCTCTGGAGATCAGACAACACAGCTCAGAAGGAGGCAGAAGGAACATACCAGTCATATTTTTCTGTTGTGAATCAATTTCTGTAGATCTCTAGAGAGATAAAAATGTATAAAAGCATATTTATGAGCATGAAAATAATATTTTTTTAAAATATTAAAATAACAATCCCGTGGAGCACAACATAATTATTAGATATGACTGTATGAGGTGAAAGGCTCATCATCTCCTGGTTCAAATGTGAGATATTTATCTCGTTATAAAACCCTTATAAACAAAGTGAATACATGTTTCCAAAACAAATGTCACACCAGTCATTTTTAAAACAAAAAAACCACGACAGCGAGGTTTGGTTTGCTGAGCAAAATGTTTGTTTTGATACAACTGTGAAAAGCACTTGCAGATGACAAGCTGAGGACGGACGATGAGACAGAAAGCGAAGCAGCTGTGCGGACACACGACATCACGCAGTGCTTTGGGATGTCAGAATCATCATCGTGGCGTGAATCTATGACAACGCTCGTTCCTACAGTTAAAAAGCAGCAGTCGAAACTTTCCTTTAGTCTGTCGCACATCCACCCCTGATTCTCTGTCAGCTTGCACAACAGGGTGGAAACTTTACACTGTGAAGTTATTTTAGTCTTCACTGCGGAGCGCCACAAGCTGTAAATAGACTCAGATTTAACAGAAGAAGCTCACTGAAGAGACACTTTGTTGTACGTGAGTGTCAAAACAAGTTATGGTCAATAAAACTATTAGTTCGTAAACAGTTACTTTCTAAAGTAGTGTGCTTGTAGAAGGATTTTGAGATCATTACATGAAGGTAGCACCTCCGATAATTCCCGTGTCTTAGTTTTGTTGAATGCATGTTAATCAAACAGGCAAAGTTTAGTAAAAATGAAGGTGGTTTGATTGTTACACAGGATGGTAAAGCAGAGACGCTAATATGGTTAGAAAAGCAGGTAAAGTGATGAAAAAAACAAAGAGACCCTGGGACCATATGTTCCTCGTTTTGTCAGACAATTACCAGCGTAAGGACAGGAAGGGGAGGAGCTCAGAGAGGAAAGTCTCAGCTCGTTCCTCTGGGGTGGGGAGGGGTTGAGGGAAGGAAGGAGGAGAGACAAATTCAGAATGAAGGAACAAGTAAGACGGAAAGGTGATGAAACTACGACAGAAATATTTCCGACACCAGCAACGTCACACCACGTAATGCTGATAATAACACAATAATGTGAAGTTCGAACACAGAAAATCGAACAAATACCAGCTGAGGGGGCAGAGGAAGCAGAAATGTTTGGTTACCTCTAAATTTGTCCTTGCTTTCTTCAAAACATCACGAGTTCTTGATACTAGAAAAAAAACAAAAAAACAACAACAACAAAAAAGAGGATTTGTTTGTGTTGCTACAGGACAGAGTCAAATCCTGACACACAATCCTGTCTTATGTGTTCATGTTAACCTGCAGGGACGTGTGTTAAACTTAAGGAATAATAAACCCCCATGTTTATTGTTTCTGTCAAACTCCATTCTGGAGTTGCTCTTCTCTGCCATGAAGGGACACGTGCTCCCTGCTGGAAAAGTTGTATTCAAACCTTTTTAGGTCTTTGGTTTGACTCTCACCCTCCCAACATTCTCATGAACTCGCGCACATAAACACTCACACTGGTTGACTATGAAGTGCTCCATGGTCTCCTTGGTGCGACTGGTGTTCCTCAGCCTTTGTACCGTTCCCTTAAGAACCTCTTCCTGCTCAGATATTCGCAGTTTTAGAGATAAAATCTCCTCCTGCATGCACTGCTCCTACAAACACATGCACACAAAGAGTGTATGAGTTTTTGTTAAAAATGTTGAAAATATAATGTTGTGTTCTTCAAACCTTCTTAAGGTTTTGGATGGAGGGATCAGTGTTTGGAAGAGCTGCTCTCCAGAACATCTTCAACAGAGCTGTTGCTTCCTCCAAGATCTGCCTCAGAGTCTTGGTGTTGAACAGAAGGCTCTTTATACAGCCATAGTCCAGAACCTAAAAGCACATCTAAGTTAGCCATACGTATATGTTTGCTAGTTCCCTGTAAATATTCCTCACAACTTGGATTTTGGAACCAGACCAGCTCTCTGCTCTCTTTCTGGTTGCCCTCCAGGAGCGGCAGGCTGAGGCAGGCCTGCAGGGTGGTCTCCATGCGCTGGACGAGACTTCGGCCCTCTAGGACTTGCTGCTGCAGGGCGCTGAAGTCGTCCACATGGCCGATGGCGTGGCGACCATTACGGTTTGCAAACGATCCGTCTGGTGCCTCCCCCTCCAGTTCAGAGTGCGGCTCGAGGAGGTCTGCGTGAGATATAACAGAGGTGGATTGAATTTGGGAAGGACTTTGATGTAAATATATATTTATATTCTCTTATGCAAAACAGATTTATTAATTATGCAGTGGCAGGCAGATTAAAAACAACAGCTAAAAGTACAACCCCAATTCCAAAATGCAGTGTTTTTAATGCAGTGCTGCCTGAGGACCTGAAGATCTCAGGGATCCAGTATTGACTTTCAGTCTAGTTCTTTGAGCTCAGAGGTTGTTTCAGGGTCTTGAATTCTTTGGATGATATTATGAACTACAGATGATGGGATATTCAGTCTTTCCAATTTCCTGTAGCAGAAATTGTTCCATTATTTTTAAACACAGTTTTCACAGACTGGTGAACATCTGCCCATCTTTACTTCTGAGAGATTCAGCCTCTCTAAGATGCTCTTTTACACCCAGTTCTCTTAATGATCTGGTGCCAATTTACCCAACGAGTTGCAAAATGCTCCTCCAGCTGTTTCTTAATAGTACCGCTTACCTTTACAAACTTGTTGCAGCTGTTTTAAAACTATATATTTTCATGAAACTTGTATCATTTTGTAATCATTTGATATATGTACAATGTTCCACTGTGAATAAAGTTTGGGTTTATGAGATTTGCAAATCCTAGCATTCTGTTTTTATTTACATTTTACATAACATCCTAACTTTTTTGGAATTGGGGTTGTGTTATTATTACAAAGCAGTTTAGTTTTATTTATAATAAACTGAAACATGTAAGGCAGACTAAGGTGCTGAAGTATAGCTGCAGTTAAATTCACACCATTTGCAGTGCTATGGCTGTCATCCAGGTCTGAGTAGGGGGGACCAGGAGATCCACAGTTAAACAGACCAATGTCCCTGACTGGTGGAGATGGAGCTGGGTCTGCGGAGCACGCACACACACACACACACACACACAAAGCAGGCTTGAAAACACAGCAGCACAGCGCCTCACAAACATGTTGTGCTGCAGTGTGTCGGGGTTATGTTTAGAAAGCTCTGTCTAACCATGCAGCAGCTGCCGTCTGTAGAACGTTTCTCTTTGAGGACTGGCCGTGAGGGCAGACAGAGAGGGAGTCCGTGGAGACCCACCGCCGAGCTTCTGTTCCAGCTGCTTGTGGAGCTCCAGCTGTTTGAGGGCGCTGTTTTCCTGGACGCTGCTTTGCAGCTGCGCTCGCAGACTCCTCACCTCACCCAGCAGCTCCCCCAGCTCCACAGGGAGACCTGCCACTTCACACAGGTACCCTGGAGAAGAAAGACAAGTCCTTTTTCTTAAACCTTTTACTGTATCAAGTATCACTTAAGCAAAAATTTAAACATCAAGGGCTGTAAATGCAAACTGTTCTTTACCTATTCTCTATCAGCCACAAGATGGAGCCAATGTAACAAAATTAATAGAAAACAATGTACTACGTAATAACTTAAATTTTAGTTGTAAAAAGTAAAATATAGATATATATATTTGGATAATAGACTGACCTTTGTTTGCCTTTGTGCTTGAACACACGCGATCATAAACATGCAGTTCACTCTGCAGGGAGTGGATCAGCTCCCTGCTCTCACTCAGCTGCTGCTGAAGCAGAGACACCTCATGCTGGAGCCTGGCGAATCACAAACCATCATAACTGCATAAAGTAAGAGGAAAAATGACACAGAGATTTTCTTTTTTTTTTTTTAAAACAGACTTACCTGTTTGTTTTGTCCTGGCTTGCCTGTCGCTCCTGCCTGAACGTGTGAATCTGCTGTCCCTGCTCCTGAGTGTGAGCCTGAAGGCGTCGCAGCTCCTCCTTCCACTGCTCGGCCTCCAGCTCTGCCTGCTTCAGGCGGGTGTGTGCTGTAAACACCGCCTCCCGCAGCTGCACCACCTCCTCGTTTGTGTCTGAGAGACAAGGGGACACCAGATAGGTTCACATGCCCCCAAATCAAACTAGTTTCGGTCCAGTGTCTGCAAGCAGTTTGATGAATCACCTGTACTGGCCTGCAGGCGAGACTGTAGAGCAAGGTTTTCCTCCTTTAGGACTCTGATCTCATTAGACAGTTGAGTAACTGTGTCCAGGCCCTGAATATAGATGTTTGTTGGTGCTCCTGTACAATAAGATAAGATTATTTCATTATGATGTGAAAGAGATGATCCTCAGTAATTGTTATAACTTTAATGTAGGAAGATAGATCACCTCCTTCACGCCCAGTAGAAACCAGTTTCTCCTCCAGCTGTTTTCGGAGCCTCTCATTGGTTCTGATGGACTCCTCCAGACGCTGACGGAGACACCTCACCTCCTGCAGGTGCTCCTCTATCAAATTCACTCCTGAAGGCATGTAAATAAGTTAATTTGCTGGTTCATGTTTTTAAATATAAGGTAAAGCTATGATAAACGTCTTTAAAACAAATGGGTGTCACACCTGCTTGGCTGCTTCCTGTTTGGTGTCCAGAATAGCCTCTGACTGGCTGAACAAAGTTCCCCATGTCCCACAAAGGCCTTCCTGATATTAGACCTGAGTCAGAGTGGATGGAGTGGCCCTCTGAGATGCCACCAAGCTGGTATTGTTGAAAGGCATGATGGGATAGCTGGTTGAAGCTGGAGAAATCGTGCTGGTTTTGAGCACCAGATGAAAGACTGAACAGAGTCTGGTCATGGGGAACCGGGAAGCCTGTAATCACACACAGGAAAGAACGGCTGAGAAAGACACTCACGGGAAAATCAAGGGTAGACGTAAAAACAAAACTCAAATGTTTCAATCATGCCACACACTGTTTCCAGCCCCTCACCCCTGTTCTGCATCTGTTTGTACAGCAAGTCCAGCTCTGGGCGAACAGCGATCACAGACAGGGCCCTGGGCCGGGGGTCATAACCCCAGATATCAGGGCCAGGGGAGGGGATAGAGGGGGAGGAGACGGGAGTACTGAAAAGGGCTGGAGGAGAATGATGGAAAATGAAACATACAGAACAAAAAGTATGAAAAGGTGTTTTTCTTTTAGCCATCTTTGTGTCCCATACCTCCAGCTGTCTGAGAGGTCAAACCAACAGTGGCTGAGCAAAGCATGTTGGGACAGCTGCTGGAAGTCTTGAGGAGACCATGAGGAGGAGGGAGAGATGGAGGGACTAGAAGAGGGGTATGAAAGGTGAAGGGATAGGAAGATAGATTTTCTAAAAACAAAGAAAAATGACGCTCAGTACCTTCTGTCTCTGACATGTGTCCGCGCTGCCGCGGCTGCTGCTCCTCCTGAAACTCTCTGGTGTCCAAATCCGAGCCCAGATCCAGGTCTTCATTGGTTTGGTACTCATCAGACACCAAGGAGGTCCTGTCTGAATGATCAGTGGTCTCAGAGAGGGCGTGGCAGCTGGACGGGGTCTCGGGATGCTGCTGCAGTTTGGTGTGGAGCGACTCGATGAGTTTATCTTTCTTCTGCAGCTCCTTGCTCAGCCTGCACGAGGACACAGGATGAGAATCAGCCAAATCTTTCTGAGCAAGCCTAGAGAAAAAATATTTCAGGTTTGCCTATTGGGACACCTGGTGGCTGTTTATTGAACTACAGCACCTTAAATGACCTGTGAGCACCTTCCTGGCACTTTTAGCAACCACGTGGAACACTAGTGTGTCACATGACAGGAAACTAATTACTTCATAGGAGTCAAAGCTCTGCAGAATTTATGAGCTAAAGCTAATACCCTTAGAGCACTGAGTGATACCACTGGGTGTGGGTTGAAGGGATTGACTAAATGTTGTATCAAAGCACTAAAACATGCTCACATACAAAACATCATTTTCAGAACGTGCTTTTTGGTTGAATCAGATACACAAAGATGTATGCTAACTGTACATTGACTATGAGATTTTTA
>JAOXNZ010000092.1:13751158-13762104 GCA_028566095.1 Kryptolebias brasiliensis
TACAGCTGCAAAGATGATGCAGATTACAGCACCATCATCTGGAAACAGTGAAGGCACCACATATGAATCAGATGTAACCCAAATATAAAATAAATCTAAAAGACATAAGATGCTGTAGAGTGTGGAGTTAGTACCTTCCGAGGGGTGCGTTCCAGGCTGGAGGCGTAGTCGCTCGTGGCAGACAAGGAGCGGACTCTGAGCTGCAGTCCACGGATCACTTTGTGGCAGTGGGTCAGCTGTGAGCGCAGATCCTGGACCAGATGCTGGAGGGACGCCGACTCATCCCCCGTTTCATAAGCTCCTCTGTTTCCAGTGTACCAGCCTCCTCCCACAGTGTCACAGCTCTGGTGATGGGACAGCGATGTGCACATCTCCAGGTCGTCAAACTCTGAGTGGAGGAGTGAGGGAGAGACGTACTGAAAAACTGAAAAATCAGGAGCTGTGAGTGTATTTTGGTCTGAGAGACACAAGATCTGCGTGAATCACCTGGACTGCTGGTGTCTTCTCTCTCTGCTTCGTTCTCACTGCGGCCACAGGTCTCATAACCCAGATCCTGGAGGTCCACCTGCACCTGCTTACTGGCCTGCTGGACAGATGTCTCTGCTGCACGGACACAGAGGGAAGTCAGAACCCGACTGTGGTTTTATGCACTTCTTAAATTCATGTCAGCCTCCTTTTGCAGATAAACTCAAGATAAACTCACTGAGCAGATCTCTGTAGTCCTTCAGCTGCTCAGCCTGAGCCTGGACTGTGGCTTCAGACACCATCAGCCTCTCCTGCAGCTCTCTGATCTCCGACCGAAGATGAGCAGCCTGCACACGGGGACCCTCTTTAATATCCTGACAGAGCCCCCCCACCTCAATGCTGTCACTAACTGACTCAACCGTCTGCAACAACAAACAGGTTCAGCAACAAAAAGGACTCCACAGAAACATCATTTAATTATTTAAACTACCATGTCATAACATGTACAACTGAACTCTGTCTACAACTGCAATAGAGAAAAGCTCCTGAATGTGGTATCATAAGACATAAACCAAATTTAAGTTACCGTCTGAGTTTGGTGGGGCGTCAGATCCAGAGAACACGGCCTCCTGCAGTGCCTCTTCCCCGGCTCGTTGCTCTGACTGGCACAAGGAGGACCTCGCTTTCCAGACACCACCTGAGATGTTCCCAACTTCTCATCCTCTTCTGCACTACCCTCCTCCTCTTTCTCTTGGTTCAGATTATTCACCGTGTCCCTCAGCCCCACCGCTGCAGGTCGACCTGGATTTTCCTTCAAAGCCTGATTCTCCTGCTGCAGCCTCTGCAGGGCAGTCCTAGCAAATAAAAAACAACCCACAAAGCAACACTATAATGAAAACTTTTCAAACAGTCCAGAGGGGCAAAAAGCTCAATCAAAACTTAAGCATTTCTGAGGAGATCGTGAACTGTGCACCTCATCTCAGCCAGAGAGTTGAATCCATCCTTTTCCAGCTGGGACTGGATTTCTTCAAGCTCAGCTTCAAGTGTCTCCTTAGATTCTTCAAGCTGTTTTATTTCAGCTTTTTGGAGCAACGAGCGCCTTACCAGCCCTTCAGTCACATCATCAGCTCTTTGAGACTTCAAAAAAAAAAACAGAAGAAAGAAAAAACATTAAAACATTTTTTACTCTTGCTGTTCAATGACTAAACTGGTTTAAATCAGATCAGTTTAGGTAGAAAAGGTAATTCACCTGAACAGAGTTCAAACTTCTGCTGCTCACATTGTTGTCATCCTCCTCTATGCTGTCTGTGAACTCCTCACTGCTGCCGTCTTCATCATCTCCCTCCTCCTCCTCTGAACTGAGCTCTGGAAGCACAACAACCATTTAAGAACAGCACACTTTCTTTAGTTCTTTCATGTAAATCCTAAACTGCATTTCTCCTTCTTATTCTGGTCATTTTAAAATGTCTCTCGCTCCAGCAGCCCCCTCTCTTCCCCCTGCCTTTCCTTCCTCAGATCTGTCTCTGCTTTGAATCACCACATTGGAAGTCACGGGACTGACGGGAAATGTTATGTCACAGGTTGCTAACCAGCCAAGAACGCTCGAGCAGCTCAGCTGTGCCTGGGTTTATAAGAGCTGCTCTAAACCCTGAACCCTCACACAGGCGTTATAGATCCTGCACACGAAGAGGAGTCAGTGCTGATTGTTTTCCTTGTATCGCATTTCTTTTGTGTTGTGTTACTTAGGGATTGTGTACAGTGATACAAAGGAAGAGGGAGGAATGTGAGTGGATGTTGGTCTGCAGGAAACAGGTTCAGTGGAAGCGTGACAGAGAAATTTTAAAGGGAAACAGGCTCTAGTAACACATTATACAAACTGGATCTCAGGTGGACTGCTGTGAGTCTACAGGCAATCAGAACTAATGGAGTCATTTAGAATCAGAGCAAGTTCAAAGGCACTTATTTTTAACATTTAAACAAGTGAGAGATTAAAATCTATGAACTGCTTTTGTTACTAATGAAGGGAAACCTTTATTGATCGTGCTCTGTAAGGTCAGAGGTTCAACTGTGGGGCTGTTTGGCAGTACACAAACTAGCTGTCCCCGCATGTCAACATATTTTTTTTTATTTTTGGTGATTTTGAAAATCTAATGGTTACAGCAGAACAGGCATGCAAACACAAAGATCAGACCATGCCACAATCTCATGCAGGAACATGAAGGAAAAACTGACTTGGACAAATATCACTTGACATGGATGATTAGATTTAATAATGTCTCATTAGTCTTTTTAGATTTTATTTGTGACAATTAAACCAGTGCATAGCAGGTGTTCTTGTGCAAAATCTCACATCAAGACAGAAGGTTGAGGACAGAAATGTGTTTTTAGGATTTAAAACGGGAAAAACACACTGAGGTTTGACTTTTTTTTTTGTTGGTGGGTGGGTTGGAAGGAGTTATCAAGCAAAGGGACATTTCAGGTTTGGGACATTTTTTTTTTAAAGAATTCCCAGTCGAACACAGTTAATAAGAAGACCATAGCAAAAGTGCTTTTGACAAAAGGCAAGCACATGTTTATTTTAATGCATTTAAAACACACAAAAAAAAGACTTGACAGTAAATCATCTTAGAGGCCAGAAAAAAAAAAAATCAGAGCAAAAATTCCCAGAACTGATCCTTGATTTCAAGCAAATATATCAAAAGTGAAGCAAATCCTTAAAAATTACCATAACATTAATATATAATAACGTGTATCTCTCAGCTTTCACTTTATGAACTTCTGTCTCGTGCACATTTAAATGAAGCAGAGAAAGTTTACACCACAAACACTGGTACAAATTTAGGTACCAGGCAGTATTTTTTTTTCCTAATTTGGGGTTTTGTCGAGTGTGCACATCCTGTTGACAAACAAATGATATAAAACAGATGATGGATGGTGGAACGTTTCACTGCAAGGCATGAGCTTGAGTTTCTCCACAAGACGAAACTTTACTTTGACAGAAAGGCTGGAAGAGTGACACCAGTGAGAGACGGTATACAGACATGGCGATACAAAAACGACAAAGCAGGCAGTTATCAAAAACAAAACATGTTCACACAACAATCACAAGTTAATAAATAAAACTCTGAGTTGCACATTGTAATTTCAGACTACTCAATTCTGAGTAGAGTTAACAGGACAAAGCTGCCTTCTAACTGAGGGTCAGATTCTGCTTTATTTCCTGCTTTGAGTTGACTTGCCTCATCATGTTCACTCTTTAAACATTTCTAAACTCGACCCTCGGTGGTTAGAAACAACTCTGCCTCACATTTAGAGCACCAGTGCGGCTCAGGAGTGCTGAGCATCAAGGAGCGTTAGTGAGAGTGCCGCCTGCAGCCTCAGAGGCTGGACCCTGCCCATTCCCACCTCCAAAGTCAGGCTGCCTTTTAGCTGCCCTTTCCAGCTCCAGGGTCATGCTACGGGTCCTGGCCAGGACCTCCTCCAACTGCCCACGGAGCGCCTGAACAGAATCTAGCTCAGTATGGAGGATCTGGATCTTCTCTGAGCTGCTGCAAAAAGAGGAAAACGTGTAAAACAGCTGACTTATAGTCACAGATAATAGGACAACCACACAGGATGTGGGCGCTTCCTCCTTACTTGTCACTCTTGTGAAGGTGTGTCAGATTTTGGTACAATCTCTTCTCAGCCTTCAGGGCATCATTCAGCTTGTTGTACTCAGACACCAGCTGCTCCAGCACACACTAATGTACATTGATAGAAAGAATTATTCAGAAAGTCAAGTCACTCTTAAGCAGTACAAACAGTCCAAATGTGAGAAAATCCTACTTGGTGGTCAGTGCTGTCTTTTGCTTCTTCCAAAGAAGAACGTAGATCAGAAATCTCCTTCTGCAGAGGAGAAGCAGTCTTGTGAGATTAACTGTAGCATTGACGTTTTTTCTGGGTGCATCATCTCCAGGTCTAAACACATGAATACCTGAGCCTCCATCTCTTTCTTCAGCACCAGCTGCATGTCCTCCTTCAGAGCCTTCATCTCTGCCTCAGTCTCCTTTTGCACAGCCTCTTCCTGAACATGAATCAGCTCCTGACACGAAGCATACCATTAGCATCATGAGGACACAGCAAGAGGAAAATCAAAGGAAGGACGTATAACCAGATACCTTAATAAAGGCTTCCTTTTCTTTGAGGAGCCTTCGTAGGTGCTCCGCCTCTCCTCCCATGTCTCTCTCCTTGTCCCTCCTCAGCTCACACAGTTCATGTTCTGTTTGTGCCAGCTGCCTGCGAAGCTCCTGCTGCTGACCTGTCCGCTCACTAATCACTAAAGAAAGCCTGTAGGAGTAGTCCTGACAGAAACAGAGTGAAGGCTGTTTGATTAATCTTTGCTTTCTTTCGCTCAGATCTTTCCATTTCTATACCAGTGCTGCTGCCTACCTGCAGATACTGGTCTTTGGAGCTGAGTGTGTTGAGCAGATCTTGGACCTGTGCTTGGTGTTCATTAGTTTGGTGGCTGCGGTCTGACAACAGCTCCTGGAAAAGCTTCTCCTTAAGAGCCAGACGAGACTTCAGCTCCTCCACAACCTCTGTGGGACCAGCATGCACTCTGGCAACGAGGGCAGCTGTTAGATCCTGCACGCAGACAAAGAACAGTAAACAGTGTCAGCAAAACTGCTGTATTTGTCAAACTGAAACTGGTAACACAGGTCTGTGGTGAGTGTGTGTGTCACCTGCATCTCCTGGCTGCGTGTCTGCAGAGCAGCTTGCAGCTGGTTAATGATGACATCTTTCTCTCTCAGGGTGTTTTTCTCTTCCTCCTCGCTCTTCTGCTTCAACCACTGGAGGTTCCTGTAGGCTTCTGCCGCCTGCTCCAACTCCAGCTCTTTACTCCGCACCAGAGCATCCAGGCTCTGATGTTTCGGGAATCACAGGAGGAACCAAACAGAGACGTTACACGCTGCAAACGGCTGGAAACCGAACCACAGCGGCTCAGATCTGTGTTAGGAAACGTACCGTGATGGTTTCCTCGTTGTTGGACAGGATGCAGCGAAGTCTCTCCAGGTCTCGCTCCTTCTCCCTGAGGGCCAGCTGCAGCCTCCTCAGCTGGCCATCACGTTCCTCCAGACAGCGGAACTTGTCATCAATGGAGCGCTGCAGGCAAGAATTTAAACTTCTGCTGATTAGTGCATGCTCCTGCATTCAGTTTTCAGGAAATTATCTGCATTTCAAGCTCATATTTCTTATAAGCTAATTAAATACATCAGAATCTACAAGCTAGATGCAGAGCTACTGCAAGATGCCTAATGTGCTCCAGTCTTTACAGGATTGACACAGTACATAAAGCAGAAGTTTAGACAAGATGCATTCAGTATCAAGAGCATTTTGGGTTTGTTTGTTGTTTTTATGAGGCTACCCTGAACTTCTGCACTGTGAGTGTTTCACCTCCAGAGCTCTGTCTCTTTCTTTAATCCGCTCCCTGAGCTTCTCCAGCAGGACATCTCTCGGTTTGGAGCTTTTCGTTGACTCCATCATCTCTGAATACTCCTACAGATGGCAACATTTACAGACATGATCAAAAATCTGTATAAACAAAAATGTGCATTTGTCTGTGTGAAGCGTGTGACGTCACCTGTAGCTGTAGCTCCTTGTCCTGCAGGGAGTGTTTGACCTGTTCAATGATCCTGTTTTTTTCCTCCATCGCGGTGTGTTTCTCTGCCTCACACTCTTTCAGAGCTGCTTCCTTAGTCTGAAGCTCAGAGCGAGTTTTCTGAAGGGCGCTGTGCAGATCCTACATCCAGCAGCAGGACAAGAGGTTACATGCGGGGTCATGTGTGTTTGGTTTGATTCACACATTTAGAACAAACACTACTAACCTGGTTGTGTTTTTCCGTGGCTTCCCTGTGCTGCAGGGCCTCTTGGAGGTCAGAGTTGAGTCTATCCTTGAATCTCAACAGGTCATCTCCATGCCTTTGGCTCTGTTTTAGGCTCCTCTGGCTGGCCTCCAGCTCCAAACCGAGGGAGAACATGGAGCCTTGCACCCTGACCAGCTCGTTCTGCAGCTGGGCCAGGGTCAAGGACTCACTCATCCCTGCCGGCACCTGGAGAAAGAGTACCTCTTCACCTTTCTTACTAGTGATCAAGGCTCCAAACACAATACAATATATACATGAGGTCTCACCTGGCTTTGAGAAAGCTGGTTGCGATGGGCCAATTCTTGCAGCTTACACAGAGTGTTGTTTTGTCCTTCAATCAGATGGTACAGCTCCTGAGCCTTAGAGCAGAATAAATGATCGAAATCAGCTAATTCTAAAGCAGGTTCAGATATAATCTCAAACAGACACGTGCTGCCCTACACTCACCTCGCTGTCCTTAGTACTGATGGACTCGGTGAGGCCCTGAATGGTCCTCTCCTGACTCTGAGCAGCCTGGCGAAGTGAACGCAGCTCACACTCCATCTCATTCAGCTTCTCCTGCAGCTTCTAGAAATAGAGAGCAAGTTGGAAGGCGTAAGTCCTCAGATCAACTGAAATAAAAATATCCAACTGTGTTGTGTTATTATTTATTTATTTTTTGGATGCCACACCATATTGTTGGTCTCGCTCTCCTGGATCTTAGCCTGCAGGGACTGAACCTGGAGTTGAGCCTTCTGCAGCTCGCTGACACACTGACCAGCTGCACACTCGTACTGGTTGAGTTGACTCTGCTGCTCTTCGACGAGAGTCTGCAAAAATGAACACGATACAAAGGTTTGAAACGGCAACAGTCTTTGATCAAAACAAACAACTGAAGTATTAGGAACATATTTTAATTAGAAATTCATAAAAACACAAGTAACCGGAACACTAGTTCATATAATACTGATATGCAAGGTACGTAAACCATGCCCATTCATGTGTTTAGTCAGGAAAGGACTACAAGGAAAAGGAATCACTGGTCTGGTTCGCGAGCATTTGTATACATGAGTGAGCACGACTGAGTGCACACAAAGGGTTCCTCCTGTTATCTTTGCATAACCAGGAATATTATGTGATGGCCTGTGTTACCGTGGAGCAGAAATCAATAAATTCATGTGGTTTTATGAGATGCATCTTTTTCAAGATGTGCAAAAATATAACTAAATGGCATTATTGTAGTAGTCAACCAGTGCTGAGATGATACTGTGGTCTGACATCGCGTGGCTCACTTTGCCTGAAGGGCAAGTGAAAATAGGCCATCAGTGGGAGTCACTTTGTCCTAATGTCTCTCACTTTTCTAACCTACTTCAGTCAGCGATACAGGGTTAAGAAGAGGGAGAACAGCTAACTCACATTCTTACTGGAGTAAATTCAAAGACAACTGTATCCTCTTCAGAAAGGATTAATGATTTGAGTGACCTGGATTTCTAGGACTGCATTCAGGCAGAGGTACATTTGTCCACAGATACTGGAGCAGAAAATTCTGTGTAGGACAGCAGACTAATGTGTCTGGAGGCTGGTTTCATGCCTCAAGACACGTCTGATCTTAACCCACTAAAACAGAACTACAGTAAATATAAAACATTGGCTTAACATGTTATAATATTTTTACTTTTTAAATTCACATTAATGTAAAAACGTGTTCACTTTTTGCTGGTTTCTTTGCATGTGTACACTCACTCATTTGATAATTAGGTCATGGTATGTGTAACTGCTTACCTACACCTGACTGCACTTTTAAAAACACGATTTTCCCCACACATGGAAAAATAAACACACGTACACACACCACAGCTCACATCCTCCTGACTCAAAGCTATTTGAAGAGGCTGACGGTAGGATAGGTTAACTGACAGCTGGATTACGAAGCTACTTAATTTAAAAAAGGGATTGGGAGTAATTCTTTGTGGGCTTGGTGTGATGTCAAACATCAAAGCCTGTTAGGCCGGTTCACATATGATGCTGCAAATTTGCAAAGCAAAAGTAAAATTTGCTGCTCGTCGTCTTACTGTAATGAAATACTTTTCAGCACTGTCTCTCTTTTAGTTAATACCTGGTGGGGAGGTGGGGGAGGATACTGTTTGTACAAATCTTCTAGTAAATCCTCCATGTCAAACAAGTTCAGATGATGATCCTCTCCGTCATCCACCCTAATCAGAGGGGTCTCCAGCTCAGGTGTTGGCATCATGTGGTTGTCTCTGTCTGGGGTTCTACAAGGTGTTCCTAAAACAGGATAAGGGAAGGTAAGCCTTCCATTACTGAAGCTCCGTCGGAGCAGCACTGGGAGCTTGCTTCCTTTGATGTTTCGGACAGGCCGGTAGACAGAACAGCTTTGCAGCAGACAGAAGGCCAGCGACAAGTTGGGTCCAGGTGAGACTTGTGGAGTCCCCATGGGTTCCTCAGATAAAGAGTCAGATATGTGATCTTCTGTTGATTCTCTGTGGGAGCTCAGACGTTCGTCTGTCTCGGCTCCATGTTGAGCGTCTTCTTCAGCTGTCTCTAAAGATGCAATAGACGGACTGGAGCTGGCTCGTCCAGCTAGAGTGTGATCGCTGTCTGACGTCCTGGAGATCTCCTGAGATCCAGGAACTAGAGTTTGAGAAGACGGGTTTTCTTCTGCATCTTCAACAAGTTTTCTCTCTCCCCCTCCTCCAGTCACACTCCCTCCCATAATGCTGGTTGAGTATCTGGTTGATGGCCCACAAGAAGTACTCCGAGCCAGCTTCCTGGGCACCTTACAGACTGCTTCATAGTCAGAGTCTGCCACACGCCAGTAGGAACATCCCCGACACCTCCTGGGAGTGCTTGGTGCACAGTGGTGAGAACTTGCACCTGTAGCCTCTGAGTCAGGACCAGAACAACTCTGAGGGCGGTGGTGATGGTGGCACTCCATGCCATCATCTGCCCAGGACTCATACAAAGAGTAGACCAAATCCTCCTGAAGTAGGGCACAGTACTTGGCATGGGCAAGACCTGAAATATCCACCATGCCATCTCCTGATCTTTCACTGGTTCCAGTTAACATTAAAGCCCCCTCATCTGAGTTTGTTTTGCGGTACAGCCCGCTGATGCACTGCCTCAGTCGATGTTTCTCCTGCAAGAGCCGCTGTAACCTCTCGATGGACAGGGCTTCCACTCGGGCAATGACTGTGTCGAAGCGGTACATGCGGTCCAGCATGAAGGTGCACTTGGAGCAGGCGAACTCTCCCCTCCCATCTCGGGTCAACTCTCGACCCAGGGCGTGAGACAGCAGCACCTGTAGGTTGAGCTTGGCAGCGGGGTGGAAGATCCATCGCCTCTGGTTCCCACAGAGCTCCCGTCCACAGATACGACAAGCCTCCTTCATCTTTAGATCAAGCATGCTACAGACTTTTAACTACCAAGGAGCAGAAGGACATTGTAGCTAGACAGGAGCATGGATCCTTGTTATGTTTGACCCTTTAAGCAGCAAAAGGAGCTCCATTAGAGTAAACTCATCACAAAAAATAGTCCTCCAAACAGGGAATAAAGCCCAAATGGAATAAGGTATGAAAAATAGTTGGTGGAGTATGAATATAGGCAAGACAGAAAAGCTTAAGGTAAAAGTAGATGCTGTGAATGTCACACATTCATGAGTTGAGAATCACATTAGCTGGACGTGCAGGTGCATCAGGAATATGGCGCAGAGGGCATGTCTCTTTAATCAGATGCAGTCTCTGTCTGTATAATGTCCCCTCTCTGTTAATGAACCGCTGTGTCGTATTTCCCTACACCATCGCACGCGCCCAGGCACCGCCACATTACGTCTGTCAGTGACACGCGAGCCGCACCGCGCGCCGCCACAGGTTCATCCCGACCGGGGAGCTGAGATGATCCCCCGGCCTCCGCACGGACCTTCAGCCGGAACAGGACAGCCCTCTGCCTCTCCCGCAGGTGTCCGCGTCCGAGCACGACCCGGTTCGTTCATTTCAGAGCCGCTAACGACGGAAACCCGGAGAGAGACGCACAGGAAGGACTCTGTGATGTCGGAAATCCTGCGGGGAGAGAGGCAGCGATGAGGCTGCCGGGAGACAGAGCCGCAACGGCGGAGCGAACCATTCAGAGAAAACAGGGGGGTGGAGGAGACCAGTACACTCAAACTGGAGTGCTCGCGGATAAATGACTACCGGTATTTCGACTCCAAACGAAATTACTCTATATGAAACACGGATATTCATGTAATTCCGTCCAATAAATATTTTTTGTTTTGTGTTTATTTTTGACGAGACCGAATGTCGTCCCCCCGGGAGTCTGTCACTTCCGGCCGCCCGGTTTACGCAGCTCTGTGCGCCTGAATGCACAGGTGCTCAGTACTCTGCCATTAAAACACACACACACACACACACACACACACACACACACACACACATCTAAAACCATAGTAAATGATACACAAAAATTAAATGATCATTTTGATAATCAAACTATTTTGGTAAGTTTAACAGTCAGGTTTACATTACGTGTGTGTTTTGTAAAACATTTTATGGTAAAGGTGTCAAAACATTTTTTACCATATGT
>JAOXNZ010000092.1:13762204-13776639 GCA_028566095.1 Kryptolebias brasiliensis
TTTTTTTTTTTTTTTTTTTTTTTTAAAGGAGATTAAGGTATCTTTGAATCTTATGGCAGCAGCACATCTCAACACAGTTATGACTGGTTCATATTTCCCTCCTCTCCTTTTAATATCAGTCTGTAAACATCTAGGATCTGAGGAGAGCAGCTGCTGGAGGTTTTGGAGAGAATATTGTCCCGTTCTGGTCTGATGGAGGACTCGAACTGTTAAACAGTCCTGGGTCTTTTTTGCTAAATGGGAGCAGATGTTGGTCTAAAACCTGTATATAATTTTCTGCATTAATGGTGCCTTTCTACATGTGTAAGCTGCCCATACCAAAGACACTAATGCACCCCCATACCATCAGAGAGGCACGTTTTGACCGGAGCACTGATAACAGGACAGATTGTCCCTCTCGTCTTTAGTACAGAGAACGTGGCGTCCAAAGAGAATTTCAATATTTTGTTTCATCTGACCTCAGAACAGTTGTCCTCTTTGTCTCAGTCCATTTGAAATGAGCTCTGGCTCAGAGAAGACAGCAGAGTTTCTGGATGATGTCACATCTGGCTTCTTCTCTGCCTGATAGAGCTTTAAGCAGCATTAGTGGATGGTACAGTGAGCTGTGTTTACAGACAATGATCTGTGGAAGAGTTCCTGAGTCCATCAGGGATGTCCAGAACAGAACCTGTTTTTAATGCAGTGGCCCCTGAGGGCCCAAAGATGACATCTAATACTGACTTTCAGCCTTTTTGTCCTTTGAGCTCCAACATTTCTTCAGATTCTTGAAATCTTTTGATGATTTTATGAACTGCAGATGATGGGATATTTAAAGTCTTCCTGATTTTCTGTTAAAATCGTTATTCTGAAATTGTTCCACTATTTCTAGACAGTTTTTCACAGACTGGTGAACCTCTGCCCATCTTTACCTCTGAGAGATTCAGCTTCTCTAAAATGCTCTTTTCATATCCAGTCCTCTTCCTGACCTGCTGCCAATTAACCTAATTAGTTGCAAAATGCTCCCCTGGCTGTTTCTTATCCGTACCACTGATTTCTACTGTCCATCGTTGCCCCGATCCCAACTTTTTTGAGTTGTGTTGCTGCCATCAAATTCAAAATTAGCATATTTTTCCCCACAGAATTACAGTTTCTTATATTCTGTATTTTATGTTTACTATGTTCCATTGTGAACAAAATATGGGTTTTTAAATTTGCAAATCATTGCATTAAGTGTTTATGTACATTTTAAAATGTCCCAACTTCATCCAAATTTAAATTCTGACTTGCTGAACACGAAGGAGCAGAGATGACGTGTAACATCGTTTGTTGCAGACGTTCGTGACGTATCACCTCATCTATGAAACCAGCCCCAAACCCTCAGAAGCCTTCGCCTCATTGGCGTTGTTCCACATCCTGGTTACGCCACTCTTTCTGCTTTCCACTGTCGTCAGGTTTGCCGTTAAGGCCCTCGTCAGGTGAGTTAAGTTTATTCTTTGTAGAGATTTTGTGAAGGTTACTGCTGAGGACAGCTGATGGTGCTGCTGTAACTGAGAGAGCAGGATGTGGAGATGACTAAACAAGGAAAACAAACTGGAGATGGTTCTGGTGGTGAATCTAATTAAAGGAAAGCTGACTGCAGAGAAGGGAAACTCTAAACTCCTGAGAGATTGCTGGTATCGGAATGGTACGGTGAACCTTAATGGTCGCACATCTCATGGAGTCGTGTTTGTTTGTTGCTGCAGCGTCCAGAAGCTTGGCGAGTTTCTGCAGAGTGATGAAATAGGAGAAGACAGCTGGAGAAACGGAGACATATCTGTTTCCTTGGATTCGGGGAAAAAACATTTTGGGGTGGTGAGTTTTACTCATAACAGATCAGTCAACAAAATCATTAACAGCTCAAATAAAGGAGTCGGTTTCTACTTTAGACTGTTGGGAAAATTCAAATATCTTAAGACTTCAGCCTGTGTCTCACTTGGAAGTGTCTATTGGCGACACATTGAGGGAGTTTCCATAATTATTCAACCATTCCCAACGTGAGTCACAGGGTCTTGCTCACGTCGCAGGAGATTTGAAACACGTTCAAACGTTTAGCAAAACAAATTTTGCCCTAAAAGTGTCTCATCGAAGTTGTCTTAAAGCCTTTTTGATTTGCTGTCTGCAAATCAGAAAGTGCAAAAGACTTTGACAGGGTTTTGCGACCAGTAAAACCCAGTTGTCGTCGATTGGAGACAAAAATCTTTTAAAATTTGCAATCAAATTGAGACACAATTAAGACTCTTGGTGACTAAATTGCAACTAATAAATTTACACGTCACCTGCAGGAATGAAGGGCAAATGTCACAATTTATTCGTAGCTACATAAATGTGCAAATATGTACATAAATCCCAATTCAGTTTGATTCCTGCCTTTTCTCAGATTTTTGTCTCCAACTAGTCGCAGACTCTTGGATACAGGCTTTAGTTTTGAAGAGTTAGCAACAATCCAATCAGTTAAAAAAAACAAAAAAATCTATAACATCGAATAAATTCACTTGTTTATTGGTTTAGATCCCATGTAAATTAAATGATAGGTAAAAATAAAAAAGTTTAAGTCCCCATATTTCTGTGAATCTGTTTAACCAAATTTGACGCCTCTTCAGGTGACCAGAGAACAAAATATGAAGGTAAAACCTGATTGGGTCAAAATAAAACCCTCATACGTTGACTTTACGTGTCTGAATTTGGATGAACCTTGTTGCACAGTAACTGGGTGACTTCACATGAAGCACAAAGAAAGCCAAGTTTTGTGCCATAATAGCGATAATGAAAACATGTTTATTAGTAAATTATCTTGAAATCTTTTCCCCCCTGACTCCGTTGTCTTTTTTGATATTTCTCTAAAGACCAAAGCTATCAACAGGAAGCAGCCGATACGCTACCAGATGGACAGCAACGAGCAGCCGGGCAGGCGGTCGGAGACGGAGGATGTGGCCGTAAAGGTCAGAGTCAAAGTTCACGAGTTGTGAAAAGGTTAGAAAAAGAGGACATGGAATCCCAAGCTGTACAAGAGGAACAAGACCGAAGCTGTAGCGTTGCACACAGCCACAAACCTGTTGGTCTTAGTTTTTTTTCAAAACTTGGACCGAGTGGTTTTGTCAACAACAAATGAGAATAGAGGAGATAAGTGTGATCTTAGTACATTACAGACATGTTAAAGCTGGATAAAATATTAATTAAAATAAATTTTTAGCGTTGTTTTGTGCGTTTAGCATTCAGCAGCAATGACCTCAGCTGCCCAAACTGCTGCCTGCTACATGTTGACTCTACAGACAACAAAGTTAAAGTAAAGATCTTTCAATGCTGACGTTGTAGAGCCTATAGAATCACCTTTAGCAGCAGTAACTTAGTAGATGTTTTCTGTATAACTATCAGCATTTTGTCCCACACTTCTTTCCAACGTTGCTTCAGTTCATTGACGTTTGCAGACATTTGTTTGGACTCAGCTCCCTTAAGGTCCCCCCCCCCCACACACGCACACCCACGCACACCCATGCACACCCATGCACACTGCATGTCAGTCAGGTTGAGGTCTGGACTTTGACTGGACCAAATTAACACCTTGAGTCTTTTCATTTGCAGCCGTTCTGCTGTAGATTTGAAGACCAGATGATTTTTATGCCCTGACGTGTGAAATTATAGAGCTGAAAAAGGATGCGCTTTTTTTTTTCCCTACCATGACTGTATGTGACATGATCTTTGTTGATGTATCCTTGTTTGTGTGTATGCACAGACTCCCTGTTCTTTCAGGAAGTGTAGAGTTCACACGAGAATCTGTTGCCCCTTGAAGGGGCTTGTGAAAGTGTCCAGATTTTTCTCAGCCCCTCTGTAAAGGCTCCTCTTCCTGTCTCATCCCTGTGGAGTGACACCACTGTCCAGACGGCTGTCCACTTATTCACGCTGAATATGCCATTGTGTTCCCACACTAAACGGCATGTATCGACTTTTCAGTGTAAGGTCTTAGCAGCTCATTTCATTTAGTTTAAAAAAGACATTACTTCAGATTTGTTGCTATGATGCTTTTACCCGTTTTCTGGTGTTTGGCGAGCTGAGTTCAGGGCTTGGTTACATCAAACTGGTACAGTAATTTTGCTATTGAACCTGGCTTTAGGTGCACTGTTCTCTAAATTACTGACAAGATTCCAGGCTTCCCATATTTCTAAACAGTTCAGGGTTGTGGCGGTTTATTAGCGTGGTGGCACTGTATCAGGGTTTTGAGTAAAATGGTGGCGGCATGACCATGACGTAGTAGCCCATTCACACCAGAGGTGCTTGGTTTTTGAGAATTTGAAGTAGGACCGGTCACCCTAGCCTTATACCAAGGCTATGACTTTGTTTGTGACAAGGTCTTGGAAACAACGTAGCCCAGACATGATACCTGTGGCAGTAACATCATGCTAACATAGCTTTTAGCAGATAGTTGCATCCTAAAGCAGTCTGCGAAAGATGTGACAGGGCAGTCATCGAGACGGTGCAGGAAGAATGCATTGGGGATGTGGAAAATAGCAGAGAAAACCTATTTGGCAAGTATTAAAAGCGTAGCAGCATCATGATTGCCTTCACATTGATGGAGATTTTCCAAATTCACTACAATCCAGCAACGTTTTTATAAATCTTGTTTCATGTAAGTTATGGAGAGACATATAGGAACCATCATCCTGTGTGAAGGTCAAACAATCAGACTTTTGTTCTGCATTTAACTGTGTTTATCTCCACAATGACTATATTTTATTCTCTTACAGAACCACAAACAGATGGTCACGCTGGGACTTCCGAGAACATCATTTCAGCCTCTCAGCAGATTTTCTGCATCAGGCCGTCCTGCACCTCCTGATTACTGTGTGAGTCACAAGTGTGCGCCTTTATACCGGCTCTAAGGTGTTTGATTGCTGGTTATTTGAAGGTTAATTACTGAGCCTGAAACATTTTCTCTAAACCAGATGTCAGATGACAGCCACATGTGTGAAAAATGTTTTTGTTTTTTATACATTTATTAAAGCATCTAAATGAGACATGTTGAAACCTAATGAGCAAATTAAAGATACTTATTGCAAAAAGGGTATCCTGAAATAGATCCAAGATATAAAAAGATGTATTCAATAATTGTTCATGTAAGTGCCGCTCCTCCTCCAGCAGTCATAAAGGTTTGTGGTGTCTGGGGAGTTAATTAAGAGCTCATATGGCTGGTGTTGGTCTGAAACAACAACACAACCTGATATCAGGCTTGGGGTCTCAGAGCACTCAGAGGTCGACCCGACCTATCGACAGCTCAGCTGAAACCAGAGCTGCTGAACGGCCAAGCAGGGAAATGTCTGCTGCACTCACGCACATATGAAAGAGAGCACTTCTTAGAAATGTAATCACACACACACACACAATTACTGGTACCCTTCATTAATATTTGGCTTCAGAAACTTTGACAACAATCACAGCCTCTGAGTGTGGACAGTCACTTGATGAAGACTTGTGTTAAAACAGGTACATTTTTCCTGCTTCCTTTCATCAGGTCTATAATTGGAGTGGAGAACCTGCTCCGCGAGTACATTTGCATTCTTCATTTAAAATTGATTTACAAGTTAAAACAATTGCAGAGGCGCACTACAACACACCCAACAACAAAAATGCTCGAGGCAAAAACAAACACAATTAAATGAACTGTACATTGCTTGAAGGAATGCACGTCACTTGTCGTTTTTCATGTCAAGGTTTTAAACAAAGCTCTTGTGCGATCTGTCCGTGCTCGCAGTATGTGTTGGGGATGACTCTCAGCTCCTACCACACCAAATTTTAGTTCAGTTTCTGTAAAAATGACTGAGGTATAGCCATTTTTTTTCATGGTGGTGGGCGATAATAAATAGGCAACAGCCAAATAAGACACACATTTCATAGCTGCTAAGATAGGCAGAGCTGAATGTTATGATTGTTAACTACTAACAGAAATATTCTGTCTGAGCACAGAGCACAGCTGTTGCTTTATTAGAAGTGCCATGTGTCCTTGGGGATGTCACTGTAGTCACAGCCCATAAATGAAATGAAATTCTGGCACTTTATGTGATGAGATAACGCCTCAGATAGATGGCAGCCTGACATAATGCACCACTGCAGGTTTAACAAGAACAAAGTTCTGTTTGTGTCACGCTGCTCTTCTCTGTTAGCTTCAGAAAACTGATTTAATCAGCTTCACACAAGGTTACAATAGACTGCAAGAAGACAAGCAGAGCTTCAGCTCGCAACCAAATGTTTTATCGGATGTTTGCTTAGCTTTTGTTGTGGTATCATGATCAGGTGATTCTTTTAGCTACATTACAATGGTGACTTTGTTCTTTGCAAACTCTCATTTTTATAGAACTGCTATAGCATTTATATTATGTTAGTTTTTGCACAAAACAACCTGCAGAGATAAAGTGCATTTCAGAAACTGAAAACTGTGCTATTACAAGTGAGTAAAAGGGTTATTAGCCCAATCCTTTTCTAAATGTTAAACATAATATTTGGTCATGTTGTAAATGTTCTTATTTGAGTCAGTAAAAAATACAACAGACAGTGTGTTAAAAGTTAGTAATCTTCAACTGATTCAAATGTGTCATGTTTTAGCGCTGCTTGTCCATAAGGAGGCAGAGTCTCTCTGATGAAGCATTCTCCTCTTTAACATTCGATCTGAGACTGAAAAGATGTGTGCAAATTATTTCATAAAAATGCACTTTTCGTATCGTCTGCCTCTGAAAGGGAAAGGTCCCACTGGGTATCATTTAACCCTTTTACTAATTAATGATCACAAATTCAAACAGCAACTTTCTCCACTAATATTAGTTATTAACCAAGGAAAAATGCAACATTTTGCAAAGATAAATTATTATATAAAATGTATATACACTTTTGCTTGTCTTTGTGAAATTGCTTATCAAGTGGTAGTTCATGGTAGAGATCTATGGTGTTTAAAGTGTGAAGTGTAATTGCAAAATACTAGTGAACAACTCATGTGTGTACTAGAAAACAGTTAAAGGAATAAAATAAAACAGCTATTGATCTGGAGCTGTTCTGAAAACCCAATTAAATTTCATTTATGATGCTTCACATACCTGCATCTCCTGTTCGATTCGCAGCCTCTCCTGACCCAACTCCTCTTGATAAAACTGTAATGAAGAAGAGATTATGAACCTACAGCGTACATAAATGTTCAGAGCTTGATTAAATCACTTCATGCACATAAATGTAAAAAAAAACAAAAAAACAGATGGAAACACATTTACTTAAAAAGTTCATACTCCTAAATTCAGCTACATGGACAGATTCTGAAAGATTTTTAGATTTAATGCAAAAATAATAACCAGAAATACCTCAACGTCCTTGTCCTTCTGTAGCAGAGATGAAGACAGCTCCTGAACTTGTTCCTCCAGCTCTCCAACCCTGAGTGTGAGTATTTCCTTTTCTCCACAGAGCTCTGTGATGAAGACTTCCTTGGAGCGAAGATCTTTAGTCAGTTCCTCGATTAGCCTGAATGTAAACAGAAGGTTAATTACAATAGTTTTGTGTTTATGAGGACAGATTTTCTTTGAGTGATCTCTCAGTCTTCTGTACCTGTCTTTGCTGGTGTTGGACGGGGACAGGAGGTGCGGAGGCCTCTCGTCCTCAGGGATCTCCTCCATGGTGGCGTCCAGGGAAAGGAGAGAAGCGTGGGAGTGGGATCCAGCTAGCGAGGCCATCCTCTCAGCCTCACTGCGAGCTAGCTGGGCCTCCTGCAACCCACACACAGAAACATCAACGATTTGTGAAGGAAGTGTGTGTCTTTGTGTGTGTGTGTGTGTGTTAATGGTGACAGGTGGAGCAGGCGAACCTCTTGCAGGAGCTGAATCTTGGTCTCCAGCACCTGCTGCATGTGGTCAATTTCCTGCTGTCTCTCCTGACATCGTCTCTGCAGCTCTGCCTCATTGTTGTTGGTCAAACTCTCTGCTGTTGTGCTGAAGAGATAAACAAAATCAAATACATCAATAAGCAAAAGAAAGATCTCCTCATTTTACACAAAAGCCGAAGTCAGATTCTTGGTTAAATGACCTGAATTTGATTGACTCTTACTCAGTCCAGTAGTGAGTCTGTTGGCACATCTTAAAGCCATTAAAGTCTGGGTGAATTATACTTTTCTGCTTCATCTTTGGACCTGGAACTCAGTGTCTTACATACTTTACTCTCGGTGGCTTTACATTGGCCTTGAGTACCACTGTGAGAAACACTGGAATTATTTTTTAACTAGATATGAGCTTAATCTTAAAGCATATTTGTAGGAACTTGTTCTTTACTTGCCCAATGTAACTACTTCATGTATTTGTTACTTTTAGACTAGACCACTGTAACGTTTTGTTATCAGGGTGTCTCAGAATTGTTCTGAATGACCTTCAGCTGATCCAAAACGCTGCAGCACAAGAGCAAAATTAGATAAGTTCTCTCATTTTAGCGTTTTTACACTTACTACTTACCGCCTCAAGGATGCTCAGGACTAAGGACTGAATCAAATCCCTAAAACTTCCGGCTTTCCACCCAGAAACAGTTTAAGTGACAGATCTAAAATTAATCTTAGGGTTGTATTTTAACAGTTACTGTACTTGACAGTGTTGAAAGTGAAAATGAATCACTGTGTAAATGTGGACTCAGACACCAGAGGGGTCAGTTTTAGGACCTGATGGAGACGTCAGGGAGAGCCAAGAGAAAATCTGATGTCACCGCCTATCCGTCTGCTGCAGGGCTCTGGTATGTCCTCACACCGTCCACTTATAGATGAGATTAAATGAGTGCCCCACCCACAGTGTGTGCTGTTATCATTATACATTCTGGGAGAAGTGATCATCTTCAACTCGAGGCTTGTGCATTATTAATAAGCTGCATGAATGTCATAAAAAATGCATATTGTCCCACAGCATATAAGATGACACATAAGTCTTTTAAACTTGGATTTGTTTTTTTCACACCCATCCTGATTCCTCACACACGCTATGTGACTCATAACAAGGCGTCTTGCTGTATCACTCAGTAAACGACTGCATCCCAGAATTCCTGCTCCCAGAATGGCACACGCCTCTCTGTCGCCACAAAACCTGTTCCAGACACACGTTTTTAACTCCCTCCGTCACATGCAGCAGCTCAAATAACTGAGATATTTTGAAACTAGTCTAAGCAATGTAAGTCTGCGTCTCAGGGACAAGTGTCCGTAGTGTGGAGTGGACCCTCAGGAAGACTGTTTAGTAATCTTGGTCTGTCGACTGCTCGGCCTGGCATCAGACTGCTGTAACTGAGGCTGCGCTCAGTGTAAAACCAAACAACATATCAAACTGATGGAGGTAGAATCAAACAACAAAAACGACTTTACTGCCTTTATTATCATAAAATTTTCTGCACAGTCAAGAGGTTCACATCCATTTACTGTAACACCACAAAATGTGCAGAAATGAGATGAAATAAAACATTATCTGTCAAAAAGCAGCGTGACTGCTGAGTGCTGGATGGAGGAGCTGAAGCAGAACAAAAAGCTAAAACTAGTAAAACTATAGCTAAAATCTAATATTGGCAAAACAGTAGCTAAAAACTGAAATGAGCAAAATCATAGCTGACATGAAAGATTGACAAAACTGTAGACAAAAGATTAAATTAGCAAAAATGTAAATAATAGCTAAAATTAGCAAAACCGTAGCTAAAATCAAACATTACCAAACTGTGGCTGAAATTAAAGATAAGTAAAACAATAGCTAAAAGCCTAAATTACCAAACTGTAGCTACAAGTTAAATTTAGGAAAAATATAGCATAAAACTAAAATTAGCAAAATAGTAGCTAAAAGCTAAAACTAACATAAGATACAAAAAAATCAAGTACGCTGAAGCTGATTTCCAAGAGAACAACGTTTTGAAACTTAATAGATCTCCTGTATTTCTATGGGGAAAATATTTGTAAATGAAGTTAAATATTTATGCGATTCCCAATTAAGATGAATATTTTGATATATTAATGTTTAAACTAGCACAAAGTATACAGAAGTAATTTGAGTCCAAAAACAAGCGGAAAACCCATCTGTGTTCTTTTAAACTCTATTCTTTTTATGGGTTTCTAAGTTTTAAAGGATACATCATGGATCTGGTGGCCATGTTCTGGTAGAATTACAGCTCACTGACCTCTTGGACCTCAGTTTTGCCTAAATGGATTTGGACTGTAATATACTCTTTTGTTAAAGTTTTGAAATGTTATCGAGGGTTAAATTAGGATTTGTTATGAGGGGAAGCTTTGTGTTTTAGGGTTAATAGGTGTGAGTTGCATTTATGACTACAAAATGGGACGGTCATCATCTGCCAAACTGTAAATAAAGGAGAAACTTTGAATGTGTTCATCTGAGGGCTGAACTTACAGGGCTTTGTCCAGAAGTTCTTGTTTCTCCTGGAGCTCCTTCTTCAGGCTCTCTACTTCCACTTTTAGCTCGATGTTCTGCAGCAGACGAAGGACAGGAGGTGATCAATTATTTGAACATCCAATCACATAATAAACGAAGACAGAGGTGCAAAAACATGCACACAAAGTACACATAGGACCATTTGTATCTCAACAGCAGCATCACTGAGAGTGGTTTGTGAATACTCCCAGTATTCAGTAATAAATAAAACACATGTGAAGGTAAAATACATTTTTCAAAGGCTAATAAGGAAAAACAGCTGTTTAGATCATTTTTAGTTTAATTTTGACTGTGTTTAGAAACACAAATGTGGAACCCTATAAGGCCGCACGCCTCATCTTAGACACTTTAGAGTGTTATTTTGCCTTCAGCAAAACATGCATTTATTGCCTAAATCTTTGTGCAAATACTTAAAAAAAACCTGTTCTTGTTCTCTCTGTTTCCTCAGCCTCACGCTGTAATCTCTCTGTGGTGTTAACCAGGACTGCTGGGTGTTGCGTGTCCTCCTTACAGAACATCTGACTGACGGTCATGAATCTTCTATTTAGAGCTGGAGAATTCAGAGCAGCTCTCACAGCCACACAGGTGCCAAGGGCTGAACTCTGCAGTTTGTTTACCTGCTGGGGTCCACAGGGGGACGTCTGAGGGACAAGAACCGCTCTGACACGGGACAGAGGGGTTTAAACAGAGGGTATGGTGGGGCTCATTCTTTCCATTCTGCCCTCTGACAGACAGGAGAGGTCCGTTCGCCGTGTGTTTATCTGTGTTTACATGTTGGAGTCAGATCAGACGCTGCTCTCGCTCATTATCAGGATTTATGTGCTACTCTGTTCATCGTGTTCAGAAAGAGCGCTGAGCTCTGCAGCAACATAAAACCTACAAATAAACACGAGCACTCGGCACACACACTGCAGGTCCGCACTTTCATTCTGCACACATGAACAGAGTCACCATATCAACAAGAAACCAGTGAAAAAAGGAAGCGTCGTACTTTAATAACACAGAAAGCATCCCATCGTGGCTTCAGTTCATTTGCAGTGATTAAATAACTTAGGAGAGACAAAATACAAATAGTTTCCTGTCTGTGGAGTTAAACTTCTGAAAACAAAATGAAAGTAAAAAAAAAATCTAAAAGATTTGTCTTGAACTGCTAAAACCTAGCAAGGATGTTTTTGTAACTGTGTATAAACAAAGCTGTTCTTCATGGACCACTGCTGGTTATTAAGACTATTATATTTTTCATTGCCAATAAATAAATAAAAAATCAGGTATATGCATATAAAAACATTTTAAAAATTAATTTGTGTTTATGTATATAGCACTGATTCACAACAAAAGTCATCTCATATTTAATTAAGTTTTATTCAACTCATAAAATTATAACTTAATTAAAACCCTTTCATTCCCTAAATGAAAGTTTATCACCTGTCGCCTTTCATGCCAGAGTTTTAGACTAAAATCATCTTCTGTTGAGAAATGTTGAATTATTTATTTATTACTATTTATTTATGTGGTCAGATCTTGAAAATGATGATCTCAAGCACTATTGTGAGATCTGTTAGAGCTGAGTATGAGTTGGAGATGACTTTCAGCTACAACTGCATCAAACTGTAGCTCAACATCTGTCAATATGACTGAGTTATAGACATGTTTGCCTTTTCTAAGACTGGTTAGTCATGGTGGCCATCTTGAATCAAATTGCCACCAATAGTTAATCAGTTGTAGATGTACATCTAATGATTACTTTCTGAAAGTTTCATTAAAATCCATTCACTGGTTTAAGAGATATTTTGCTAACAGACAAAACACAGGCAAAAAGATTACTGCCTGCCTTTTGTTGGCAGACAATAAATATATTCTATAATAAAAACTTAATAATGTTATTAATTTACCAATAATTTCTGCATTTTTTCCTTGTAGGAAGACACGTATGAAGCTAAAATTTAATATAAAGTACCATAGAACTGCTAAATGAAATTATTTTTAATGATTTTTTCAGTTCATGTGAACAAAAACAGCTGGATGAAAATGGCAAACATTTAAGTTGAGACACTTTTTTCCTTCAAAATAAAGATGCATACAACCAGCTTACTGTAGCCCATAATTTATTTATTTTTCTTGTTATTCATAATAATAATTTTAAGCGTACAAGTTCTTCTAAGGGTTGTTAAATATATGTTTATTATGCAATTGTTGTTATATTTTGCACATTTTCTAAATATTAACAAAATGGCCATCGGCTGCACTGATTTCGAAAGGCTGGTATTGGTCATAGAAAAACTCAAACTGGATTGCGCTCTGCCAGGTGCAAACTGTTGGTCTTTAAAGTGTTTAAAACGGATGTTCAGCAACCTGCCTTTTATTCAGCATCTCCTGAAATTAACATCACATAATCAGCAGAAAAGTCAAGCACTTTAGTTTTATCCTCTATCAAAGGGAGCGTGCACTAACTCAGATGGGGTGATTTGTTGGATTTGACGCAAAAATGGTGTCAACCCAAGGAATCAAAACTATAAATTTTAAAGAAATATAAGCATGAAATAAACTGTCATTATTTGTTCGACAGTTACTGGTCCCTCAAACCTGGTTTGACAAGTTACATCGAATGTGACCGAGCACACGTTCTGCAGACCTAATGATAGTAAATGAGCTGTCACAGTAACACCCTGATGGGAAATGTGCTCTGTATTCCTGTCTGTATGTCAACAATGGGCAAACAGAGAAAGACAAATACCTTCTCCTCATAAAAACCGTCCTAAATATAGAAAGCCATCACCGTGTCCCTGCTACTCTGACCCCTCCTGGACTGGGACCCCTCAGCAACAGCCCCACTTTTAACCCAGAGGAGGGCGGTGCCACAAAACACACCTGATCTGCTCATCTTCTACTTATGAGGTACCATCTGACATTATGGTAAGGATCCATCCAGAATCCACATCAAGTAATCAACAACAACATTTCAGACACTAGAAAAACAAACATTATTCTGTAAATGTGTTGCAAAAAGCTGTTTAAATGACAGATTTAAAACATAGCGTGATAAATGACCTGACCTCTGGTAAAAGGAGAAGCGAAACCTGACATGTTCTGATGTTTGGACCTGTGGACGCTCAACAGGATATATGTGATAAATAAATCTGAACCCCGTTCTATAAATAGAGCTTCTGGAGCTCTCAGTGAGATCTCTATGTACCCAGAAGTCCCACACCTAGTTGGTACAGGGTTACAGTAAAACTTTTCAGAGAGATGACAATAATTCACCCACTTTACTGTAAACAACCCAGGTCAGGTAAACACGCTGGAAATAAGATTAAGTTTGCTATAAAAGATGATTATTCTGATTAACCCTTAATCACGCCCAAGGATTAAACTGCAGCTGTGTGTGTGTCCAACATGGATCAGTTTACTCCATCACCGCTGCAGTGAGAGTGAAAGATAAGAAGGCAGCTCAGGTCCTGTTTGATTGGATCACGTAGCCTTTTAGTTGCCGCTAATCGGAAAGGATTTCAACTATCAGAAGAGTTAAAGACGCGAGTTTGAAATGCTGATCTCTGACTTCAGCAGCCAGACAACAGCTGGACCGGGTCACCTTCTGTTAAAATGCATGTTTCCACGCACACATGCAGCAACACATTTACAAACAGGGAACTTTTCATGCAGATGAAGCGCCTGCATGGATTAATGTCTGTTTTCCTCAGCGAATAATTGAGTCATTTTAAAGTATGCAGCTCAAAGGCCAAACATGTTTCACAAAATACAGTTGAGAGGAGAAAATATTCACTCAGTAAGAGCATGAAAACACATTTTGTTGATTTTCTTTCCAGCACAGTTCATAGCCAAGCAAAGCAAGCAATAAATCTCCAGCAGAACATTTGAACATTTGAATTAAATGTTCAAATGTACCAAAAGTATATATATATATATATATATATAATGTTAAATTCATAAATTCAACTGTAAACCCCAAATTTTTAATAAACATCAGCAACACAG
>JAOXNZ010000092.1:13797732-13808236 GCA_028566095.1 Kryptolebias brasiliensis
TGTTGCAACTACAATAAATGTCATTTCCAGATGAAACCAGTGTGTTTCCATGCCAACAAACCTACTATGTGAGTGAATACAGTTTACTTGTCAGATATGGTGGAGAGTGAGGCAAACCCAATGCACAGACTCAGCTCCAAGACGAAAAAAAACTAAATTATAAATAAAAGAAAACCAAAAACAAAAGCTGACGAGGCAGCAAAAATTAAACTAAATACAAAATATAAATTCAAACTGTAGTGAAACACTTGAGGCAAGACATGAGGGGCACCAGACAGCGCACAAAAGTAACAACAGACCACTGAGAAAGTGGAGGAGATGACCAGGTTATAAAGACAGAAGGTAATTAGGGGAAGTGAGCACAGGTGAGTGATTACAAAACTTGGGGCAGGTGTAGATGGGTGTGGCAGGCACAACAGGTGATTGACGGAGGATAAGTGAAATATGAAAGAGACACAGAGGGCACAGGGAGCAAAAAACCAACTAACAAAACTAAACACAGGAACAACCAAAAATAACAGAATTGAAGGAACAAACTTAATACAAAATAAACTCAAACAATAATTCAAATCTATGACATTACTGCAGTGATAAAAACAAAAAGAGGCAAACCAGGAATCTCACTATAGATCATTTAATTCAATTTAAATGATAACTTATATGTACTGGAGAGTAGCTGACTGTGTTTTCTTCATCAGCTGATCCAGCTCATTTGTTTCAGCTGATTTTAGGAAGGTGAACTTTATGCTGATGTTTTTATTAAAACTGCAGGTTCATTAGCTGCAGAAAACTGAGATCCTGGAGGTTTGCTGTCAGCGTGTTCTGCTTGTAGCAGTTTTCTGTTATTTTTCTTCATCTATTTACTCTCGGTTCTAAGAAGAGTGTGCGCAGAAACACCAACAGTTTTCAGAAACATATGACCTTTTGGGATGAGCCTGAGGCCTTTTCACCTCCGTTCAGTCTGTGCTGTCTTCTGTTTGATTTAGGTTCTTCTCTGTGAAGTCAAGTTCAGATTTATACAGCCATCCATAAAGCCGAAACAACCTAAATTTGTCCTCATAACGGGCCCTGAAAGTCAACTTCAGTCTGTGAGTGTGGTTGAATATGATGTCACAACCAGGGCAGTTTCTCCCTGATGAACACGACATGGTTAGCAAAGAGGTTCTTTTTCAGATGGTAATTTCAATTTGTATTCTGTCACACATTTTGTGCCCGGCAGGCAAGAACAAGTGCTTTTAGACTGACAGAAACATAGATAAAATGTAAAGAATGTAAAGGCCATCAGTGCTGCACCTCTGAGCCTCTGAAGGTGGCACTTTGACAATTTAGTACACCCCTTACACAAAGATGGTTTATCTGCAAGACGTGTTGACTCGTTAAAGTTAAAAGCTGAGATGCTTAGTTTCAAATTCCTAAATAAATAGATCATGATTTACTGCAGTGCATTTCAATCGGATCATTTTGGGGATTTTACTTTCTGGTGACCTAGTTTGAGTGTAGGCATGATTCAAAAACAAAAACATTCACACACACAAAATCATCCGTTTGTGCTTCTTCCCACAGACTGGATCTTTGGCTCCAAACCAGTGCAGGAGGATCCAGAAGACAAGATGACAGAGGAGGACGAGTGACTCAGCGAGCTGAGGCTGGAGAAAGAAAAAGAAATGCTGCTGCCTGGTTTCCACCATGGAGACGTCCGTCTCCACCTCCTCCACTGAGCAGCGCCATCGCTTCATCGTACCCAGGAGAAAAACGGATGTCTACTCATAGTGTGACCTTCTCCTGCCCTGATGGCCCTTTTGTCACTTCCCTCTGAGTTTTCATCCCGGTTTTAGCTCACATCAGTTTTTGTCACATTCAGCATGTCTTTGCAGTAGGGTTGCAACCTTGAGCCTCTCTGTTAGATGTAAAAATCATCTAGTTTGTGTTCATTATACAATAAAAAGCATGAGACTTGAATGGATTTAGTTATAGTGCCCTGGTAAAATGTAATATACAAAATGTAAATGATGTAAAAACATCAGATTTGACATTTAAATCATATTCATTGTAAGGTTTAAAAGCACACAAATCCTTTTTCTAAAAGTACGTGGAGAACTTCACAAAATCACTCATTAAAAATCTTTTCTCTCATTTATACCCGGGAATAAGAAAATGTTTTGTGCCCCTTTACATCTTGTTCCTTAAATGTGGATCACTTTCCTCATTCTGTTCTTGGACTATAAGTTACAGCAAACAACTTATTATTACTGCTGTTGTGTCCTGTCTGCTTTCATTAGTCTATGCTAACCTGCTGTTATCTTCTTTGGGTTTTTGTTGTAGATTCTGATCTTCTTGTCTTGTGTTTTTTTCCAGATTTGTATTTTGTGGTTTTCCTAAAATCAGCTGATTCTTCTGTTTTGTTTCTTTTCCTGATTACACAAGTCCTTTGCTCCGCATCACCCCCTTTAGTACATTTTCTTTTTCTTTTGTTCATTATTGTCTTTATCTTATTTTTTAATTGGATCTATCCGTCTCCATCAAGTTTAGTTTTGTTCCTGCCTCATCCTGTTTTATGTTCTATGTTTCACTTTATTGATTACTTGCCTTTGCAGACCTGTTTTTTTTTATTATCAAAAGGTGTCTGTTTTTGTGCCTGTCTGCCAGCAGGTTTTAGTCTGGGTTCTCCACATTTCCAATGACACTTCTTTCAGACTTTCGTGTGTCAGCCATCGTGACTTTTTTTATAAAGGATGAAGATTTCTGCACAGTGTTCAGCACAGACTTATCACATATATCACACTACTTTCATGCCACTGTATAAAGTGAAACCAGGTTTAAAATGAAAAAAGAAAAGAAACCGCGGTATGAAGTGTTGTTCATTTTATTCACTTTATTAAGAATGAAATACAACAGCCGGACAAAAAAGTCATAAGAACATCAAAAAAAGTGGATGACTGATCAAATATCAAAGGGACAAAAACTAGTGACATTCTACCAATCGTGTAAATACGTGCAAAGATTCAAAGAGTTTAGCAAATCAGATACAATCAAGCATTTATTTTAAGAGAATATTTTATAATCCCAACTATTCGATCTATCTCAGTGGGATTTATTTGTTACAGAAGTCTATTTGATTGGACAAAGTCCAGCTATTGATCAGCCAATCACACGCAACATAGGTAATATTTACAAAACAGAGATTAGAAGCAATCAAATGATTTGTTACTGACTGGACTCGGATACTGGCATAGAAAAATGATGTTACATCAGCTCTCTCTGAAGTATAAGTAAAAAAAGAAAGCGTATTCACTAGCAAATTAGTCGTAATAAATAGTACGGAAACAGCAAATATTAGAAAAAGCGTGTCAGTAAAACAATCAGCTACTTCAGAGCTTTACAGGAAAAGAAACAGCTACAGCACACGTACACACAGCTCAGGGTTAGATCAGGGTCAGATCGTTCATCTCTGCTGTCTGGGTTTCTCATGTAGAACAAGCAAACTTTTACAAAAAGGAGACACTTCTCTAAGCTTCCACCTGACATGCATACACCCACACACACACACACACTCGTACACACTGCTGTCAGTCAAACAGACCATGAGTGTTAGAGTTTGTTAGACAGGAGGAGAGAGTACTCTACAAGAGAGGAAAGGAGTTAAGTCTCTGTCGGTGTTCACATGGACTTCAGTTAAAGGAAGCATCAAAACAATGAAAGTCAGGGTGAGAGAATGGAAATTAGCAGTGTGTTAGTAAGTAGACAAGCTTGTTTCTTAAAAGTAATGAAAGCCGAGAGCGAGGTGAGAAGCCAGGGGAAAGGAGGGACCTACTGTCTGTCTTTACAGGCCATGGTTAGCACCTAGGCGTAGCAGATACTGTGTTATTTGGCTCAGTAGTAGCTGTGCACTTCCTCCCTGACTCTGCGGCCCTCTCCTCCGTGTCTCCTGTTCCGGCGGTGTTCGTGGTGCTGATTATGGTGATGGCGTCTGTACCGATGTGAACGCCGAGCTAAAGGAAGGCAAAAACATGTGTTTGTATGGTTTTAATTTAAAAAAAGACACCTGGTTCTTACCAAGTCTTAAAAACAATCAAGTGAAATATCAAATTTACAACACAAAATAAAATATTTTGTCGGCAAGCAAGAAATATTTATTGCTTGCCAAAAAAAATGTCAAAATATCTCATTTTCATGTTTTCATTAACTGTACATCTACTACTAATTTGAAGTGAACCCAACTCAAGTGGACAATATGTGTTGAAACACGACAAAGAGGAAAACAATGTTTTTAAAGAAGCAGTTTTTGGTTTTCATTCCTTTGGAAAGAGTTATACGACCATTTTCATAATTCCACCGTAGGAAAGTTTGTTCATAAATAAAAAACTTTCTAAACAGCTGCTAATTTTCCTGGAAATGGGCGTACAAGCAAGTTCATCCTGAGTTCACAGCGTTTAATGCTCAGAGAGAACAAACAAACCAAGAGTTAGATTTTAATCCTACAGGCCTCAGTCAGAAATGTTAAAGTTCATAAAAATACTTAAAATAACTGCGTGTAAAGTCAGCTTTTCACACAGTATTTCTGTTTAATGGCTGAGTTTTTGTTTAATTATTTCAATTTTAAAAAACTACATGAATCTAATTTTATTATGTTTTGTTTTCTGAAAATGAATTAAAATCCTAAAAAAAAAAAGAAACTGGTTTGTACTAAACCAGAACAGGCAGCTAAAACAAGTCATAATGGACAAAAACATAGTTAAACCTTTGGTATTATGACTATGAAGCAAGTGCAAAAACACAGCAAGACAACGTTTATAAACCCCCTCCAGTTTGCACACTTACACTTTGTGCAGATAATCCTGGGTCGCTCCCAGCTCCCGTCGGCCCGGCAGCGTGTCGTGGGGATGTGGCGCTGGTAGAAGCCCTCGGAGCACTGGTAACGCACAACTGAGTGGATGTCATAATGTGATCTCCGCCGGCCTATCAAATGGGCATTCTCTACCGCAGGTGGTGTCCCACATAACACTGCAAATACAATTAAACAGTATATAACTCATACAGTTCAGGGAATATCCCGTATCAGCAAATATTATCAGTATTCAATAGATGGAGCAGGGGTCTGCAATCTATGGCTTTGAAGCCACATGTGGTGGTAATAGGAATGATAGGAATGGGTACTTTTTGAAGCAGCAGCATGAGGCGCCAGGCTGTTGTGACTGTGTATGGTTCTTCCTCATTCTACTGAGGCCCCATGTTTGTTGAATTGCTAATATGTCTTGTTTTATCAGACTTTAAGTATCTAATACAATAAACAACACCAAACAAGAGTCAATAGCAGAACAAGCTGTTTGGCAGAGAAGATTTGGGGACAACCCACACACTCAACTCTGCTGCTTGACCTACAAATGTGGCACCATTTAAGGAGAAATAAACAGGCTTTCATAAGATTCATTGGCAAAAAGCACAACTACAACAAAGAAATAATCAACCAAACACAAATTTCCCCAGAGTTTGTGCTAAGTTTATATGCAGTAGCTTTTACTTTTCTTTTTACCTAACACTGAAAAAAAACCACCTAAACGTGCACCAAAACAAGTATATTTATACAAAAATGCATATAAAATAATGAAACTGTTTTATCTGAATTTTAAAGGGTCAATTAAATGTTGTGGCTCTTTACAAATTTTCTGCCAGTGTGTCATGTGATTAGAAAAATGTTTTTTGTTTTTTTTCCTGTTGTAAACATTGCAGACCCCTGACTTAGAGGATAATAAAAAGGCAATTCCAACAAGTGATAAAGCACAGTAAGAGTGAGTGCTGACTCTAGATGGCAACCTTGTTGTTTTATCTGATCACTGAGGAAGGTGATGTGTCTCTTCGGAGGACAGGGACTGCAGCCCAGAGACAACAGCCCGACAAACGAACTGCTTAATCTCCTTGTCTATCCTTTATCTGCCTCCTCTAACACCACATGAACACAGCGATCCCTTCACTCACAATGAGGTTGGATGAATCTCAAAAGGAAGGTGTGTGTGTGTGTGGAGAGGGTGAGGGTTTAAGACAACCTGAAGATAATGCCCTGAGGAATTTTAGATGATATTTGTAAACCCGGCAATAACTGCAACTTCAATTCTGCTGCCTGAGCGAGTGTAAACGGGCCAGAGATGCCAATAAAAAAAAGATTGTGATTGATATCGCTCTCAAAGATCAATACCTGGACTGAAGCACAACTTTCACTTAAGTTTGCTTTAGTCATCAATTTTGTGAGCTTCTGCTGACCTTTAGCAGAGGAAAAACTGTAAGTTTACAGGAAACGCTGGCTGAAGTTTGTGAAAAGGTTCTCATCCGCAGAGGAAGAGGCGATGATCAGCGCTGATGACTAACAGGCAGCCAGCTGGTCACATACAAGCAAAGCACACTGTCTCCTCACATGAATCATGAAGCTTTCACTCTGTGAGAAAACCTTACCACTTGTCAAACATGAAATGACAGAAAACCATGGGTTTTAAAAAACAAACAACAGAACATCTGACACGTTTTTGACGAGACCTGTCAGCTTGCAGTACCTGTGCCTTTCTTGCAGATGTAGGGCAGGTTGTAGTTGCAGGGCACGTCGTTCCACTTGCCGTCCTCGTGGGCGATGGTCACCACGCAATCCTCCCCACCTGCGAAGAAGTTATCCGGCTGGCTCTCCCTCCAGTTCTCATAAACCTGCACGGCAGAAAACACTTAAAGTCAGCTTCATTTGCTTTTGCAGCAGCCGTTATAAGAGTGGAGATCTTCACTCTTCTTATAACAAAAATCAAATATTAAAACGTCCATATCCACATTAACGCAATTGGAGAGATTACACATGAGACTTTGCACATAAACACACACTGGATTTTAATTTGAAATGAAAAGACATGGGATTTCTGATTTTTGTTCATCAGAACCTATCAGCCAAATTCAAGCTTCTCAGATGTTTACTTGTCAAATCTGATAAAACCATTCAGTCCTGGGTGGTCACTAAATGTAATTTAAAGGCTATTAGATCTTATTTAAAGGCAATCAGCCTTTAAATATCATTAGACGGACTGATGTTATTTAACGAGAGACTGTTTAATGTCATTTATTTCTGACTAATGAAATTTAAAGCTTATATAAAGGGAGTTCTGATTGTTTGCTAAAAAATCCCTTCTCCCCTGCACAAGAAAATACAAAAGACAGCTGGCCTCCAGTTTAATCAGACATTAAAGTCCATCCACTATTTTTTTCAATGTGCTTTATGAAAGGACAAAAGCAGAAATGTCTGCAGCTTCTCAAACTTTCACAAAACATGGCAAGAAAATGCAGTATCGACAAAGATTTTTTTGAGAAAGTTTGTTCTAAAATAGCATGAAAGTGTGTTTTGTAGACACACACACTGAGAAGAAGAAAGATATTGTAATTTGAACTGATTACTACATTTTTAGAGTCCTCACACAAACACACTGTCGTTGGTTGATGTTTATTCGCTCCCTGCAGCCATAAATTGTCCTGAGCGCAGCAAAAAATACATAAAATAAATAAAGGGGGGGCTGTTGTTACTTGTAAATACTTCTAGTGGGCACAAGGATTTACTTACAAGTTTGTGTTCATTTTTTATTTAGAGACTCTTCTGCTTGGACTTGCACAGTGTATTTGATAGAAACATCTTCATCAGAGAGATCTGCAGGTCAGTCTGTACATATAATTTACCGTGCAGACTTGTTCACTAACTTGTACAATGTGCACACGCAGCATATTCCTTTCTGTAGATGTTTATCTACTTGAACGTGGTTCTTTATTTTCTATGGGAGCAAGTCTTGCAAGAGTGCCAAAATTGTTTATGTACTGTATGTGTAGATCACCAAGAATACTGCAGCTATTAGAACGCTAGTCATATTTTTAGCTTGGTTTGGTATAAATCTTCTCAACAACTACTGTTTAAGAAACTGGGTGTTTCATGGACTCATTTAAAAACTGATCGCAGACCAGATCGTTGCCATCAGTCCACTGAAAGTCCTCCTCCACTGTCCGATCGTTCAGACCAACCCAGGCATTGTCATGTCCGAGACCTGAAATAAACAACAGTGTTCCCAAATTATTTATTGTCTGGATGTTATTTCAGCATTTACACACTTGGTCTCCTGTTTATAGTATTTTCCGTGTGTTTTTCGGCAACTAACGACTTCTACTACTTTCAGCTGTTTTAGCCAAAACGTGCTTCTCATTCAGGGTCGTGGTGATATGACTCTTAGTTTTTCTAACTTTTATTATTAACATTATTGAAGTTTTTTTGTATCATTAAAATGAACAGAGATTTTAACTTTAGATACTTGTAGCTTTCAAGTTTGTGTTTAGCTAATTTTAGATTTTATCTATCATTTTGATCATTTTAGCTTATAGTATAGCTACTGTTGTACAAATTTTTGTTTTGAGCTACTGTTTTACCTTTTTTACCTTTTAGCTACAATTTAGCCACTTTTAACATTTAGCTACTGTTTTGATAATCTTAGCTTTTAACTATCGCTGTGCTACTTTTAGGTTGAAGTTACTGTGTTGCTGATTTTAGCTTCTGTTCTGCTTGTTTTAACCTTTAAACACATTTCAGCGGTCATTCAGCGCTCAGCAATCACACTGCATGTTTGCATAAAATGCTAAATTTTCTAGTTCACTTTGTTCTTCTGAGAATTTTTATTGTTTTTGTTATTTTATGCTTGATCTGCTTCTTCTTGCTTTATCTTCAACAGCTTGTTACATTATGCCACAAGTTAAGCAACAATAACATTTAGTAAAATAACTTAATAATGTATTTATAAAGTTGGCTTTAATTTTATACACCTAGTTTGTGTTTAATTTGTAGCTAAGGTCAGACTGGATTGTATTGGTGTAAGGTGCTTAGGTCTCCTGTTTTTATTTTAAAAAGATGTTATTAGTGATATCAGAAGAAAACCAAATCATCCGACCCCACAAAGTCACACATACCATTAATAAACTCCTGCTCAGTGCTGGACAGGACACTGCTGAGGTGTGCACTGTGCTCTCTGCAGTCTTTCTCTGCATCCTCCCAGGTGTGTCTGTGGCTGAAATACCTGTGGGAGGACGCCATTAAAGCTCATATGAAGCTTTATATGTCATTTATTATGCAGCCAGACAGGTTTAAATGGTTCAGAGCGGGGCTGTGAGTATATCATGGGTGACTTGAGGCTATAAAAGAGCAATGCAGGTGGATGAGGGATGAGTTGTTGCAGGAAGACGTATTACAACCCCATTTGTTTTACAACTAAAGACAGTTTTAATCAGTCATACCTGTAGCAGTGGCCGTGAAACTTCCTCCAGCCATGCTCACAACCTTCGATATCTGAGTAAAGGAAATGAGAGAAGTGAAAACAATTTCCTCCTATAGTCAAACTGAGGCGGCCAAACAACAATGAGATAAAAAACCCGTGGATGGAGCAAGGAAACAGGAGTGCTTTAACTCATTTGGCAAATAAAACCCCAAAATATACGACTCTGTCATCTTGAGAAGCTAAATACATGAGCTGCAATTATATGTGCTTATTTTCAATTCACTGCACATGTGCCCCTCTCTCTGCAGTATTGGTTTTCATTAATAACACCAAGGTCTAAGCATTCATTTATAACTGCAAAGGTTAGATATTCATTATTCCTCATTACTGCTGGTGCACAACACACACACACATAGCTGTCTGGCCGCTTTAGATTTGAAGCTGGAGGTGGATGTAAGGTGGTGGTGACTCAGCACATGTGAATGTGAGAACATGAACTTGGGTTTGAGTGTATTCAGGATGAGAATCACACAGACTCTGCTGTCAATCTTTCCTCTGTGTGTGTTTGTGTTGGTTACTCACACTGAGCAAGCACAGGAGCCCAGATTGGGTTGTTTTTGAGGTGAAATATGAACCGACAACCTGATATGAGATCATTTATTGCTTCAAAATGTCTCTATGATTGTCTAACATGGACTCTGATTTTTCCATTTTTTCACATTAGACAGACTGTAGAAATGTATTTTTGGTTTAGTGAAGGCTTAGCCTGGTTGATATTTAGAAAACAGCTTTAGATATGTCTACTGTTTAAGAATCTTAAAAAATAATAGAATTTGAAAAAAACACACACAAAAAAAAAAACAATAAAAGTATACTGTAAGTAATTTGGAACGTATGCCAAGAGAAAATCTATTTTCTCTAAAACAAGATAGGACAGCATTTGCTGAAAACTAAACACAGCATATTAGCAAAAACACCTCATAATAACTTAATATTAACAGTGGTGGAAAGCTGATGATCTGGGCTTGTTTTACAACTATACAGTTCTGACAAATTGCAGTCATTGCGTCAACCATAAACTCTTCTGCATCAACTTGTTTTTGATTATTTGGTGAGAACATAAGAACTATTTGCTACAAATGTCCTCAAAACATAAAAATTATCTTATTGACTGAAATTATTATACTAAGGCTTAGTCTATTAGTTGACACAGAATTAAAAGCTATTACTGCAAA
>JAOXNZ010000092.1:13825076-13836431 GCA_028566095.1 Kryptolebias brasiliensis
TTAAAAAAACAAATCAAAATATATCTCTATGTGTAGAATCTGTTAGCAAGAGATGAGGTTTTGGTACCAAAAGCCTCCTGGTTTTTGTTCTGAACATTTATCAATTACTTTTAAGCAAGCTTCAGTTGCTTCTAGGTACAAAACAAAAACTCACTTTATTTGTATGGATTACACAGACTTGCGACAGGGACACATGGCGCCGGGATACGTTGAATGAAAGAACTGATATCTTTAATTCTTTCTCCACTGATGGCACCAATAATCTCATAACATCCAGTTAAAACAATCAGGCAGTTTCTCAGGATTCAAGTGAGAGATTTCTGCTCCCACATTTTTTACCAGACCAGTTTGTAAAATCTCATTTGATTATAGTGCTTGATTTAAATAAGTGAATATGAAACTCAGGCTCTTATCATTCAATATTAGGTGTAAATAGATGTAATCATTGGTTGCGGTCAAAACAACTCAATGAGTGCATGACATAAAGACATGGCACGAAGAAGTGGTCGAGCCCTCACCGGACAGTCTGATCATCCAACCATCCGGCTGAACAGCTGGAAAACCCGTCATGGTACGCTGCCCACAGCTGGGCCGGTGACGCAATCTCAGCTGAGGTTTCCTCGCAGGCTTGCTGGGCGTCGGTGAAGGATAAGGCATAGCGGGCGTCAGGCGCCTGGTAGTGAAACACCACCCCTACACACACATAAAGACATGTTAGAAAAATGTACATGCAAACAAAGCTGTGGCCTCAAACAGTTAAATTAAACTCTGTTTCAAATTCTGAATAAGTTTTGCAGAAAAACATAAAAAAACGATCACTTATATTCAGCCCAAACACTTTAATTAAAATAATTACACAATTATTTAAGTGTAAAACAAGGAAACAAAAAAAAACCCAAAAACATGCACAGAGAGCATAAAGATACATTAATTAAACCAGTCAGTACGATGTTTATGTAATAATGTTTAATTAAATGAAGCTAAAAGGGGTTGGCTGTGCTTTAAAAGCTGCCATTATCTGCTGTATATTAACACATGAAAACTGCACTGAAAAAAAGAAGACAACAAAAATGAATTCATTAACTAAGAGGAATATTTTTACTGCCTATTGTGTAAATGCAGCATTAGTTTAATTGTTTTCTCTCATTAGAGGTTGCTGCACTTACCGGAGACCACCAGGGGCACGGTGTCTCTCTCGTAGTCGTTGCCCATGGCGACCTGACAGCGGTAAGTGCCTGAGTCGTCAGTGCGGAGACTAGAGATCTCCATGGTGGCATTCAGAGGGCTGGCAGAGTATCCTGGCAGCATGACACGGCCGCTGAAAGCCTTATTCACCTTGATTACATCACCTTTGGCACAAACAGAGAGCTTTCTTCAATACAAATGTCTGCTGGCATTCTGCAGGCTTTATGAGCAGGAGTCCAATAAAACATAAAAAACATCAGCTCTGTTTATTTCCTATCAGTGATTTGATTTCACAACTGTAAAAAAAAGTTAGAACAATTGGGCGTTTTTAAAATCCGAAAGACATTTTCACTTTTCTCATTAGCTGAAGACAAAATATCAGTATTGCTTTCACCCTGTTTGATAAATAATCTCAGTGATGGTCAAAAACATGCATGATGGGGTAACTGGAGAGTCTAAATTGACCTTTGCTTTTTGTCCAGGATGTGATCCTCCCCATCACCTGATAAAAGCTGTAATAGACCCCAAACATCCCTCTCACTCACACTACTGCATTTATTTATCACAAATATTTACGTTAATTTTAGTTTTCATTTTGAAAGGTGGACGATTATGTAATTGCCTGTGTCTGTGTGAGTGTGTTTGTCTGTTTGTTAGCAAATATCTCATGAACCACTGGTTGGATTTGAATGAAATTCTGTTAAACTAATCATTAGATGTGCATCTACAACTAACTTTTGGAGTCAACCTAATTACACAACACAGCCAATCAACCTTTATAGATAATTTATAGACATAGTTTTATAGATATTGAGCTAAACTTTGGTGTGGTAGTAGTTGAGAGTTATCCCCATCACATACTCTGAGTGCTAACAAATGGCACAAGTTCTTTGTCTAAAACTCAGTCATGCAAAGAAGAATACTTTTTTATTTCTAAAGGAAATGTGGCTCGCTTCATGTTGTCCAACAGTATTTTTTTTTTCCTTCCTCTTGTGGATTTTCGGAGCTTTAAAAAGAAAACAATATTCCTGAGAGCTGCATGACGGAACCAGTCCTATAAAGTTTTGCAGGTGTGGTGACTTTAACCTTCGCCTTTCTCACTCAGGTAATTTTACACATTTAGAAGTATGATGTCAGAACATTTGAGGTGAACTGGTTATTGCTGCAGTGTTAAATTGTCAGTCTGAGCATTGTCAATGTCAATTTATTTATAAAGGACATTTTAAACCACACAGGTTGAACCAAAGTGCTGTGCAATAAAAAAAGCAATGATGGAAACACGTCATTTCAGTAAAACAAAAACTAAGCAGATCAGATAAAATATGTTGTGTTTTTGTTTCACCTTTAGCAGAAAGAACAATCTGCTTCAGAGGAGCCCCTTGGCCTCCTGCTGGTGGTCTGCTGTGGGTCCACAGGAGGTGTGGAGGCTGGGCGGACGAGCTGGTCTGGAGGGTGAGGACACAGGGGAGAACAGCTTTGCCGGCGAGTGTCTGTTGGACTGTAGGATGGGTGATCCTACGCATGTTCACCATGGAGGTGGCCGCAGCTAAAGAGGACAGAAAATAACTGATTATGACACATGAAAAAGAAGAAAATTAATATAATGGCATATTTTTTATACCTATTGGTCATTTTTTCTATTTCAATCATTTAGATTTTTATTAAAAATAATTTACAACAAGTATATTTATGGGGTAGCAACATAAAGCTTGAAAATGAATGAAACCAATGCCTGTAATGTTTGATGGCAACAGTGTTGATACAGTATATGATGATAATGGAAAAAACATCTTTCTCATTTATGTTTAAACTTGTACAATCTTTGTGTGTGTGTTTTTAAAAAAGCACATAGGTACACTCAGCGAGCAAGTAGGAGTTGTAGAATCTGCCTGTTACAAAGATTGTGCAAAAACCTAAAGAGAACAATGCCAAGTTAAACAAAAGATGCAGGAGGTCCATCATCTGTCATCATTATAATGTCTGCTGAGACAATAATAAGTTTTATTTGTGTAGTTATTATATTTCAGTCATGGCTATTATCAATCCCTGTTAATGGATTGTCAACTAAAGACATTTTAAAAGGTGCCTCTGCCCTAAAATTCAATATATCTTTGTAACCAAGTTAATGAGAGTGTCACATGCAGCTCTGCTGGTTAAATGCTTCTACCATTGTATATCTGGTTTTGTGTTCTTTTTGAACTTCCTGTTTTATTTTGTTCCCTAATTTCCTGTCTCGTTTCGGACAACTTCACTTCCTGAGATTCCCTCCTTTAATCAACCTCTGCCTCACCCTAATGTTATCCACCTGTGTCTCGTTGCCTTTGTTTGTCTATTTATACCTCACCGCATACAGCTTCCCTTCGTCACTTAGTCTTTGTCCTTTGTGTCCAGAGGTCCAGTCTTTATTCTACTTTGTCTTCTGGTGATTCTAGACCCAGCTTGTATTTTGGACCTGCCTCTGTTTCTGGAAACCTCAGCTTGGATCACCAATTTGTGCACCGACCTTGGACTGTATTAAAGGATCATTGATTTTACGTCACTGTGTTGAGTCTTGCGTTTGAGTCCTTTTCCTTTGTACCAAACGACAGAGAGGCAGACCGAAACAGACTGAAAAGTAAGCCTCAAACGAACAGGTGCTGTGCAAAAACTATTAAAGCATATCTTAAAAATTCTTGAAGCGTGAACAGCAGAAGACTGTGGTGGTCACACATGTGAACTACAGTGTTTTATGTAGGAGATATGACAAGTTTAAAAAAAAAACCTTTACTTTCACTTTTGAAGAGATTATTTTGAGCTAAAATATAAGCGTCTGAAAGTTTGGGTGTGGACCATCTGCATTCTGGAGGATTTGACAGCAGAGAGACACATTGTGTGAAAGAAAACAAGAATCCCTATGCTGTGATGTATAACTTGTATAAAAACCAAATGTGAAAACTGTCCCTACTCTCACAGACAGAAATCTGTGAAAAGCAGAAACAATTAGTAAAAGAACTTCTAACACACAAAAAAGGTTTCTTCTGTATAATATTCACAAGCTGGCAGAGCTCAGCCGTCATTCATTGTTTCATCACATCACATTACAGCAACCAGCAGAACACTGACATGAGCAGTAGTGATAAAAAGGAAATAAAACCTGGCTTTTATATATATATTGTTTGGAATAATGCACACAGTGGAATCAAATCCCACACAGACACTTCCATTTGCATTCAGATAGGACGGCTTTCAGAGTCTGAACCAACGCCCACCACCACTTCTACCCCAGGGGCGTCTCTGTGAGCTGCAGACGCTCCTGTTGGCTCCCCTCAAATCACACATAATCACAGAAATCACAAAAAGAGAGGAGGGAAAACGACAGTCAGAGAAAACCAGCGAGTCGCACTGATGGAGGACAAGAGTTAGTCTAAGATATTGTATCTACCAGCAGAAGCTGAGACAGTCTGGATGACAAGCTGTAGCGATGAAGCAGTAAAACAGACTAAAAGGATGAAAATAAAACAGGTGGTGAAAAGTTAGGACCCGTCTGTTTCTGCTGTCAGTCATTTTTTTAGAGTTCATAGAGCTTAAAACTTAAACACTATAAGGATGCTCACAATATGCAATAACTGACCTGTAAACAGACAGGAGTCCAGCACAAAGTGACCAACAGACTGTAAAATATTAACTGAATATCAATATGATATTTACAAAAGCACAATCGGTCTGTCTTTACAAGTATTTATATAACACAAAAACTGTTTAAAGTGTGAATATTTTGCAAAACAAAGCAAATATTTTAGCTATGTGCTGTTCATGCCAGTTCTGGGTAGACTGTGCTGATGTTGAGGAAGTTAGAAAAATATTTTAGCTGATTAATTTGCACAGAAATTATTTCATTTCCTTAGAAACTTCAGGTTTTTTGTCTCCTATTTTAAGAACTTTATTTTTGTTCCAGAATTTGTTTGTCCAGAATTTGTCCAACAGCAGAGTCTCTCTCCATGTTTACATACCAGAAAAGCTACAGCTCTATTGTGTGTTTTGGGATTTTCTTTTCAATACCTCATTATTCTTCTTTGCAGCAATATTTTCCTCAAGCACTTTTTTCTTTTTTTTTACCCTCATCACCACATTTTCAGATATGTTGCTACCAACAAATTAAGACATTCTGAGTTATTTTTTAATGAAAAAAATGAAGCGTCTCACTTATGACATTTTGTGTTGTGAGTTCTATTTTTAAATCCTTTCTTTTACATTTGTTTTATTCTCCATTCTTCCCATGTTGTTGTACTTTGTTGTGCGCAGGCGTGCAGTAATAAATTGAATACAAACTTGAAAGATAAATGATTGTTTCTATTTTCACCTTTTGTCCTTTGACAAAAACAGACAAAAAACTCATTTAATGTGGAGAAATGATGCTATCTGGTGAAGCAATGATTAAATTTCACACATAAGAGACGCAGGTTAATAAAGAACTCTGCTGACCACCGTCATGCATGCAGATTGCAGTCAAATTAATTAAAGACAGGAACTTATTTCCACCGCAGGCAGTTGGAAGGCTGCATGAAGAAACTCAAACCTGAGAAAATAAAAGCTGAAACCTGCAACTCTGAGAGTTTTTGTTTCAAAATCATGAATTTCAAACACGGCTGAGATAGAACAGATGTTTGACTAAACATGAATAAATGGCTTTGGAGGGCGTCCAGCTCAGACAACCTGAGCTTGTCTGCAAACATCACTGCATTTATATGTTAATACAGACAAATTTGTTTATTTCATGTGTGGGGAAATACTGATGTGTGAAGTGATTAATTAATCTGATCTAGTTGTTATGCCTTCATTGCAACCCGAAGCACCTTGAACCCATTCGTCCTCCCCTGTGTTGTCCTCACCTCTGTTTATCAAACATAACATGCGAACACCATCTGTAACTGCTGTTGTTTCTGTTTGTCTAAACGTGCTTATGATGTTCTGCAGGTTCGGATGGAAGGAGGAACTAAACTGCACAGGGAGAAGACTCACCTGACCCTGAAGAGAGCAGCTGCAGCAGCAGCAGCAGCGTGAGAGCAGAAAGGACCTGCCTCCCAGCTGCACTTGGACTTAGCTCCATCCTCCACCTGCTGAGAGACGAGAGAGGAAGCAGACAGGATGAGACAAGGCTGGAACAGAGAGACAAGAAGAGGCCATCCTTTCGCATCGTAAGATGTTAGCTTAAAACGCTGGTATAAACATCGGCGGGCGATATGCATTCCTTCAAGGGATTCTAGGCATTTATAAATTTATGGATTCAACAAAAGGGCTGTATATTTACAGAAGTTTAGCTCATCGTAAAATAACTTCTCCTCACATTTTAAGCGATTTTTTTTCACAACCATTCTTACAGCCCACACATTACTACAAGCTCTCAATCAATAAAATAGTTAATGTTATACCTCAAAAAATTCTGAACACTGACGAGCCGGTGTCTGGTAAGTGCAGAGCCATTTTCTTTAATTGGATGAAAGATACTGCATCATAAAAAGACATCAATGAAGTTTGTACTCAGTGGATTACAGGCAGTGAACTAAAACACAGCATTATGTCTTGTGTGGGGCTGTTGACATCCAGTGAAACAGACTTTTGATCTCCTCCTAAAGATGGAATAGTTCAGTGTTGGATAGACTGGGTTTTTTTTTAGATTTTAAAGAAACTTTCAGGGAATAATTACTGTATGTACATCTACAGCTAATTCAATTTTGGAGCCAACCCAACTCAAGATAAAAATAAAGATTTTACAGATATTCAGCTAAAACTTGATGTGATAGTAGCTAAAAGTCATTCACAACACATGCTCTGATTGGACATCTCTCAATACTGAATGAGATCGCACATAATGTTATTTTCAAAGTTTGTCCAAAACAGTTGTAATGCCCTACATTTTTGTTTAAAACTCTGGCATGAAAAGTGGTGGGTGATATACATTCCTTCAAAGAATGCTATGCCTCTAATTTAGAAATGTTTTTTGTCTGCTTTATTGTTTTCACCCAAGCTTCACTCTCCCACGAGTGAGATTTTGGCGTTCCTGATGGAACTACCAAATCATGTAAAGCAAAGAAAAAAATGGACTGCATCTTTTGGTGACTTTCTCACTCAAAAATTACCAAAAAGACTGGCTAACTTTTACTGTACTGCAGTGAAAAGTAACGCTGCTGCATGCCGGCTGCACAACATGAAGAAAAAAAAAAAAATTCTACCACACATCAAAAACGAGCTGCTGACTTTGCCAGAGGACTTGGCTCGATGCCTGAAGCGTTCCAGTTCAGTGGAGAGACGCCTGAGACAGAGCCTGTTTCAAGCGGAGAGGAAGAAAAGAGCGTGTGGATGGAAGAAAACAAGTCTGTTTTATTGTGCTGATCTCAAAACGGAAGCAGGTAACACAAGAAAATCCAAATTGTTATTTCACTTGGAGATACTTTTACCTTTTTGACTGCTCAGGCAGAGCTAGAGGACTCTTTAAGGAGTCTTAAATTAGTTAAAGCAGAAATTTGTGTCTCAAATGCAGTTACATAAACTAAATAATTCATTCAAGAAGGGCCTTTTTGCTTTCACCAAGGTAACAGCAGCTAATGCCAACAGCATCCCTCTTGGATGGAAAGAAGATTATGCAACAGCAGCTCAACGCTTTTTAAATTACAAGAATAATGGCGGCTCTCTTTCCTAACCATGTGAACACTCAGTAAAGCCTTCAAGCTTGTGGATCCGGAGTGTGTGCGTCAAAGAGAAGCAATCCTCTGCCAAACCATACAGTCATTAAATAACAGTTTGTTGTTAAGGTTAAAAGTGGGCAGCCTCATGGAGATGGAGATTCTGGTGTGCTTAAGGCACAGCCATGCCACAAACTTTGGGGAATTCCATTTCTAAAGGTGGGTCAGGACCCTGTGATGGGCTGTGACAGATTGGGGTCGAACCATTGGACTCTTTGCTTGCAGAGAACCTGCACCATTGGTTGATCTGATTGGGTGGCTGACAAGTGATTTCTAAAGAGGTTCATAACACCAAGGGGTTTACCCCGGCGTGCCAACAGAGAAGCATTAAAGTTCTGAATCTGCAATCCTGGGACCCACCAGCAACTACCCACACCCATAGCATACAGAGTTTAGCTTACAGACATCTCCATGAATGATATGCAGACAAAAGTCATATGAAAATTATTAAAAATCAACTAATGAAAATCAGTCAAGAAATCAACCAATTTCTGTAATGAGACTCTACACAGATAATTTAGTCCACTCCTTGTGAGGAAACTGATCAGTCTGTCTCAGGTTAGAAGGGTTCCTTCTCCAGATGTTTCAGCTCCTTCCACAGATGTTCAACAGGATTTAGATCAGGGCTCAGAAGGCCACTTCAGCATAGTTTAATGTTTTGCTCTGAGCCATTCTTGGGTGTTTGTAGCTGTGTGTTTTGGGTCATTATCTTGTTGGAGGACCCATGACCTACAATTGAGAGCAAGCTTTCTGACATTTGGCTCCAGAATACCTTGATGGTCTTGAGATTTCCTTGTACCCTGCACAGATTCAAGATACCCAAAGCAGTCCTACAACAAAACTGAGCCTCCTCCATGTTTTACTGTTGATACACTGTTCTTTAGTTTGTTTGTTTGTTTAATTGTTGGGTCTGTGAACATAGAGCTGATGGGAACTGTTGCCAAAAAGCTCCAGCTTTTTCCCTCATCTGTCCAAAGGACATTCGTCCAGTAACTTTGTGGCTTGTCAATAGGATTTTGGCAAATTCTAGTCTTGCTTTTATATGATTTGGTCTCCTCCTCAGATGCCTTCCATGAAGTCCACTTTGGCTCAAACAGCAACTGATGGTGCGATCTGACACTGATGACCCTTGGCATTGGAGTTCATGTCTCATCTCTTTGGAAGCTGTTTTGGGGTCTTTGGTAACGATTCATATTATCCGTCTCTGCAAATTGTCATCAATTTTCCTCTTGCAGCCACATTCAGGGAGGTTGTCTCCAGTCCTGTGGACCTTAACCCTCTGGAGTCAATGGACGCGTCGGTGCGTCCAAGTCACATGACCGATTTAAATCGCTCTAGCGGGAAAGGTTCGCCCTCTCAGAGACTTCGTTTTAATTTGTCTCAAAAGTCCAGACTTCCTTTATTATGCTTATCATTATTTGTGTTTCTAAGCTCCAGAGACAACTCTGTCCTAAGCTTTCTGTGCTCCATGTTCAGTGTGTTACACACCATGATACCAAACAGTACTGTGATTACTTTTCATTCTTTAAGTAGGCAGACTGACTGATTACAAGACTGAAGACACCTGAGATGCTGATTACAGGACACATCTTTTACATGTCTCTATGGTCAAATTGTTGTCACCATTTTTTGTGTCAAGGTCAGTTTCATTAGTTAATTTTTTTAATAATTCTGTTGAACCAAAATTCAAAAGCAATGTCTGATTTCCATTAGTTGGGTTTCAGTCATTTTTCTTATTATCAATTTAGTCAGTTTCTAGTTATCTCAGTGACCACTGTGGGTTTTTCTTTTTTATAGAAAGGGTACGAACAAATTTATCTCCATCTGTGTTACACACAACTCTGTATGCTCATCGACAGCAGCCATTCAAAGTTTTACCGGAGGGGATTTACGGCACGCAGCGCGCTGGTCATGCAACCACACCAGCAGCATACTAACCAGCACCTTCTTTTGTTCGGGACGAGACATCAGATGTTGTGAACGCCTCCCTTTAAACGGCCCCCGTTCAACCCAGTTGTGTCTCAAAGAAAAAAGAACCAGAAATCTCTAAAATGCTTCAGTGGACTTCAATGCAGATGTCCATCTGACACATTTTCCCGATGTTGTCTGAATGGGATGCATTCTTGGCTCATTGTGAAAGCGAGCGAACAGAGAGACAGAGATGTAAAAGGAGCTAACGGACGAGGCTGGCAGACCTACATTATGCTTGGGCACTAAGCTGTCACTTTGTTAAAACCAACTGGCCTCATGGTCATCGTGATGCAGGAATGATGGGCCCCTCGGCCCACATCTTCCTCATGACTGCAGGTGGAGGGTAAAAAGAGGGAACAGAAGTTATCTTGTCAGCTACAAGATAATTCATTACTGTGATCACAACATAATACACATAGAAGAGTGACCAGAGTTTACATAAAGAAGCCAAGTTACATCCCATGTTGATTTATGATGAATTCAAACACACATTGTCTGCTGTAACAGTAAAACAGCAGCTGTAAAGTCCAAGAAAAAACACACACAAAAAAAACATACCCATCATAGCTCAAAGCAACCACAAGAAAAATCAGTTTCCGATTGTTGACTCTTTTATCCCACACAAAAACATCTATGTTTGAGTTCATGCTGCTTTATCTCTCCAGCTCAAGCTTAACTATAAAATTAAATTGATATATGAGGTGTGTATAGTGTCTGGGGCAACATGTTTTCAGTCTGACCAGCCTGAATAAAACAGTGTGTGCTTTGGCTTAATATTTTCATATTTGTCCTCCTGGAAATACTGTACTTCAGTAACAGTTCATTAGTGTAAAGTTTAACAAGATCATCTTCACAGCCAGGCCAGTCCACATGTTTTAGAAGTTTGGAAAAGTAAAAGTTAAATTGTCTCAATTTATTTTGTAAAATCCAAGCCAACCTTACAAAACTAATTTCCTCCCAAAGTCTGTTCAGAGTCAATGGGTGCACAAAATGTAAGAACATAAACACGTATGCCTCGAGCCACCAGACTGTTTCCTCTGGACTTCTTTGTTTTTAAATGTAAACTCAGTTTTGCAGAATTTCTTTGCACCACATGATGGACGATTCAAGACACTGCTTTTCCTTGTTGGACTGAGTGAGAGATTTACCATTCTTATTAAATATGCTTCTATCTATTAGAGTTAAAATGTTTTCTTTAAAGCATTTATTTTAGTTTGTATAAACCTCTGTGTGTGACAGGAGGCTTCATCCTCTTAAAGAAGTTTAATAAATATAAAGTGTAAAATAAATGTTCTAACTTTATAGGACAGATCTGTAGACTCCTACACAGTTAACATAAACACATGATTTGAGTAAAACTGACTTGGTCGTATTTTCAGCATATTCATGAAAAATTGATCAGGTCAAAACAAACAACAAATAGTAATATTTAAAAAAAAACATTTTTTTTTAATAACAGTATTTGAAGAGCTGACAAATT
>JAOXNZ010000092.1:13848961-13863710 GCA_028566095.1 Kryptolebias brasiliensis
TTTTTTGAGTCAATTTTTACAATTTCAATGAAAACTTTGAAGAAACTGTTTATTATGCTACTTTTTGAAACTGTAGTTTTTTTCATACCAGTGGTAACCCTATATCAAAACACTTTATAAGAAAATAATAAATTGTTAAACACCTCTGACTTAAGGAGGAGAATAGTGTTTGCATCTTTAATTGTAAGTTAATTTATTGTATACAGTCATGAAATTTATTTTGTAAATATTGAGAAAGGGGCAGGTTTATACAAGGTTTTTCTTCTTCCTGCTCCCTTTCCCCTCGTCTACAGTAAGTAATGTAAGAGTATTTATCTGTGACTTCATGATGAAATTTGTTAAATCTAGTGAATAAACTGATATGTATTCTACTTGTCTGTTGTGTTTTCTGGTTACTGTCAGGCTACTGTCTGAGACAGTACAGGAGGCCGGAAGATGGGCTCGGGCAGCTCTCTTTTAATCAAAGTGGCAGAAAAATCCAAAATCAGAACAATCAGAAAAAAAACTGCACTTGGCACATTTATCCCATCTATGTCTCGTTGTTTATGGGAACAAATGTTTGGTAAACAGTTGCACACTGAAGTATAGTCAGACATGACTTTTAAAAATGTCACACACCTCGCCACTCAGATAAACAGCCAGTCCCTCCCAGAAACAAAGCAGCAGTGCAAACACAATTCAGAAAACACGGAGCGCACTGCAGGCAGGATAAGGCAGGCGGCAAAAAGCGACTTTTAAAGTGCACAAAGCAGGAGCAAAATGACACTAATGAGCAGTACATGTTGTCTTCTGTAATAATTAAGAGAGCATAACGAGGCTTGGAGCAGCGTTTTACACTCTGGCTGAGACGGGGTGTTTCAGCTCTTGCGTTAACTTATTTGCGGTGCATGTTGTTAATGCAAAGAGATCAAAAGAGCCACATAAAACAAGGGGAAACAGGATATCTCCTGCCTCTGCAACAGGATTTTATAAACTCAGTTCATGAGTCTGCTGATGGGGCAGATATGCTTCAGCCACCACGCTGAGTTTAAATGTTTCCAGGCCAACAGGCTCAATCTGGGTGGCAGCAGGACAGGCGTGGAGGAAGTCACAGAGACGTGGTTGGCCGCTGACATTAGTATAATTCATCCATTAAGTCCAGCCGCAGCCTCGCTGGTTTATGGTTGCAATCATGAGTCTTTTAGAAGTGTCCTTTTCAGTGGAAGAAATTGTTTATGCTTTGCTTTTGGACGCGTTTCTTCTCAGGATCAAATTTTCAAAAGCTGAATTGGGCAGAATTGAGCTCTTTGTTCATAAGTCCATCACTTTGTTTTACACTCAAACATCCTATTGAAGTTTAGTAACAACCTTTTTGCTCTTAAGGGAATAGTTCAGATCTTTAATGTGAGGTTCTTTGGAAAGATTATGAACAATATATATCTTACCTGTTATAAATAGCTTTTTGAATAGCCTCTGTTTGGAGAAATAAAGTTTAATTCTAAACAAAATAATGAGCTAACGGCTAGTCTGAGTGTCCCCAAGACCAAAGTGTAATTCTTTTAATTATAAAACACTTCCAGTTGATTTGTGAACGCTATTTTATAAACTTTGAAAATGCACCAGTTATTCTGAAATTTCTGCTGGAAGTGCCCCAGACTGCACTGCATCCATTTTCTTTACCCGCTTGCTTCTGTTCAGGGTCACCAGGAGCTGTTGCCTCTCTTCAGCGTTCACTCAGGAATGGTACACCTGGACAGGTCACCAGTCCATCATAGGGCCACACAGAGACAAACAGCCACTCACACCCAGGGACAATTTAAAGTCACCTTCTAACCCCAACATGCATGTTTTTGGACAGTGAGAGGAAACCAGAGCGCTCAAAGAAAACAAGCTCTACTACTCGATGTTTTACATCTTTAAACAGAAAATTTTAAATATAACTTTCATAGACATTTAATCAGAATTTTGCGATCTTTAATAAAAAGGCACAGTTTGTCTGGTTGTCATGGCGATGGCCTCATCACTCGAGCTGAGTGCTGGCCCCAAGTGTGCGGACAGCTGCGAACAGACCAAGGAAGACGTTCACATCCAAAGATGGCACCTTTGATCTAAAATGGGTTAAAATCTTTCCACAAATACATCATCTTATACTGTATGTTCAGTAAACAACTGCATAATAAATGTATTTAGTTACTCCTCCAGAAAAGATCTCCTTAGTTCATCTTCAACAAACAGGAAACCTTCATGGTTTTCTTTAGATTTTATTACTTCAAATCATGATGATGGCTTTTATATTTCTATAATGATAAGTGAAACCAATAGACTAATTAATAGTAATGATTAAAAATGTGACTTCAAGGAAGTACTGCATGTCAAGTTAAAGAAAACTATGAGTTAGTGAAAAATAGTCAAAGTGAAACGCTGTCTTGGCTTTCTGGAAATATAATGAGAATCTGAAGAAAAAAGATCATAAAAACAGACAAAAAAAAAAGAAAGAAATCAAAAATATAGAGCAGGAGAGAACAAACAAAGCTAAAAATTCCTTAAATAAAAATAGAAAAGTCTTATTGTGTTTGAGCTCTTTGCTCCTGAGACAGACTGATACTATTTTTTCAGGTGAGTTGCTTTTATTTATTTATTTATTAAGCATTTTGTTTAGTTCTAGTGTTGTTCACGTGTGTGTTTGTGTGTAAAACTGTCTTACAGTTTGTGTAAAAGCTTAAAAATCAAACTGGACGCACCTCTAAACACATGCACTGATGGGATAAAAAAAAAATCTTTTACATGCTAAATTAAGCGTTGATCTTTCTTGGCAGTCAAAATTCAGGTCATGTGTGGAGGAGCAGCTGTGGGTGTGTGAAATCCTGCACATTCTCATGCATGACTGGGGTGTGTAGATTTGACTGAAGTGTGTGTGTGTGTGTGTGTGTGTCTCTAATGACATCTTCTGTGCAGCATCTGTGGTCTGTGTCACAGTCAGTCTTCATCCTCATCCTCCTCTTCTTGCTTTCATCCAGTTTCTGTGACAGCCACCGTCTTCACAGCAGCACATAAAAAACACAACTTTTAAGATGAAGCTCAAAGCTTCTCAAAATGACACACACACACACACAAACAATGAGGAAGATACTGAAACACATACCGAGTGTTATTGTTTCCACACACAGATTACTATCATGATCGGTCCAACATCTTTTAGTCTGAAACTTCATGTACTGGACTCAAGTCTTCTTCAGCTTATTACCTCAAACTCTGTTTCAGTCACTTTCCTCTGCAAGGACCTTATTAAAAACCCAATTATTTCTCCTATATTTCTGCTTTTATTATTTTTACATTGCTTTAAAAAAAAAAACACGTTCGTGACAATGTATATTTTTAGCTTCAACAATCATCTCTGCCAGTTTTAACTCCCTTGTGTAAATATGTTACAAACATAAAGTCTAAAGTGAGCAAGTAAAATACATCAGATGATCCAAATTGGACAAATATATATTTCAAAGAAATAAGAAATAGGACAGTCAAACAATAAAGCAGCATTTCAGATCTTTTGAAGAGAGGTTCTGTGGACAGGTTATGAACAATTATTGTCTTTTTTGTCGTAGATAGCTCTTTAAAGGATCTCCGTTTGAAGAAATTCAGTTTATTTCTGACCAGATTGATGAGCTAATGTCTAGTCTGAGAGAAGACAAGACCAAAGTGGATTTCTGCTCGTTTAAAACAACTCTAATGTTCATGAAAATGCTGATTTGTGAACCTTTACATGTCATGATGGTTGTTTTTTTTTAGGGTAGCTCAATGTAGTTTGTTTATTTGTTATTGTAGTTTTTGCACAAAGGCCTTTAATGGTGAACTCATTTCACACGAACTCACCAACACCCCCTCCCCTCTCTGACATGGACGCTCTGCAGACTTTGCTTCAGCAGATGAGAGGAGAGGAGAGTGTGGAAATCCTCGGGTTTTATTTTTAAAAATGGAGCTTGGATGGGTCTAAATGCCATGCCTTCCACACTTTGCTAAGTTGACTCATGGTCTTGACCACGTCTCAAAAAGTGGTACGTTAACTGCACTTACATATCACTGGTTTACAAAAGGATTCAGTTCTTTGTGACAAAATCTTGTCAGTCGTGCATGATTTGTGCAACTCACAACACCGGGCAGGCAACAAAGACTTCACAGGCTGCGTATCCTCCGCCTGACAAACCTTTTGACTACTTAATGATGGATTTTGTTGAACTGTCCCCAGTGGAAGGAAAGATATATTTACTTGTTATTGTTGACATGTTTAGCAAATGGATAGAAGTTTTTTCCATGAAAGCAAGCAGACAGTCACACAGTAACTAAAGCCTTACTGACAGAAATTATTCCACGATGGGGTATTCCAGACAGAATTAGCAGTAACACACTTTGTTAATGCAGCACTAAGTGACGTGGGAGAGTGCTGGTGCACAATCATAAGTGTGTCCAGGAAAAGTGTGTCCATAAGTGTGTCCAGGAAACAACAACAGAAGTAAGGAGTGAAGAGGACGACAGACAACGTTTTTGGTGAGGAAAATTATCTCACTAAATTGGTGTTAAGTGCTGGTAACCTCTGACACCGAAGAGGGTAACATCCTGAACAACAAGCAATTGCTGTTTTAAAACAACAGAGGGCAGGGAAAAGCTCTCTGTCTACAGAACTATTGTTAGTCCAAACGAAGAGTTAAACCTTAATTCAATACTGAAAGACGTGAAGAATGACAGAGGTTCAAGGTGACAGCAGTTGCACCCTCATCTACTTCCAATGCCAGTTACAGACATTTATATCGGTTATTTTTAATTTTGTGTTGGTTATTTGTGTCACTCTGGTGGTGGGGATCATTTTTCCCTGATCAGGTAGATCAGGTTGCAAGTTTTCCTACCAAACAAAACAATGACAAAATAATAAAGGGTTGGATGGTCGGGCCGGTGGGTTTTTTGTATCTTGTGTATATGTTTTGTTACGTCTGGCAGGTTAATGTTAATGTTTTTTTTCTTCTTTCTTCCTTGTTCCTTCCCAAGTCTAACCATACTGAATAGTAATTTCCTTTGACATGATAGGAGGGCAGTGGAATAAACTTAATGTGTGATTAATATCAAATCAAAGAGGGGAAAGTGGTGGGAAAATTTTTTATAAGGTAACACCTGCTGCTGATAAGTCATGACTATGTTATGTCTGAATTCCAAGGCCTATGAGTTCTGACCAAATGACCCTGTTTTTCTTCATGGGAACCAGACGGTTCTTGTTTCCGCCTCGCTCCTTCTTGCTTTCCAACATTCCAATATCTTTAATATAAGCTCCTGTGTGGACGTTGGTGGGCTGATTGGAGCTTTGATTCGGAGCTTCCCGTTTGGAGCAGGGACTTTGATGTTTTATTTATTGATTGTCTTTAAAGCTCTCTGTATGTTGTGCACAATACATAAATAAACCTGATCGAGTGATTTCATCTAGCAGTGCCTGGAATCTTTTCCACAACATAGTCCACAGTGGAAAAGTTGCATTTTTGCCATAAAGATCTAAAATTTATGCAGCTTCTATGTTTTCTTACTTTTAATGTCTCACTACTAGATCATTTTGATGTTTTGTTACATAAAGCCATGCTCATAATCAGTGTTTACTCCTCCAGGAACATTTAAAAGAAGGAGGGAGGGAATCAATGGAGGCATTGCTTCACAGACTTCCATGCAACAAACCACAGTTTGAACACTAACGCTTTACTTTTCTGCCACCTTCACTCCTTGCCACACACAGTTATGTTGACATGTCACTAATCACATGGTTGGGGTTTCTTTTAAAAAGGATCCAGTCAGGAAAACATATTTTACAGGTTGTTCCTGTCATGTCATGTCAACCCAGTACACAAAAACAACAGACGACAAAAACACAGCCGTGTCAAAACAGCTAACCGTGGACTGTAACACCACTGTAATTTACAGATGTGGAGAAACACACCTTTTACACAGTTTCTGTTCATACACACACACACGTCCAAGAAACCGAAGACACAGAGAGCACAACACGCAGTTTTAGACCAATTCACTGCTCTCATTTCTCTTGCCCCATTTGGGCGCCAGTGATTTTTATTAAAATACATTTTCTAATTAACCTATTTTTCTAGTTCTCACTCAGCCGTAATCATTCTTGTTTTATGAGATGGTGGGACAAGAATATTTGTGGCCCCTTTGATCTGAAATACTGATCACATATCACACATTTACATCTATAGCCTGACTTTCTTGATATGGTTTTCCTCCAAAAACATGCATTTTGTGTCAAAATTTAAAGTTTTGAGTTTCGATGGCCTCAGTCTGGCATCACCAAGGGATTTCAGGAAGATTTTAGTTGGATTTTGTTTGTTTGTGGCTCATTGATTTGATTAAATATATAACTTAAAATTAGTATGGAGCATTCAACAACTTTACTTTGTTTCAGCTTTATCTGCTGCAGCCTAATCATATCTGCGTGCTGCTTTTCTCTGTTGAATCTCACAGGAAATTCACACGCTGCAGTACATCATAAACTTAAGAAATAATGGTACAAGCAGGCCTTGTTGTCTTTGTTGCAGCAGGTAGGACTCACCTGACTCTTTCTGACAACATTTCATCCTTTATGCCTCCACAAAAAGGATGCTGACAGGAAACAACTGGCTGATCAGTTAGATTCACATTTTATCTTTCTTTACTCAAGCCTAAACCCTGCTTTTTTTTTTTTTTTCTTTGCCCAGATCTTTTGTCTGTTTCCTGTTTTGCTGAAAAACGCGCTCCACTCTTATTCGCTCCTTCTCTCAACATCCCTCACGGTGTTCAAGGACAATATATATCATAAGAGAGTAAACACCTTTCAGGAAGGCTTTCATCACGTCTCTCTGTTATCAGCCCCCTCCTTGCTGCCTGCTGCTGAGACAAACAACTAAAAGACCTCAGCCATTTTCTGTCGCTGCAAACCTGGGAGCTTTTCCACAGAAATGTATTGAATTGATAAGGGACGAGTGCCTTTAGCCAACAAATAAAAAAAATAAGCAGATCATTTTATTGACTACTAAAGGCCTAGCATTCCTTGAAGGGGAGTTTTACACTGAGATCATCTTATGATGAGAAGAAACAAACTTTTAGCCGTTTTGGTCAAATCCCAGAAAAAACTATTTGCATTTTTGTGCAATAATGTGAGAACTTGCAAAAAGTCTTAGTGCTCAGAATTTGTGTTGAAGATGACTCTCAGCTACGACCGCATCACATTTAGCTCAGTATCTGTAAAATACCTAAGTTTTAGCTGCTTTAATGTTTGCTCATGTCAGTTGTCGTGAATGTTTGTTCTTTGATCACTGAGATTTTCACTAAAATCCATCCACCGGTTCATGAGATATTTTGGTAACTCTACAGACAAACACACACACAAACAGTCATTATTGTCATTTTGCCATCAAATGATCTAAAATTAAACAAAGCACACAAACTGTCGACTTTATGTAAAGAAGTAAACAGAACCAACAGATGAAGGCGACACGCAAGACAGTTATAAATGAGATCATTTGTATTTATTTTTAGCCTTTTAATAGATTAAAATAGAATAGGCACAAAGAAAACGGAAACTTCCCTACATTTGTCACACTTCTATGTGTATTAATTTAAAATCAGTCATTCCAGATTGGTTGCAATCGCAGATCAGCTCTTTTTTTAACTCATATTTAAGATCTGTTGTCGTTAATAAAATGTGTAAAAGTACCAAGGAGAGCCAGAAGTCTTTCCATGTCTAGCTGAACTTTAACGAGTTATTCCAAAATATATGGTATAAAAACCAGTTGTAATCTGAAATACTGACTTTCGAAATTTTATATATAGGCATTTTCAGTTTCTCAAGACAGCACAGAAAATTCAGGGAGCAACGTCTCTGATGCAGTAGGATTTTCTAGATTAGGATTTTTAGAACTGTTGAGGAAAAGATCCTCCACCAACAGCACAGCATTCTGCTGAAATGTCACCATTTAGAGTCACTTCACTGACTCGGAAACGCATTGATTTAGCACTAAATTTAGCATTAGATCACAGGTTGCTTGAGGATAAAATGCGCTCAGCTGTCTAAAGGTAGAACACAACCTGGAGGTATTTCATCAGGATCATTATCCACGTCCATAAAATGAAAGTTTTTAAAGGTTTGAGTCAAATTCGGATTTTAGCTGTCTTGAAATATTACAATAAGATTTAAAAACGGCAAAACATCCCAGAAAATTTACATGGATGAGTAGCCAATATTTAAATAAGCTCACATCAGAGACTTCAGGTCATTTAAAATACCAACAACATTGTATTCCTTATTAAACATGCAAGAACTCCTGAATCTAAGAAGGTTCTTGTTGTTTTCTGACATTAATATTTTATTAAGTGTGTATTTTTTTATATCATATGTCTCTGGGGGACAAAAAAAACATTATTCTTTTGTTTTTGCTAAAGAATCCAGCCTTAATCTGCACAAATTGTTTCAAAGAAGATTAAGTTCTGTTTTGTTTTTTGTTCAATTATGTTGCAAAATGTCTGTTTTGGTCTTTTCTGAACTTTTTCACATGACTTTAACTCTCCCTCCCTTTCACAGACTCCCACGTTTACCGCCTCTAATGAAAATGTCCATCTGCTGCTTTCTCCTAATTACGACACATTTGGCTTGTCAGAACATTAACACAGCAGGGATCCAACATATTTTCTGAAATCACACAACCCCACTGGAGACTTTGTGCATCCTGGAGGTGCGTGTTTGTTAAAGAGTTCATACTGAAGCGCAGTTCATCCAGGCTTTGCTAACACGGTCAGGTTGGTGTGAAGACTTGTTATTTTGTTCCACTTTCTCTTGGCAGTGGTGTCAAGTTGTGAGACCAGGACTGACTAATTATCACCAGCAAAATAATAAAATTGTGTGAAACGATAACTTTCCTTGCAGAGTCATTTTTCTGAACACCTAAATCGAGTTTTTGCTCAGCTTTTAGCTGGTTTCCTTCACTAAAACTTGGCTGCTCAGGAGCTCCATGCATGTTCATTAACTCGGTGGTTCCCAAAGTCAAGTGGGAGGTCTTGAGATAATATCCAGAATAAAAATAAATGTAAAACAAACAAACAAACATTGAGTATTTTTTCCAATATTGTTACAAAAGATAAAAATGTGTCTTACAATGGTTAAGTCTGTTTCTGTTATCATTACACCTTTGTTTAATTGGATTATCAGTAATATTTTTTGCACTTTGGCAAGCACAAGTTGGGTCACGAGTCTCAAAAGTTCTTATTTTCAGGAAGAGAAGGTGAAAACTTTGGGAAACACTGCACTAAATATTCACTCAGAAACTCTTTCCCTGGCAGACAAAAACGTGACAGATTTGTTGATGAAGTTGTTCATCTTCAGCTTAGAGTGAGAGGGAGAATTTTCTGTTTCTGCATCAGAATTTTATAAAACCATTCAAGTTTCCACTGACACTGATGATGACAACAATAACCTGATAAATGCAGTCCTGCAGTGGAGCCTTTCTCTGGAGCTTTTGTTTTGTTTGAAATGTTAGTGTTTGATTTTAGCCTTTCACAGACAGCATTCTTCAGCCACATGTATGAGTCCCTGCAGGAAAAGTCCAGGAATCAGCTGAGGCATCTCTGAACATACAGCAGAACAAAAAAGACATAACGCTGCACGTATCAAACTTATATTTCCACAGAAAAAAAAAGCTGGTCATTATGGAAGTACAAATGAAAATAAAACTAAATTACAAGGATGCAAACAACACATCCCTTTGTGTTATGTCACTGGAGTGCCTTTCTGTGTTTTAATTTGCATTTTAGCTTCTGTGTTTGAAACAGATTTATCTCGGAACATGACACATTGAAGTTAAGCTGAATCTGATGCTGCTCTCAGGTACAGCAGCTAAAGATGTCAGGAGTTTGACTTACATTTGAAAGTGACTCCTTATAGCACGATTTCACCATCATTGTTGCAAAGAGTAAAAACAGAAGTCATAAACTAATAAAAAAATAAGTAGATATTGAGGCTGCTTATGTTTTCATTATATCTATGCTTAATTGGGCTGAAACATTCCTCAGCCTCACTCCTCACCTTGATGGAATCATTTATTTTGCTGAGAAATGCTGGCAAAGTGGGTCTTATTCCTGGGAAAGAGCCAGGTGAGTGGTTTCCTAATAGTTACAGTCCAGACATGAACATCAGTCTCGTGTTGTTCAGTAGAAAGCAAACTGATTAAAGGTGCAGTGTTTTTTATGATGCTTTTTGAACTGTTGGCAAAAATGTCCAGTGAACTGTTAAATGTACCTCTGATGGTTCATTGTGATTCTGATGGACGTCCTTCATCTGTCAAATGTGCCTCTCCTGTGTGTTTTATTATCTGTTGCTGCCTGCTGGCATGATGATTGGAGGAAGGTGGGTCGGAGTTGCGTGATGTGTGACAATTACCCAGAAACTGCTCGGATGTACCTGTCCTTAATGCACCACCTTGAATCTCATGGACGACATGTAATAGTTTCCAAAATGCTGTTGTCTTCTAGATTTTTGTTCACCTGAATGCTCAAATGTTCGCTCACACAGCTGCCAGCTGGCTAACAGCCTCATTGATCAGTGCACAGAGCAAGTCTTTAACCTCCAGGGTCAAAAAGACAGTTTAATTAAAACCTCGGGGGCTTCCAGAGAAACTGAACTGGTTTCAGGTCGTCTCAGTTTGCCCTCTGTTTCCTTCTCTTCGCAGCATTTATCCGCTAATAGTCCCATCACTGCATCGCTATCATTGTTTCTCACATCTGCCCCTCTTGGCCCCCTGCTGCCGCTTCTGTGCTCATAAATATTTGAGAAATATTTTATTTAGTGGTTGTCCTTGGAGATGGTGATCCTGTTAATGACACCTCAAACTCAGCTTGATTATGCAGAAGGACAAGTTTTGTGAGTTTTTCTAAAACGCCCAGAACGACCTCTGATAGACTGAATCAAACATGAGAAATAAAAATTAAGATGTCTGTTACTTGAAAACCTTGAACGCATAAAACTGATTCAGTCTATTTTTCCTCAAACAGAAAGTTACTTCAGACAAAAGGAAAAAGAAAGTTCAGGACTATGAAAACGCTTGCTGAGTTTATGGTGACGCTTTAGGGCCATCTAGTGGAAATAATTGGTGTCACAAAGACACTGAAACCACAAAGTTTTGCATGTGAAGAACAAAGAGAAAAGGCTAACATCAAAGGTGATGACAGTTACTATAAAAACCAAAAGTGCAAACAATAAAATAGGCCAAAGCTTGTTTTGTTTGTTTGATTTGTTTCACTGCATTTACTTTGGTACTGTGTGATCTTAAATCTGCGTAAGGTTTTATCTGATCACAATTTATTTTTGTGGCTTCTTTCTGTTTGTGTCAGCCTCTACAAAAGAAGGCCTTGATAGAATTAGGTTTATTTAAATCTAATGTAGTTCATTGCCTCTGTTTATCATAAGAAACCAAAAGAGAAAGTAATATATTCTGAGAATGTTTTACAAGAAAACATCCTGAGTTTGATATTCAGTGTCTCAGATTGTTTTTTGTCTCAGTGTGTCTCTTAAATCCTAAAATGCCTCCAGTACTTAAAGGCCTGGTTTTTCATGAAGAAATGCATATCGCCTGCCGCTTGTCATGCCAAAGGTTTAGAACAGGTTAATTTTATGATGAGAATTGGTGAAGTTGTAGCTGCATTGGTCGAACTTCAAAAATAACGTTATGTGTATTGTGCAATTTGCAAAATGTCCCGCTCAGAGCACGTGTCGTGAATAACTCTCAGCTACTACCACATTAAATTTTAGGTCATCATCTGTAAAACTGACTGACTTATAACCTTTCTTTGTGTTGGCTAATGCAGATTAGCTGTGGCGGTCATCTTGAATTGAACTGACTCCAAAAGTTAATCAGTTGTACATGTACATTCAGTGATTACTTTCTGCAAGTTTCATTAAAATCCATTTAGGTATTCATGAGGTATTTTGCTAACAGACAGACTGTTGACCGACTCCAAGAGTTACTGCTAAAGTTTTAAGTAAAGATCTTGCCCAATGAGAAGCACTTGGTGTTATGAATGACTCAGCAAATCTTTGGTCAGAATCTGTAAAATTGACTGAATTATAGTCATTTTGTGTCTCAAAGTTTATTTGGCTTTGGTGGCCATCTTGAATTAGGTTGGCTTCAAAAGTTAATCAGCTGTAGATGTACATAAAATAATTATTTCCTGAAAGTTTCATCAAAATCCATCCAATGATTCATGAAATATTTGCAGACAGAGTTGGCTCTAAATACTTGATGTAAAAAACAATATTTTAAATGTTGTGCAACCTGTTATTGCTCAGAATGTGTGTTGGGGAATAGTCTTAGCAACAATCACACCAAGTTTTATGCCAAGATCTGTGAAGCTGACTCAATTGTAGCCTTTTTTGTGTTTTTAAGGTGAATTAGCTGCGGTGGCCATCTTGAATTAGGGTGACTCCAAAAGCTAATCAGTTGTAGATGCACATCTAATGATTACTTTCTGAGAGTTTCATTAAAACTGGTTCAGTGGTTGCTTCTATTTCTGAGTCAAAGCTTGATTTATTTTATTTGTTTATGGATTCAACAAACTTTTTCTCACAATCTCGCTTTTAACCTCCAATATATGACAACAAGCTGGACAGAAATGATTAAATACAGAATATTTGATCAGTTGTGGTAATCCTAAATGATTTAAGTTCGCTAATTTTACAGATGAAATAAATGATTTGAGCTCACACATGAGTGTGAAATTTTTTGCAAACAGACACACAAACACATACCGACACTGGAAGGCGAAAGGCGGCTGTTAATTACACAAAACAAACGTGTGAAAAGACAGAGTCGTCTCCGTTGTTCACATCCTGTCCAGCAGGAGTCTCCCCCTGTCTCTGTAGCTGTTTCTCACAGTGTGCGTCCCCCCCCCCCCCCTCTGAGATGGGTGTGCACCCCACCTCCCATTCATCAGTCTGCTTTTATTCATACTGACAAGAAAGACATCAAACTGGGAGGAGTGGGATACGACGACAATGCATCTCAGACAGACACTGGATAATATATGCAAAGTGGGAATAAAGGGCCCTCATGGAGTCTGCATGTGTGTGACTGTGTACATTGTGTGAGTATGCACAGAGACACACACTTTATATTCATATATAGCTATAGATAGTGTCCTAAAGTTTTAGGCAGGTGTGAAATAATGATGACAGTGAAGAATGATTTCACAAATGTAATTCTAATAGTTTATTTTTATTAATTATAATGCCAAGTGAACGAACAGAGAAGAACTCTAAACCAAATCAACATTTGGTGTTTGTCACTATTTCCCTTTAAAACAACATCAGATCTTTGATTTGCTGACAGATGTTGAAGGAGCTCAGCTGGTTGGTTGTTCCAGGCGAACAAACTGCAGATCTTCTGTTGATGTTTCTGACTCAGATCCTCCTAGCTTTACATGATCTCCCAGACAGACTCAGTGATGTTGAGATCAGAGCTCTGCAGGTCCTACCATCCCTTCCAGGACTCCTTGTTCTCGTTCAAACTGAAGATGGTTCCTGATTACATATATTACATGTTTAGGGTCAATGTGCTGCTGCAGAATAAATTTGCAGCCGTTCAGACGCCTCCCTGGTGGTATTACACCTTTATTTTACAGTATTCAGAACATCAATGCTAATGATCAAACTCACAAATGTCACTGTTTCCTGCAGACACTCATCATTCCTCTGCTCACCTGCTTTTCAATCAACAAACTACCTTCTGCTGCGAACAAATGTTTTAAACTTTCTGACCATTTTTCTGTGCTCTTGTTATGTTTTCACAAACAGCTGAGTTACTTCACCTTGTTTTCACGTTAGAGGTTTGGCTTTTGGGCTGCAATTCATCCATGAAGACGACATCTAGGCAACTTTACCAGACAGTTCTAACCCTCCTACAGCTGTTTCTGTTGCAGTTTTTGACTAACATCAAGATCTGGTTGTTGTAATCTAATTCCACAGCTGAACAAAGTCCTACAAAATTCTTGACTTTGTGCAAGTATAATTAGAATAATTATTGCTTGTTTGAAGACAAAGACTAGACAAAAAAAATATATTGATGTTATTCATATTTATAAAAAGATAAATATAAACTATTAAAAATCATTCTTTACATGTGACTATGTTCTTATTTTTGCCCCATGTGCCTAAAACTAATTAAAATTACCACAGATACATATATGTGTACACACACAGATATATACTGTATACACACAAAGAGATTTTTTTTTAAGAAACAAGCAGCAGCCGCACTCTGTCATACAGCTGATCTCACATTGTTTCTGCACTAAAACTCAAACTGTTGTTGCTTTTTTGTTTTAGTCTCGCAGGATCTGCACCTACAGCCTGCAAACTGAACCTGAAACGATCCGTCTCTCTCCCCTGACTGACTTCTCAGTGCTTCCCACCCAAATCAAAAGGCGAGAGTCGTGGGGGGTCATGTCTGGCCACCTCTCAGGAGAATAACGGGGTCTCTGTCTGCTCGGCAAACCACCAACGGTTCTCAACTGTCCCTATGGCAACAGCCAAGGACCCTGAAAGGCCCCCAGACTGGAACATCCAAACAGATGCCCTTAATTAACGATGCTATTCGGAGGTGTCGGTCCTGCCAGTCTGCCTTACACGGAGGCAGACCCTCTCCCAGACCTGTCAGAACCCTATAGGGCTGAGTAAAAATGATTGCCCTGCAGTCCGTGTGTG
>JAOXNZ010000092.1:13877714-13890706 GCA_028566095.1 Kryptolebias brasiliensis
CCCCCCCCCCCCCGCAAAGAAAAAAATGCAGAAGAGATATTGTTCTAGTTATTTCCCAAGATGGTCACTGAAAAATTTAGCATTGTCATTTTCCCTCCAATTCTCCCACGCACTGCTGTAAATTAGGAATTAAACAAAAAAAGGTACATACTGTTAGCAAGGTCACATCTTCATGGTTCCATAACCTCGGAGCTCAATAGAAATCTCGGTTATTCAAATTTACTGTGGAGTTCTATGAGTCCCCCAGATTTTCCCAAGCTTTACATTAGCATATGCAAGGACCCGCCTGTCCTGCTGTTTTCTAAAGTGGATGTAAATTATAACCAGCATTATACAGGCTGATAGGAGATAAATCTCTGCAGTAATGCATCACAGTGAGTTGCAACCAGGGAAAGTGAGGGGTGTGGGCTTGAAGGTTTCAAGTGTGTGTGTGTGTGTGTGTGTGTGTAAGGTACTGTACAATAGCATGTGGCAGATGGGATACAGCCTAGAAAAACGCTTGCTAATAGTCATGCTAAACTCTCCTTTCATTGGTTCTTCAGATTTTAAGTCTCTTTCTCTCTTTTCTTTTTTTTTTTTTTTTTTTTAGAAATTGTAAGCAAAGCATGCATTAGATTTGAAATTTTAGTACACAGCATTGATGAAACAGTTTTAAACTGTGTGCACACATCTTTTTTTTTTTAAACAAATATTAACACAGGGAGATTAGTAAGTCGAAATTTGCACTTGTGCGGTCCAAAAGGCTGAGGGGCTTCAGGCCTCATGAGCCGAGTAGAGATCTCTTTGGAATCTCTATGCAAACCAAGGCTTGAATAATGAGATGTATTTATGAAGGGCTGGGAAGGGGGTCCCTGCTTTTGAAAGCAAGTATGCTGGAGTCTGAATGGGATAGAAGATAGGTAGAGGTGGGGGGAAGGCTTGGACAAGAGAGAAAAGGGGTGCGTGGAGAGGTGGGGGTACCAGGGGCCCCCAAGCAGCCCAGTCCTCATCCAGGCAGCTGTGAAAAGGGGTCCCGTCTTTTTCCCACGCCCAGCAAGACGCGAAACACTGCCGCAGCTCGCTAGGGTCAAGTCCCGTCGCTAATAGACACACACACAAGCATACACACATGCAGGCAGAGACTGTGTGTCAAAGTTTTGCAAATTAACAAGCTGTCTAAGAAGCTCTGTGATGTGAGGGGGGGTCTACTATCCTCCCAGAATGCTTTGCACTCCCATCAGGGGTCAGTGGGCTTCGTGAAACAGTGAGGTCATAACTTCAACTTGAACTTAAAATTCTGCTGGAGACTGAAAAGAGTCTGGATTGTCATTGTTTTCTCCCCTTCTTTAGACATAACAATTCTCTATTATTGTTACATTTATATTTATGAGTGAATTTCTCATTTTTGGGGCACATTATTTTATTTTAAAGCTGAAATTCAAACCATTTGAAGATTTACTTTTATAGGGTTTTATGTCTTCATTCAATTGGTCTAACATGACCTTGTGTTTTATTCTGAGATCCTTCAGTTTGTCACAGACTTCACATACACTCATTATACACACAGCTGCAATCCCATAACTTCAGAAGACATTTTATATTAATTTCCTAGAGATGTTTACTATAACTATAGAATTCAAAAGCTTAAATGTGCACCTTAACTAAATATGCAACTATTTCAATTATAGGAAGTTGACCTTTTGTCCCTGAATGCATCCTATAATGTGATTGTTTTGATAGATATATGTGCCAATAATATCTGTTCACACATACTCCAACATACGAAGTAAGGTTGATGATATATTTGGCATTAATATTTTAGATACAATCACTGCATTTGACTTTCTTTGCTTTTACAAATATATAGAAAATGTGAGAAACTGAAAGAATATGAAGTCTGTCATCGAGTAATTCTTTTTCCTGTTGAATTACCATCAACAGCAAGCTAATTGAGTTTCACTGTGTTTCTGTCTTCCACATTTATTTGTGTACTGAACAGCATGAATCACTGAAATAACAGGTACAACAGCGGCTGCTGTTTTGCTGCCTTCGATAAAAGGATGGAGTCCCACCCCGTCCTCCTTTCTATTCCCCTCTAGAAATGGCATAGCACACCAAACAAAATGGTGCAGCATTCACTTCCCTCCCCGATCACCTCCATCGCTGCATCAGAGACTCACAGAGCGGTGTCACACTAATTCAGTTCCCCCTTCCTGCTCCAGCCCCTTGCTTTATTTCTACACTATAAAAAAAAACACGCCGCCGATCTCTGTGAATACATTAGCAAGCATCCTGTCCTCTTTCTCACTCTCTCGTTGCTCCTGATTCTCCATCTTCTTCCATCTCATTATCATGTTCCCTCCTATTCAGATGAGCTTCAAATAGAGAAGGAGAACCCTTCTAATTAGCTCTGTAAAGATGCTTTGTTGTGGTCAGTGTGGTCACCAGTGTGTGCACTGAGAGAGGATGTGTGACAGCCAGTGTTAGCAAAGAGGACGTGTGTATGGGCCCTTAATGAGGTTTGTTAGCTGAGTGTGTGTCCTGCTGTTTGAATGCACCCTCGGCAGCCTTTGAAGGAACAGAGATGAAGAGAGCGTCTTTAAGGATGGCAGGTTGCAGAATGCAGATGATGCATTATGCCCAGCGTGGTTTCCAGTTCAACGGCAAATGAGAGGAGAATAATACTTGTATGTTGTCCGTGAAAACCGAGTGGGAAGTATACGGAGGCCGTTGTGCTCCTCGGGCGTCCACCCTCTGTGGATTTGTTTTGAACAAAGAAATATTTGCTGTGAATTAGCAGCTCTAAGAAACTCACAGTTCATCTCCTGCATAAAAAGCAAAACGAGAGAGAGAGAGAGAGAGAGCGAGCGAGCTCACTGAAGAAGAGACTCCCTATTAAAAATCATTAATAGACAGTCGTATTGCAGAGTTTTGAGCCAAGAAAAAGAAAACTCACATGCTATATATGCAGAATGAGGACAGGACAGAGGATGGATAAATTAGCAGGTGATGTATGAGCTCAAGATGCAAAAAATAAACAGTGTGTTTGTGGTGGAGGAACAGGGACGATTGTAGATGGCTGGGAACGTATAAATGTAGACTGAAAGAGAAAAAAAATAGGTTCGGGAAATGAGGGATTGTGTAGAGCCAAAGAGCCAACCTGCTGGGCCTGCCTGCTGCCTCAGAGATTGTAAACTGTCACTCAGGATGCAGACAGAGAAGCAGGACAGAAATCATTTGCCCATATTACCCTGTAATACTGAAACTGCCGCTCACACATCCCCTTCCTTCTCTCCTTCGTCTGCAGCTGTTATTTTTTTTTTGCCTTCGCTTTTGCCCATGCACATGCATGCATATGAACTCACAGCCCCTCCAATAGATTTTCTCCTCTCTTGATGAAATGAGTCAGCTTGCAGCACACTCTCTTCTCTTCCCCCCTCATTGTTCGATGGTTCGTTGCCTCTCCGTAGGAGGTGCATAGAGAGTGTTTGGGCTCATTCCCCTGTTTTACCAGTTTACCAGTGTAATCCCTTACACTGGCACAATGAGCTTTCACTCCAGCCACAGGATTCTATTAGGCTCCCAGAGAGACACAGGATCTCCATAAACATTTTCCAGCTACTCTTGCTCCCCGTCCTCACCGCCTATACAACCTCATGGCTTCAAACAGCTAAACTGATAGCTTCTTGCATACGTTTTAAACAAAAACCCGTCCTTCGTTTTGCCAGAGGAGATTTACCTGTCTGGAAAAGGAATGTAAAATAAGAGCTTATAGACTTACAATACCAGCAGCTTATTAACGCTGGCAGCTTCACTTCCAAACCAGAACATCTTTATTTAAAGAAGCAGCTATGGCTCATGTGGTGCAATAATAAAAGTGTTTTTTAACTATGCTTAAAAATGCTGATAAATTAGCTTCCTGCAAACATCAAAATCAGAAAGTCATATTTCACTGAGACAAACAAAAGTTGGCAAATAGTTTTCAATCAATACTTTGTTCTGAGCAAGAAAAACTTCCCTATAATAGTGGCAACTTTAAAAAAAAAGATGCTGCTGTTTTCATTAACTGTTATCATCATGTCACTTTATTCATCAGTTCACTTTTATTTTCAGGGACAAATAAAACAGAGGACAAAAAGAGTGACAGTTTGAAAAAACAAAAAGTCCAATTAAATGAGGGACGCTGACATTTTTTAATATGTGCCATAAGCAATTAAGATTTTTGGCTACGCTTGATTGTGTGCTCTTTTATAAAACAGGCAAAAAAAACAAACATCCAAATGAACTGGAATTGATTGGAAATTTTATGTTTTTTTAAATTGATAATCAAGTTTGTAACCGTGGCTCTGTCTATTTTCTGGAACTACACACTTAAGATAACAAATCTAAGTAATCTGCTCCAAAAAGGGCACTTATTTAAATGTTGTTAAATTATCAAACAATACCAAATATATATTCCAATTACTGCACTGTTAAATTAAGTTCAAATAATAAAAGCATGAGTTAAGAAATGCACTTGTGTGTAATGCAGACTATGAAACAATCAAGCAAATGCGATTCCTCCTCGTGAACAGAACATCTTTGACCTAATTTTTTGCTGCTGATGTCCAGGTGCTGTTCATACTTCTTAGCAAGCCCAAACCTTCTCCCTAAGATGCAGGAAACAAATCCAGTTTTTATTTTTCCTCATCAAAGAGTGAAATGAACTCATCTTAGCACATTTATTACCACAAAATATCAATTATTTACTAATGCGTTTACATTTATTAGCTCTTTTTGGTGCACTTGATGATTTTTATCTCACGCTGTGAAATCTTTTGTGATTTTTGGTTTAATTTGAGTCACAATATTCGGAATCTCTGCAAATATATAAACAGCATATTTATAGCTTTTGTCTCTCGATAATCAGATGGAATAAAATAAACACTTTAAACGGAAGATAAAGATTCAGACTTTTTTTGTTTGGAGAGTGGCTGCTAAATAATGCTCAAAGTGTTTCAGTGGCGCTCTTTTAGGATCCCTGTTGCTGCTGAATGTGTGATGTGTCTCTGCTTTGTTTCTCAAGTCCAAAGCCACAGTGGGTCGGGGTGCTCCTCTCTCCTCCGGTCCTGCTCTACCCAAACATATCATTCCATCTTCTATTTGTCTTCCTCCTTCCCCCAGCCTTCCCTCCGCTCCCGTCTTAATAATGCCACTCTTTTCTTTCTCTCCGAGTGGAGGGCTGCCCTGAACCAACATTGTCCCTCGCACTGGCTCTAGTGGGGGGCCTTTTGTGTGTGAAGGAATGGCGAGTTAACACCCATGTCTGAACACCCTCAATGGGAGCATTGTGTCTGAATCTTCCTCAAGCTCACCCAGTCTCACCCCACATCACCCTCCCTCCCTCCCCTTGTACCAGGGCTGCACCGATTGCTTCACTGTTATATGAGAAAAGCATGAGTATAACAACAAACTGAAACTCACTAACAGCCTACTGTCTCCCACATCTGGCCTTGGCTGATTTTATCCACTGTTTTCTTTGTCTTGTTCGTTTTTGGGCAACTCACAGTGAGCTGATTGTGTCTTTGTAGCTGCGATTTGACAGAAATTTGGGGCTGGCGGGTGTACGGCTGCAAAAGGAGGCCCCTGCAATTCATTTTTCTTAGAGAAAAGAACAAAGAAACACACAAAGGACCATATCGTATTAGCATGATAACAGGATTCTGAATACTTTCAGAATGTTTCAAGATGCTTCAAACAAAGAAGTCTGTCTAGATGAAATTATTACCATCAATATTGTTAAGAGTACAGGTTAGGCATGAAAATTTAAACCTGAAAATTTTATATTTATTTGCAACATTTTTAATGTGGACAGAAATGGCTGTTTTTGTGCAGCATGTTGAACATTTTTATTTGTTTGCCTCGGGGCAGGTTACAAAAGAGCAAGTTGGTGTTTTCTTCCCACATATTTTTAATCAAAGTGTTAGTGTTTACATTTGCATTTGCATTGAGCAGAGGGATGCTGAATGCTAAAGGTGAGATTTTGAAAAACACTCTATTTTCCCTTTTTTTACAGATGGAAACGAGGGTGGGTGGAAGGCTGGATAAAGGCTGGTAGATGACTGAACTCAGAGACCTGGTGCAGCTCATCATCATTGCCAGCGGCTCTTGTCTTCTTCCTCCCCTCCCCATGGCTCGTACCTCCATCCAGAAGGTCTAGCAGAGCCAGCAAAGCCCAGCCGGGAAGCTAGTGAGTGGGCTGGGAAAGATGGAGAAGGTCCCTGAAGGCTAGAATCACCTCTGGAGCTACCGACATGCAGGAGAAATCAATATGAAACACAGAGTCATCACAGCTTTGAGTGAGGTTTCCTATTTTTCCTTTTTTTTTTTGAGTGTGTGGCCTAAAGGGCCAGCAGACCTCCAAAGGACACTCCCTGCGTGGCTCTTCTCAGCTGCAGCCTCCAGCTCCTTACTGGACCCCGGTCCTGATCTCCACTGGCTGTGTGTGGTTCTGCTGAAGGCTATTTCTCTCCAAATGTTATCCACCATGTCAAAAGACTGCTGAGAGGCATGTTCCTTTCTCTTTTTTTCCTCCCTCATCATGAGATTGACATATCCCACCACCTCCTGCCTCTGGCAATCAGCTTGGAACTTCTGCTTTTGACTCACTCTGCAACTTTTACTCATCTGCTGCTTATTCCCCAACTGGTTTTTACATTTGACAAAAAGACACTGCGATCTTTATTTTATCCTCCACTGTTGACTGTGTCTCTCAAAAGCACAAATGCAGAGAAACAAAGCTTGATTGTATTTTTTGTTTTTTTTCCCACGATGCTTATTAATAAATTCGAACCAGTGCATGATAGTGGACTGAAAAGCAAAAAAAAACGTCTGAAGATCACAAAGCAGAGACCTTGCAGTGGAGACAGTAAAATGGCAAGTATCTCTCTGTAATGCTCCACGTTATGAACTATTCTGAATGTCCTCTCAGAGTATGAGTGTGTGTGTGTGTGTGTGTGAGAGAGAGGGGGGGTATAACTGAGTGGTTTAGGAGGACAAGTACAGCTGTAAAGATGTTTCTAAACTCAAAAAAATGTTTTCAAATAGTCAATTCAATTCATTTTAATTATAAAATGTACCAGAAATGTTATTATGTTGAATCATCAGTTCCTCTGTGTTTGGTGTTATTATCTGCATGGTGGAGCTCAGTGTGTCTGTGTGTGTGTGAACGTACTGTACAATCTTGGTCTTAAAAGCGTTCGAGTGCGAGCAGCAGCACAGCTCCCAAACCGTAGCCGTTGTCCCGGTGATGCCGTGTGGTTGTTTCCTTCCAGATGGGCACAGCTTCAGACAAAATGGCCGCCAGTCTTTTCCTTCTGCCAAAGATGGCGAGTGCGTCGTCTGCCATCTGTGCAGCCGTTAACTGTCGTCGAATGCAAATCGAGGCTAATTGCATTTGCATAACCCCTCACCATTGTGGTGGTTTTTTGATTATTGATCCTGTGAGGGCGTCATGGCGGCGAGCGAGCAGGAGTGAAGAGACTTTATTTTTTAAGCGTGTACTCGATGATGTTTGTTTTTCATTCGTGATGCAAGCGATTGCAGCCTGTAAAGTGTTTGATAAGTGTTTAGCTCAAGCGTCCAGACGTACTGTGCCATATGGTGCTCGTGTTTTCGTGTGATTCCCTTGTATGCAAATGTGGCACTGTACAAAGGATTAAGCTGAGGCTTTGTTTAATCAGATAGCTCTCCGTCACACATGCACCCTGGGTTGTTGTTGGGTTTTTTTACACACACACAAACATAATGCACAGATTAAGCAAACAGAGAAGCTCGGACACGCTCTAATTAAGAAAAGATCCGTAGGTTCAACAAAAATCAGACGCACAAACCACGATGGTCTCATTCTCATGCGCATGGCTGTCTGGTTACCACTGAACCCAAATCTGGTGGCTGATTTTGCTTAAAAAGAGCTTTTTCTGAAATATACAAAAAATCATTTACCTGCATGAAAACCGTTTTTAACTTTGAAGTTTCAATTTAGCATTTTTTTCCTGATGAATTGAGAAGGACCTGAACTTATTGCATCATATTTTTTGTTTTGAATTGCACAAACAAAAAAAAAACAGATCTAATTTTATGACTTAACATAATAAGATTCTGAGCTGTTTTTGTACATTTGCAGTATTTAATCTGTAACATTTATACCGTTATCTTTACATTCGACTGAGCAGGCAGGCTCCGTTTTTATAAATTCATTCGATTAGAGCGTCTGAGTGACAAAGCAGCGCTTTGATTTGCATTTTTGCCCATCAGGGCAGCTGCCGTGCTGTACAGTTAGGTTTGGAGTGGGCAGCAAAATGGCGGTCACGCGAATCATAAGGCTCTGTGTGCTGGTCGTGGGAGCTGAGGAGTTGAGAGAGGAGGGAGATTTTTTGGGGTGTCTGGTTTGTGAGAGACCGGGGTTGCAGGGTGCAGACTGTGGGGTGGGGGAAGATGGAGCAGGGGTGTAAGGAGAGGGGTTATTATTTGAGGAAGGGTGGGNNNGGGTGTCTGGTTTTAGAAGGAACCATTAATGAAGAACTGGAGGGAAGAGGAGGGGGTGAGTTTGTCTGCATTTGTAAACATGTGTCCACATTTGCATAGAGCGACGAAGACGTCCATATGCTGCTCAGCAAAGGCAGCAAAGCACACTCCTCACATCATCTGACTCTGACCGTCACATCAGCATCAGCAGAAGATGCTCTAATAACAGTCAAACACCCCAACTACACAAGAGCCTCACGCTGGTCGCATCATCGCCGTTTCTGTAGGCGACACCAGCCAGCGAGAGTCTGGGAAGCAGCTCTCAGCCAATGGCACACAGTCAAGAATGAGGAAGAGGAAGGAAAGGAGAGGCGAGTCATGAGTTTACCCTTCATGTGCCAGAGAAAGAAGGAACAACAAAACAAAAACTGGATAGAAACAAAGAGAGGAAAGTGAAGCATGGTGGGAGAAGGGGGGGGAGGAACGACACATGAGAATGTTAGATTGTAATGTAGATTTGTGATTTGCAAAAAAGGAAGAAAACAAAGCAATGTCAGATTTTCTTTGTTCGCCTGTCAGATGTGCTCATGTGGAATACTTACAGATTATTTAAAGACAGAGAGAGAAAAAAGAAGGAAGGAAACCTTTTACTGAAACGAGGGTCATCGTGAAACCTAAAAAGTCAGACAGGCAGACACAATGCCCATCTCCATAATGATCCTTATGAATACCGCCGCGTTGTGACGGTGCTGCAGGTCTGAACTCGGAGCGTGGGAATCCTGGGAGCGCATATGCAGAACAGTCAGGCTCTGGCTAGACAACCCTGCTAGCATGAATAAATAGTCTCGGAGCAGGTGAAAGAGGACCCTAGAGGTCATGGGTCAAGGCCAGTGAAGAGGTTGTCTGGTTCATGAGTGGGTGTGTGTGGGGGGGGGGGTGTTTGGCCGTCGTCTGGGTCTTGTAGAATGCAAATGAAGTAGCCAGTCTGATAAGAGCTGCTGTCTATTATTAGCTCGGTGTGTTTGTTCAGAGACTGGGTGCAGGTTTGGACAAGAGCTCCTTCATCGTTCTGGAGCCGCAGCAGGGTGGCAGACAGGCAGATAGACAGGCAGCCTGAAGTCAGACCTCCTCTGCTAAAAGTCTGATTGTGTCGTCTCGTAGCCTTTTCTCCCCACATCTCTGCTTTCTGTGGCATTTCTTCTCTGAGTGACATGTTGGTCTCAGGCTCTCTAGTGAGATGTCTGCTTTTGTTTCTCTCTGACTGACAGCACATTTAGAGCAATGCTCTGCATTTCCATCATGGAAGAAACTGCCAAGAATGCACCAGTTTAGACAATATAATTTAACCTAAAGTATGCTGTTTTTGTTAAAAATGGGGAGACTGAAAAAGACTCAGCTCTCAACAGTGATTAAACTAATATTATGATAAAGTATCTTGATAACTTGGTTGTTAAATGCTGAAGCTTTTTGCAACTAAAGGTGCAAAAATTTACTATTTTTCATCTTTCTTTCTAAGACCATATAAAAAGTAATATTGTTTTTTAGCTTTTTCAGTAATGCCAACCAAGATCACTTGATATTTCAAATAGAATATATGCATTTTGTCTGATTGAAATAAATGATTAATAAAGACATTAACACCTGGTTGAGTACTTTTTATCTATTAGTGTATCACAATATTCTTGTATCATATACTGTTTCTGTTGAATTTCTACTTTCAACATTTTTTATCACCGAGCTCTATCAGTGTCTCTTTCGTTATTCTTGTCATTGAAACTGTAGCTTTATTAATCGGTTGCTCATAAAAGCACAAAATAGACTGAACGGGTTGTGTGTAACCAGTTTAAACCGGACCCATTTGTCTTCTGTGTAGTGCCCTGAAATGACTTTTTGTTGTTGATTCAACTGAGAATGAAAAATGAAAGTGTTTTTGGTTTGTTCACAGTATTATTTTGACAACTAAATATAAAACAAAATGTCACTGTGCCTTTGGAAACAGTTTTTTTTTTAGCTTTTTAAAAGCTTTTGTGTCCAGTAAACATATATGGAAAAAGTTTTGAACATCCTGTCGTCAAGTGATGTGAGCTGAAATGTGAATGTCTCATGGTGTCTCTTTAAGGGAGACCACATTACCTCATCAGGAGCCGTGTGAAGGAAGGAAGCGAGTGAATGGGTGCTAACTCACTCCACTCCTTTATGCTTGTGGCTCCAGGCTTCATTAGCTCGACAGAAAGGGACAGCTCCTTCTCGGTCCTCTCAATAGACCCATAGACCCATCTCTGGACAGGCTCGGGCTCAGTGGGGAGGCTGTGTGAACTTGTGTGTGTCCAGCCTGCAATATATGTGTGTGTGTTTGTGTTTTTTGAACCACTGATAAGCCATCGGGCCTTATGGTTTCTTACTCATGCTTAAAGCAGACCCATTTCTCTCAAATTGTCCTTGTCCCTCACTTTCTGTTTCTTCTCACATACACAACCTGCCCTCTCAGTGTTTTTCACTTTTGGTCAATTTATTCCTCATTTCTACATAAATTGCAATCGTGAATTTAGTCAGTCTTGAAGTAATAGTTGGGATCTTTTGAAGTGGGGTTCTGTGTAAAAGCTATAAACAAATGATATCTTACCTGTTGTAGATAGCTGTTTGTTTAGCTCTTGCAAATAACTATAGAGTTCTGTGTTAATAATGGTGTCACGCAAAAACAATGGTGCTGTAAGGGTTTATAAAACAGAACTGGCATGATCCAAAATTCAATTTTTGAGGTTTAAATAATTTAAAGTCGGCAGCAATCCACTTTGGTCCTGATCAAACTCAGGCTACATGTTAACTCCTCCCACCTGGTCAGAATTAAAGTGTATTTCTCCAAATTGAGGCCGTTCAAAGAGCTATCTACAACAGGTAAGATATTAATCGTTTTTAACCTTTACACAGAACCTCGTTTCAAAATATATCCTTTTTTGTTCGACTGTTTTGTTTCTTATAATATATATTTGTCTAATTTGGATCATCTGATGTTGTTGTCCTGTTGGATGTGCTGTTGCTTTAGGTTTTGATCAACCTTAATGTTCTTTGAGAGGCAATTTGTTGCAGAGGACAGAAAATAAAGTCACATAGTTGAAAACTACAGCAGTAATCAGAAATATTACAATTCAGGTGGATTTTAAACCTGCGTATTAGAGCAGTTTTTTCCTTGTTTTGCTCATACCTGACAACATGATTCTGTCCCTAACTACAAAGAAAATCCTCCCAAAAAGTAAATTCTTACATAAAGTTTAGTGAAGATCCCTGTGGAGTTGCCCTGAGGCACATATGCAGATTATTTCTTTATTTGTATTCTTGTGTTTCAAACCTGGTGTGCTGCCTGTAAAAGCATTCACATGAATCAAAATTCAGCCACACAGAGTTGCACCCAAGATGACAATAAATTTCTGTTTTTGCTTGCTGTAATCTCCTAAATGTTTGCTTGACAGCTTGTGTAGGGCCAGGCCTTCACTCTTAGAGATAATTAGAGTAAACCCTACAAGGCAATCAAACACAAAAATATTAGTCTTTAATATGAACCACTCGTGTGTCTGTAAAATTAGGGAACTTAAATCATTTAGTATCACCACAACTGATCAAATATTCTGTATTTAATCGTTTCTGTTCAGCTTTTTGTCATATATTGGAGGTTAAAAGCGAGATTGTGAGAAAAGGTTTGTTGAATCCATAAACAAACAAAATAAACCAAGCTTTGACTCAGAAATAGAAGCCTTGATGGTGACTTTAGAGATAGAGAACGAGGGTACAACACTGTGGCCTGGTTTGTGGTTCCACAGGGACAGAGACACTTTCACATTTCTTTTGCACAACAAGGTGGGAGGATCTCTTTAATACTCACACTTAATGCAACACACACACACACACTGAGGAGCCTTGTTCGACTCACTCTGCAACCTTGCCTCCTTATACATGAACTAGGACTTGATTCATGCAGCTTTTGTTGTTGAGGCAGCAGGAAACTTATTGCCCCAGATTTAAAGCAACCCTTCGTCACACGCGCAGCAGCTCCCTGTTAACACACTTCAGCTGAAGTTTTGTTTAAAACTCAAACCTAATTTATTTTTCTCTGCATCAATTTCTGATCAGAACACCCAAAATCCAGAGCAGGTAATGTGCGTGAATATACTTGTATTTGGACATAACAGATCCCCTGACCTCTGACCTTGTCCTACTGCGAAGCATTCATTCCCATAGGCTGGCTCTACACACACACACACACACACAGTGTCTGTATTGGTAGAGCTGTCGCTCGGCCACCCATTCAGGGCTCAGTCACGGCCACTTAGAGCGCAGCAGACTCGGGGATTCAGACTAGCTGTGATCCAATGACATGTATTTATAATGAGGGGGCTGCGGGGACGTCTTTGTTGGACGGACACAATGTCAGTATGAGTGTGTGTGTGTTGGGGGAGGTCAGCTTGAATAAGAAGAGAACTTGAGAAAGTCCAGTACCCCCCCCCCCCCCACTC
>JAOXNZ010000092.1:13902336-13920083 GCA_028566095.1 Kryptolebias brasiliensis
AAGGATTAAGGCAGTTCTGAAGGCAAAAGGGGGTCCAACCCGGTACTAGCAAGGTGTACCTAATAAAGTGGCCGATGAGTGTAATTTAACATAGCTCATAGTTGGATAACAAAACATAAATAAACTCTTATTTTGTTTGCAACATATTTTTATATTAGTTTAACTGAAAATCCTTTAAAAAATTATACTGCACTTTATAGAATTGCAAATTTAAAAAAAAGGATTGCTTTATTTTTCTCCAAATGTGAAAGTATAATAATAATAATGTATTGATCATGTATAATAATAATTTCCAATCATCTTTCTTTAAGTGTTGAAGGGAAGCGAACACGTGAGCCCTTACCTCATATTTCTCCTCTGACGGGCTGCAGGACGCCAGCGGCAGCACTTCTCCCTGCGTCAGTGATGCTCGCTGCTCCCGGACTCCACTTCCCATCCCCACGGACTACACACCGAGCACGCTCATGAACTTAACCCACAGGGTGGGGGGCCAGAATCACCAGGACCTGAGAGCTGCCACAAATAAAATAAATACAACACAAAAGGTCAGTTTCAGGTTAGGCTAACTTTAAAATAACATTCATGTAATATATTTAGCTAAGCGTACTCTCTTGTCGCTCTCACAGAAAGAGAGAAAAACTAAGTGGCTCTATGAAGATTTGTCGTGTAAACAAACATACATGATTCACAAGAATAGCTTCACGGTGTGCTGATGCTTATAATCAGAAAACAGAGCTGCCCTTCTCTTCCGTCTTCAAGCAAATGCAGTCTTATATCATTATAAAAAATTGCAAGAAGATGAATATCTTTAAAAAGAAAAGCAAAAAGGGTGCTACTGAACTAAGTGTTCCCCCTGAAACTGATAACAACATAAAGACAATAAGTCAAAAAAACAGATACCATAAAGTACACCAAAAAACCTTTTGAAGGACGGAGCTGAGAGCTTGTGGGTGAAAAGTGGCTGCTTGTACAAGACGAGCTCTATTCAGACACCTCCTCTGCTGGAATATCAGATTTCAGTGTTTCCGAAACATCTCACAATCAGGACAGTCACACTCACCTGATCAGCAAAAACTAGATTATCCTAAAGACAACTGAATTCATTTCAGATGAGCTCACCACTCTTACAAACAAAAGGCATTTGCATGTTTTTCCAATGAGCTAATCATTTCACCACACAAATCAGCCATTCAGGCAACCTTTAACCCCAACACTGGCTAATTGTTCAATTCTGGGAGAGTATCACCACCAAGCAGGGATCAGAACAACTCAACTTTGGATCACAGTCATGTGGGTGAATTTGTCATACATAAAGCTGAACTGCGTGTTGAAAAAGGCATTTGATTTGTTTTTTTGCAGCATGAAGACCTTCGGTTGCTGAAGTCTCCATTTATTTGCTACAGTCAAGCTGTGACAGACTATTATCCATCACTGAGCTGGTAGCATATAGATCACGCTCAGCATCAAAACCCTGAAAACAACTGCTTGCTTTATACTGAAGGAACAAAAGCAGGAGGAAGCAAAACAGTTTGGTTTTCATGATGAGCTGAAACTCCCTGAGTCAAAGAAACCCAAGCAGCAAATTAAAGTGAGTTCTTTGTTCACCTTCACGCTGTTACGTAATAAACCTAAATCTTGCTCATTTCCAGGGTCACGGTGTCTAAACGACTGTAGATTAATGTCTCTAAGCTCATAGTCGGAAGAAAATGATTAATAAGTTGTTATAAATTTACCTATCAATGACTCTTTTTGCAGGAGGCTGCAGGACGACAACACGAACCAGTTAGTTTTAACCGTTTGCTAAATGCAGACCTAATCCAAAATAAGTGGAAGGGACGCTGAACTGTTTTAAATATTCTGATTTTAAATGTGAAAGATCTAAGTTCGGTGAGTTTTGTATATTGACATTAAGCACAAGACATGAGTGCAAACAGAGGAGCTCTTATAAAGCTGGGTAGTCAGGGCAACTAACCCTCAAAATGTGCACTTCAAGTCCAAATGTGGCCCCTTTCAGAGCACATTCTCTGTCCCCTCAGACAATCAGTCCCTCCTCCAGCAGATCGTTTTACACTCCCTGGTGCTAAACTGCTGTGTCTTTGCTTCATGTCTTAAAGCTCTTATGTCTTATCTTGTGACCCATTACTCACATGTAATTTGTACAATAATGTGGGAAATAAACATGCCACTTTTTCACTAAATAATGCTCTTTGTGTGTCTTCTGTAATCTTTGGATTAGCCATTGACTGCTGGAAAGAGAGCAGTTAAAAGTTTATGAAAGTCTGTCAATAAGTGCACGAAAGGTTTACCATGTCACATTTGCAGATCATCTTTATGGAAACCATTGTTCAAAAAGCTAAAGGACTTCAGTTTACAGGATATAAACAAAAGCAGCCATCAAATGATTTATGCATTTATTTTCAGGTCGGCATCCTTTGCTGGAAGTGTGCAAATGAGCTGGATAATATAAATACTAATAAACATCGAATTGTTTACAGTTTCGTTACTTTTGTAAAGCCATTTAAGGCCATACACTATGTTTTTCTGATATTTAACATTTTGCCATGAGATATTGTTGTGTACTGATACAAAACACGTTCAGAACAGCCTGAAGTACATTTAAACACCAGTCCCACCAGATTCAGAAACTTGATTAAATATTTGCAACGATCCTCCCCCAGTTTGTCTCGAGTTGGTTCAAAAGTTGATCACTATCAAAACACGGTGAGTCTGAAGCCAGACGGCTCCCAGGCTTAACAAACATCGGATTTCTTACCTTATGAACCTGACACCAGCTCGGAGGTGTCCTATACTTTGATTTCCTTCTCTTCGTGTGTTATTTCTAGCGGTCGGTGGAGTCTTTAGATGTTTCTAACTCGGCCAACAGCTGGTAGGATAAGTAACGTAAGCTAGCTGTTAGCTTGACGCTACTTTCTTCCCTCCAGCGAAGAGAAGATACTAATGAAACTATGTCGGGGGATTAAAGGCACTGCATTTCTTTCAGTTCTCAAATCTAGCCGCCCAGCAGTGACTTCGTGTGACAGACATCATCCTCCATGCTGTTTTATCTCAGCCGTTACCACTCCTGTCAGCTACCCAGGGGCGGTTCACGTTAGCTTGCCCAGTTTGACAAGGACGGGGCGCGGTGCATTGTGGGGAATGGAGTCCCAGAGAGGCGGGGCGCGCTAAGATAGGTCGGTTAGAGGGGCGTGTGGAGGATTCAAGCCTGGCAGCTCCTGAGCTTTTCCAAGAGTCGTCAGCGTCACTAAAATAAATAAGTAAGTAAATAAATAAATCTCACATTACGGATATAGATAAGATTGTAAAAAAAAAAGTTAATTGTGCATTCAAAGTTACAGAATCCATTGGGATTTTTCATATTTTTTGCCAAACTATGACCTAAAACAAAAAATTAATGGGGTCTAATGTTTCATTTTTAAGCATGTTTTACAGTAACTACAGGGAACCTAAACAATAAAAAAAAAAAATTTATTTAATACATATAAGTAGCATTACTTATCTGTTGGACCAAACATGTACAACACTAAATTATGTGCAAATGAATTCAGAGTTTTTAATCTTAACTTCAAAACATAGGATTTAGCTCCTGCTTACACGTCTTATTTTCAGAACATGTTTCTGGTGTTGTACAATAGAAAGCACAAAGACTTTTGAGGACCTCTGAAAAATAGTTGGGGAAAAAATAAAAAAATCTTTTCAGAAATTTAGACTCCACTAATCCACAATCAGGCAGACTCTGCACAAATAAAGACAAATGGGAGCAGCTGACCAAACATCAGTCCAACACAAAAGGCCTCACTCACATTGACATTTGTGAGTCTACCAACAGGAAAAAAACTAAACAAAGATGTGCAAAGCTGCAAGGAGAAAGCCAAAACTAGCACTGCTGCCTGTCTGCAGTTTGGTAAAGTTCACAAGGACAAACGAGAAACCCGCAAAGGACAAATATTTTATTGAGAAGTACAGTATAGTTACTCCAAAAGGATGACACTGCGTTTTAACGTTTTCAAGAATCGTATCCAGTGAGAAATAAGTTGATGGTAACATTTGGTTCTGTTTTGCTGCATCTGAGCCTCTGCTAATTGACACAAAAAAAGACTCTGAAATACTCTGGTTAATTACAAAACAATACTAGATGTCAAGTTAACCAAATTAAATACGCAAGTCTTGGTGCTAAAAGGTGGCTAATAAAGACAATATTTCATGTTTTGGAAAGGACAAGTGCCCTGAAGCAAGCAGAAAGTGAAAAAAGATAAAGCTGCTCTCTACAGAGGATCGGGTGGAAATTCCTCCAAGCTGATTGTCAAAACTGATCGAGAGTAACCGTAAATGGTTTACTGCTGCTTTTTCACAGCGCAAACAAACACTCACAACTGTGTACGACTGCAGTACTATTTGCAATGATTAAACACCCAAACAGAATATTTTGTCACATTAGTTTACTGGGCCTCATTTTTCCAGTTTTTTTTTTACCTGTTTATGGTGAGCAGTTTGTTTTTAATACCAGAACATAAACATTAAAATGCACTTTGACTATAAATAAAAAACTCAAGTACCTTTCTAGGATTAATGGGGTCCAATGTTTCAACAACTGTTATTAGTTTTTTTTATTTTCATCCTGTTGGCTAACAGTTTTCAGACATCTTTTATATATATTTACATTTTTCTTACCTTTCACTATATTTCCAACAGCTTTAGTTCTTTCCATGAGTCCACATTAACACACGGGCACTAGTTGGAGGTAAACAAAGTTTGCATCGTTTTAAAGACCACGTCATCAGGTGGTTTATATGTCGAATGTCCTACTCAGATTAGCCCACCTCTACAATTATTAGTTTGACACTTCGTACCAGATTTAAGGTGAAACCTCCTCCAGCCGGCAAACTTTTCCTCCAAAAAGGAGAGCTAAGCTCCTCCCTCTTTGTTCTTCATCACTTCTATCCGGGTCACGCGCCAGCTGAACGGTAAGGAGTGGACCCACTCGCCAAACTGTGCAAGCATGTGGTCTGCCGATGTAACCACCACGGAAACTCGTTTTGTGTAACACACAAACAAGGCCGAGTTGTAATGATGTCTAAACATTAGTTCCACCTACAACTTTTTTAGAACCACCCCCCCCCCAAAAAAATAGGAGCAGCCACGCGCCCCCTCTCCATCACGACACCGGGCTTCGCCAGGGGTCTGTTTGAGGACCACCGATTTACATTAACAAAAAGCAAAAGAACCTAATTTACATATTTTGAATATAAAATGTTACATATGTTAAAAAAACGTACAAAGTTTTTTTGGATTTGGACTTTAGGACATATTCAAACTGTCATAGGTGCTTTTTGTGATACTGATGTTTTTACTGTACAGATATCTATAGCAAAGCAGATTTTATCTTTATCGGGTATTGTCAATGAACGCTGTAAATTAACACCACAGCATTATATTTCACAAGTGACTGTAAATGTGTATAATGTGCAGCGATACTCTGCTCCACTCTCAGTTGACAAGGCTGCCATGTTTGCCAGTCCACAGCTCTCTCAGTTCCACCTGACATCCCAGATCTCTGAGGGCTGCTTTACCCACATCCCCACAGTCCTGATGAGTCTGCACTGCCTGAGCTATTAGCACCTCTGCTCCCATCTCCAAGATTAGTTGGCTGTAGTTACGCATACGTGCCACCAGGTTTCTCAACAGCATGCAGCCTTGTTTCTGGGGGTTTTAAGGGACAAGAGCATGAAAAACACAGAAATGTGGCCTCTTTCTTCCAAAGAACTTATTAGTCTTTAATAATCTCACTTTACCTGCACATTGACTGCATCAGAATGAGCCTTCATGGCCTGCACAGCAGCCAAGGCTCCTCCGTTCTCCATGATGACCTTGCAGTTGTTGGGTTTACGTAAGGCAAGAACAGAGAGGCACGCACAGCCCTGCTCACACACCTGCAGCAAAGCGTGAACACGGTCTCAAAACATCTGTTGCTTTTCTTCTACAAACTACTATTTTTACATCAACAACATCCTATCCAAGATAACAACTTGCATGTTAAATTTGAAGTTAAGCCAGGAGTAATAGGATCCATATAAACTGTAGACAACTTACAGTTGAATTGCTCATGTGTCTGTTCATGGCAATGACAATGAGCTGCACACCACCAGCACTGACAACTGCATCTTTCACATCATCGTTTCCTGCTACAGCACGTATAGCGCTGAGGACCTGCCGAACCAGCTCCTGCAAGAACAAATTCAGTGAGGAGAACAAACATACAAGTGCAGTCTAAGATCTATATGTACCACAAACTGCTTTTGTTTTTTTGTTGTTGTACTGTACCGCTGACTCATAGCTGTCTGCCAGCAACGTCATCATGAGCTTTAATCCACCAAGATCACAGATGTCTTGACAAAACTCGTTCCTGACAGCCAGGCGAGCTAAAGTTGCACACAGCTCACTCAGGACAGAAGAGTTATTAAGGTGAGCTGTGCAAAAAGTAGATGTGAAGAAACATCATAACATTAATGAAATCTGGTAAAACATAAAGATCTGGGTAAAATGCTGCAGCTGAGCTGAAGCTGATCTTACCTTTTGCAGACTCAATTAAAACCTTCAGCCCATTGTGCTCAAGAACAATCATTTTAGCGTGCTCATGTGCATTCCCAAATGTAACTCGAACGTCATCATCAAACGTTATGACCCTGAGAGCTGACGAGGTCTCTTTGATGAGCTCGGCGCATCCGCTGTGTTGTGTAATGGCACGAGTCAACAACGGCAGCAGGCCACCTTTCACCAGATCCTGCCTGTTCTGTTCATGTTTTAAGCAGCAGTGACGCACCACGCAGATGGCAGTGCACGTCATTGAGGAATCTGCCTCGTGCTTCTTCAGAACATCCAAAAGAAACTGTTGTCCTTCTGCATCCAACAAGTCCGGCTGTCCATCTGTCAGAGCAGCCAGGGCGGACAGCGCTGCCAACACGGAGTCCTGCTCCTCCACGCTCTTTTTGCAGTAGGAGAGGATGATGGGATAGGCGTCTTTTTGAGCAGCCAAATATCTCTGTGCAAACCCAACAGAGCACTGCTCAGTGAAGCATTTTATGTCTGCTGTCACATCAGCTACAGCAGCTGAGTCTCTTCTGATTCGAAGAGAATCCAAAGCCTGCGAGTGGAAAAAGAAAGGGAACATAAACAGATGATGCAACAAAAAAATCTTTGTGTACTAAGCTGTACTTTTCTTTAAAGTGTTTAAAACTCACCTTTAGGACCTCATGGGTTTGCTCTTCCTGTTTGTCATCAGAAGATACAGCGGGTACAGCTTTAACTATACAACTGAGGTCTACACCTGCAGTCACACATTAAATTTGTGGTAATGCTCTCACCCACAGCATGTTATGAAAACACACTTAACAAAAAGGCAATCATTTAAAAAGCACACAAATATCAGTCTAAACTGCCACAAAAAAACATTTTGTCTTATGATGTAATTGTGCATATCCTTAGGCTTGTTTTGTGTCTGATATTGATATTTTTGGCCTTTTGTTTGCACTAAATACGGGTTGTTCATCATGTCTTGTATCACTTCTGTGTCACTTACCCTGAGGTTTCAATGTGTATTCAACTCAGTTTTTATATAAAACTACAAAATTATGTCAAGGGAATATAAATAATAAAGCTACAGTATTGTATAACTTCTCGAGTCATCCTTCATTTTAATACTTTCTTTCCAAGGAGCCAATTTCTTTCTTTTAAAGTGGTTTTGGAAATATTTCTTCAGGTATCTGAAGGACTTTTCAATGTTTTAATCTTTTCACTCATTTTGAGTCCAGGACTTAACCATTTCCTGAAAAAGCTTCTTTCTTTTTTTTTGGTGACCCAAACTAATTCTGACATTCAGTAGATGATAAACTGAATGATGATGCATCTCTTAAGTCCTGTGTCAGGTTTTCAGGTGGATTTGTTCCCCGGTTCTTAATTACATGACTTTTTCTAGCTACTGTTTATCTGCTGTAGATTATTTCTTTGGGCCTGACACTTCTTTTGTAGTCCACTTTCCTGATTTTTTTTAATAGTTAATCTTGGTGCTACAAGGATTGGATTGAAACTTAGTAAAGAAACAGGTCAAGTCCAAGAAAGACCCTGACAGACATTCAGAAAGTCTGAAGAAATACTTTAAAAGATTACAAGAAAGTCTAGCAGCTGGAGAGCTCAGTTTAAGGGAAATAGAAGTGATGTAAAACCTTTGCGCAGTAATACATAATATATTTCGGTAGTGTCCTTCCTGAAACTACAGGGACATTTACCTTGAGACTCAAACTGCTCCACTGCATCTCTGAGAGCCTCATCTGGATCCATCTCAAATTCCTCCATGTTTTCCCGAACAGCATCATCAAAGGTTTCCTGTGTGATCCTTCGTTTCGCCATTTTACCTCTTTTACTCTTTAATGAAACACTATAAAAGGTAAGCTGTCAAAACAACATGAAACACGTTAATTGCAATTATATCAAATCCAAAATCAGGATAGCTAGAAATAACGCCAGCTACGAAGCTAATGTTTATGTTTTCTCCTCTGTTACAATTTAAGTTCGCAAATCTACAGTTCAATCAAGCTGCTGGTATAGTATTTATATATATGTGTGTGTATTTCCTAAATAATATTCACTTCATATCAGATAAAGGAACGAACATTTACCTCCGCCCTGAAACAACCTCCTCCACTTTGCTGAATGAAGTTACGAAGTTTACGTAACAATCGAATATTTGAACGGCAGTACGGTGAGAGCTGCTCGTTGTGAATAGCAAATTCCGACGGACTTCGACGCATAAATTTGTCCTGTTGCAACAACGACTGAAAACATTAGTTCCTATAATTAGTTTTTAAAATCCTTATCAGTCATACAAGTAAAATATTTTGTTGAATAATTCAGAATAAAATAAAGCATTTTATAAAGGCAAGTGAAGTGACCCGTAGATAACAATAAAATACATTTTCGGAATAGACCATGAACAGTAAATGGGTGGTCAAGGTTATTTTGACGAATTCCCTTTAAAAAAAAAGATGTTTTAGTAAATAATAATAATACTCAAATAATGCTTTTAACTGTCTAGTGTACATGAAAAAGACGTGAATATGTTATTGTTTACATGTAAAGTTGGTAAAATAAGCTTAGTTGTCCTAAACACACGTTATCTTCGCAAGAAAGACAACCGGAAACAAAAAAAAATACAACCGGAAGGGCTTTTTGTCCCTCTTCTTGTTCACCATGCAAAGTTGCAGCAGAAGACAGGCTTGGTGGAAAATGCCCCATTGATCCATTTTGTTTTGTTGTATGGCTTTAGACGACCTCACAACTAACTGGTATCTGGTCCTACTGAGTTTTGCGGAACATTTCCGCACATCTGCTGTCTGCAGTCGGTCTTTCAGTTCAAGCCGAACCCTTACACCGAGAGTCACCTCCTGCTTGGGCCGGTGTTCTAACCTGTTCTATACCTCCACACAAAAACAGTGGCTCAGACTCACCTGGAGAATGCAGTCAATAGTTTTACCTGAAAGTCTGCAGAAATTAAATAGTGCTACAAAAACATGCCCACCATTGTGTCACCATTTTCTTTTCACTACCCCAAAATCACTTTTATTCAGTCTCATAACAGGTCATAAAAGATAAGGAAAGTATTAAACCATGTCGAGATGCACTTTAAAGCATTATTATTACTTCTGCTTAATGACTCACTCACTAGCTTCTCTTTTTTTCCAAGAATGTTGTTGACTCTGCCAAACCAGGGCTGCACAAAGCCATCCAGATTTCTCTACAAAATCCCTGCCGGCACTGCAGACTGCTGTTCCAGCTGGCAGTAATAAGCATCATGCAATATTTGTTTTGAGCAAACTGTTTTGAAGCTTGTTAAATTTATGTGTGATATTATTTTCCCTCACAGCAACTACCCACTTTAGAAAAAGATCTAGTATCTGCCTGTGACCTCCTGGGAGTGGGGACACAGTATGCACCAGTTGTGGGATCAGAATATACCAGGTAAACTGAACACCAAGAGACTGTGCACTGATCTATCAGCTCTCTTCCACTGGCTGCCCAAGGAACATACTGTATATGTTCATGAGAACATATATGAACATATATGAGAACATATATGAACATACATGTTCTCATGCACCTGGTGAGATTTTGTCACACTTTCACAGCCTCTGAAAATGCGTAATCCCTGAATCTGCAACACAGAAATGTGGCTAATTTGTTTACGTAAGTTTGCTGGAGAACGATGTCAGATTACTCTCCCTCGGTGACAGTAGATTGAGTAACAGCTCAATCTGTTTGCTCACAGTGCTGGACAACAGTCCCATCCTGTCCACGTTCCAAATCATCCTTCTGGAGCAAATCATCATGTGCCGACTGGTCACTGGACACAAGGTCAGAGCTTTACAGGAAGTGAGTCTAGTGAGTCGAGGATCATCTCTGTATGATTGCTGCTGATTCTCAGTGGAAACAGATTCTACACCTTTCGTCAGCTTTGCAGCTTGAGGGTTATGATGGTTTGTGTTTTTTTTTCAGGTTTCAAGTCACCCAGGCTGATTACAAATCATGCTGCATGGCTTCACACACTCTTGGTGAGTCTGAAGACAGAGACGTGTTTTAAAGTGTTTTGTTTACAGCATTGAGTAGCTGCAGAGCTGTTTTGCTGTTTGCACATCTTTCTTTTGTTTTTCTGCTTCAGGGCCTCTCCTGCATGGACAACGCTGAGGCTTTACAGGTGATTTTCATATCGTTGTTGTTTGACCTCTGGTTTTGTTGTCTTTTGTTTATTTATAGATCAAACTGTCCCTTTGAACACATTTTTAACCCCAAATTAAGATTTTGAAAACGGAGTAGATTTTCAATATGTCGCCTGTGTGTATCGGTTCTAGACAAGCTAACATTTCTGAGAACACAACATGACCATGTTTCAGCAGTAAATATAGTGTAATTATTTGCCGAAAATGACTTAATGTTGTCAGCTTCTTCGTGTTTCCTTTGATATTAGCTAACCAGGAGCTGTGAATGTTCGCTGTGACAAATCTGGCCAGTGTCTACATCCAAGAAAAAAAACAGACATCAAGAGGTCAGAAAACTGCTGCTCCATCAAGACTTTCAATAAATGCAAAAGTAAACATAAGGACTTTAACTTTTCTTTCTGAATCAACAGCTGAGCGACCTGTTTAGAGAGGATCAACCCTGATCACAGCTTTCCTGTGAGGTAAACAGATGTTGAATGGACTCCTCTCTTTTGTCTGTTCATTGTCTTTCATGCAGTTCCTCAAACTTAACTAACTTTGATTTTTGCAGCTTTCATTGTCTGTGAGCTGCAGCTTCTTACATCTTTGACGAAGACTCCTGCCTTTCTTCCCAGAACATCACAACAAGGCCAAATAATATCTGCTTCAATTTATTGACTGTGAATGTTTGTTTTCTTTTGAGTATTCTGTCCGTCCTTATGTTTAACATATATGATGAGGTTTTTTAAGGGAGAGTCTAAAGATATCCGATGCAAGGGATCTAAACAGACTTGACCTCCTGCTCGCTGGTTCTGCTCGACCACATCTTCTTTGTCCTGGCTAACCACAGGGCGTGTCTGCAAATCACCACGTTTCTTATCCGTCAGAACACACAAACAGTTGCAGACTAATCGCAGAGCGGCAGATGGGTTCTGAGCAGCATATTTGGCTCTGGGTGTCCTCCAGGAAAGTAACAACATTGTGGTTCCTGCCATGCAGCTGGATGTAGTGAGATCCCTGACACGTCTGCAGCTCTGGTCCTAAAACTGTCACTCAGCCCTAACTTACATTTCTTGTGTTAATGTTACAGGAAAAACTTTGTAATAAGTTAACAATCTGAGATTATGCAGTGTGCCCCTTGAAAAAAAATCCAAATGCTTAAAGGGTTAATACAAAGTGGATTTTCATTGTTGTGGTTGCAGTTTACTTTGCAGCCAAAAGGGGGCGTAATAGCTCATTTTGCCTCTAAAGCCACCTTTTGACCAAATATATAAATATATTTTTAAACACTTTAATCTTTGGTCTTCCATTCCTAATTCTAACTAAATGACTTTAGTGTTTTTATACTTTTTTTTTTTTTTTTACTTTTTGAAAATGAGGAAGAATTTATGCTGGCTGGCAGCTTTGAAGGAAAGCTAGTTCTGGTCTAAGTGAGCTAATTTAAAGTTTTATTTTACTTAAGTTCGGTGCGTTTGAGTCCTGAGTGAAAACACAGGACATCCTGACTCCCTCTGATCAGCAGTAGGTGCTAAAAGTGCTAAAAGGTCAAAAATAGCCAACTAATTATCATTAGTGTCTTCACAAGATCTAACAGGGACTCTGTCTCATCAAAAACATTATGCTACAAAGCAGGTACACTAAAAGCGTCACGAAAAGGTTTTGTGAACCTTACTGAAGTTTGTATTTTACCTCTTTCAGCATCTTTAACTTGAACGTAGATAAACCTTCATTACTTCTGTTGTTTTATATTAAACTGCTGCCTGACTGACCTGTAGCATTGTAACATTTTACCTCAAAGCGCTGTTAATGGTGGTCACATTTCTCCTCAATCAGACTCTTTGTTTTCATGATGAAACTCACTTTTTTCATTTATATTTTTCATGTCAACATTTTGGAACAACCTCTTCTCATTTTCCTTTGGCCTCCTTTCCTCCAGTTGATGGCGCTATCTTTCTGTATTATATTTATGTATCTTATTTATGTGTACTTTTCTGTTACACCAGATGCATTTGTTCTTTATTTAGTTGCAGTTTTAGATTGTAAAAAACTGGTTGGTGTAATGTTGGAAGTTTGATCCTGCAAAGACTTCAAAATAAACGTCTTTGTTTTATCTTTTGCTCAAGGGTTACTGCAGTGAAAAAAGTAGCATGGAACCTGTTAATGTTAATAGCATTTTACAGTGTTTTAGTTATGGGGATGTTTAATCTTTCTTTAACTGTCAACACTTTTATGACTTTGTTTTATAAATAAAAATTAAAAGATCTTGTTGAATAAACCTGCAAAATGTAATAATTTACTCTTGTACATTCAGCATAACTATATCAAAGCTTCGTGTTTCAACTAGAAGGCCTAAAGCTGCTTTATGGTTTGAAAGAACTTTTCTTTGTTTGTTTTGTTTTGTAATCTGAATGACAGATAAACAAATGAAGGAATAAATCAGGGCTCAGTGCCGATGACTGATTTGTCATTTGTGCTGCACAGAAAATGAAACCTGTTTATTAGTGTTTTTATCGTGCTGAAAATGTTCTCTAATGAAACCCAGCCAGTCCGAACACTTGATACTTACAACATACATTAAAACACCTCAGAGCTGCTATCACGGTCATCATTACAGGATCTCTGCTTTAAACTCATGATTATTGCTGTTAATAATAATAAATTGCCCTGACTGGTTTTTGGTGTACTGGAAGCATTTATAATACCAAGAAATACCAATTACCTTTTACCAGTGGCAAATTATATAGAATTTAGGACAAGCATGTTTTAATGAACAATGAAACCAGATCAAACTTAAAAAAAACATCATTAGCATTCATTTCTTATGCCTTACTCTCTATCATCAGCTTTTAAATTATTTTTCTTACTAATGCGTTTGATCATAATCCATTAAAACAGCTAAAAAACATGAACAAAAATCTGAGCGTACAGTTACTAACATTAAACTTTAAAACAAGAAGAAAATACAGAAAAAGAGTCGCTGTTACTCAGATTCACGTTAACTCGAGTCAGACACATGACATCTTTTCATGGCTGCAAGTTTTTAACAAGAGTTTAATCGATCCCGTTTGATGTTCTTTGTTGCTTTTTCCACGTCAAAATAAAGAAATTAAAACTTAATTTTCTTGGCTTCAAAGTAAATGTCACAAGAAGATTTCACTAAAGTGTTTTAAGCAAAAGGAGAAGCGGTGGAGACTCGGTCTGTCACAAACCAGAGGGCCAGATCTAATCAAAGTTAAACATTATCTTGGGAGGCCAGATAAAATGTGAACAAACGCCGGATCTGGCCCGCGGGCCTTGAGTTTGATACGTGGGAGTCAGACAGTCAGGACTGAATCTAAACTATGGGTTACTCTTTAAGAAAGCATGGCTGTACTAAACTGTCAGAGAAACATTGGTCAGTTAAAATAATAAAATTAGAAAGTTTTATAAAAAAAATTCATTGAAATCTAAAACCATGTGTCATCCAGCAGGTTTTATGGCTATAGTCTTATCTCAAAAGAACAAAGATGGTGGACGTGAGTCAAATGAGTCCACATTTCAGTTGTACGAGAGCATCAGGAGAAGGTCCAACCAGCTTCTGCGAAGATGTTGCAGCAGCTTCTGTGGCTTCCAGGAGCGGGACGGTGTTCCACTGATTGCTTTAGAAAGACCATCATCAAGATGACATTTTCCCTCCATTCCATCCGTTGTTATTTCAGCAGGACGATCAGATCTCATTCTGCTCAGCAGGACTTTTCTGCAGCCCTGATGTCTCTGCTGTGACGCACGATGAAGACGAGAATCAGACAAGGAGCAGCTGAAATCTGCTACTTCAGCAAGAATAGACAATTCTTTTAGTGAAACTTAAATTAGTGTCATTAAATGTGGTGTAACACGGTAAATATCCTCCTTTCCCAGCTTTTTAACGTGTCGTCAGTGTCACATTTAAAGTTTGTGAAGACTTTCTGAATATTTTCCAAAGTTGAACAGGAAAAACTCTAAATTATTTCCCTCATAACTGTGTCTTTAAAAAGAGAGTTTAAATGAACACACCGCAAAAGCTTTGGTTTTAACTTCTCAAGGTTTTGGCAATCATGGTTTATATTAATAACAAAACGGTTGAAAACAAAATAGTCATTATTGTTAAAGGTTTGTTTGGGGGATTTTACAGAGATGTCTGAGTCACAGCAGATAAAGAATAAAAACCTCTTCACACAAGTTACCAAAAATAAGCTTTTTGGCATCAACTTTATCAAAAGGCCATTTACCTAAATGTTGTTGTTTATTCATGAATGAGCTGCAGAGGATGCTGGGTGAAAAAAATAAGAAGAACGTGGTGTATGTTGCAACTTCTTCAACTACAGATGTTTGCAATTTAAACACAAGATAATTACAGTTTGTTCTGGATGGAGCAGCTTTATTTGCCCCTCAGGGACACACAGTTTTGAAGCTGTTGTTTAAAAAGATCTGTCATCCACCTTCTGAAGGCACACAAGAGACAGAGGGTGAAAAGGTGTTTCTCCTGAAGGGACATCCAGACCGCGTAGTTTATGACACTGTCAAGACATCTGAGTCAAAAACAGAAGTCTCTCAGATAATTAGAATAAAGTATTTGATCACTGAATTCAAAAGTTAGAAAAACACTTTTCAAAGTCTCTGCACTGAAAATAGCAAAACACTAGCTAAAAGGAAAAACTAGCCTATGCCTGCTGAAAGGTAAAAATAGCAAAACACTAGCAAAAAGTAGCAAAATGCTAGCTTAGAGCTAAAAGTGCTTGCTAAAATGTTAAAGTATCAAAACACAATCTCAAATTTAAAAGTAGCTAAATTGTAAATATAAAAAAGCTAAAAGCAGCAAGTTGCTGGCTAAAATGTAAACGTATCAAAATGCTAGCTAAAAGCTAAAAATAGTAAAACATCAGCTAAAAGCTAATGATAAACGAGAACAATGTTTTTTAAGGAGTTAGAAATCTCAATGTTTTTTGCGAATAAAGTGAAATATTTTGAAAAGTGTAAAAGTTACAAAAGCCAAATGTCATAGCCAGAATGTCCTGAATGAGCTCAACATTTTGAAATGGCACAAAGTATTCAGAAGTAGTTATATGTTACAAAAGGTAGAGAGGAAAAGTCAAAGATTAAAGAGAAACTCGATCAGTATGAGGTGAAATTCAGCATTCACACAAAAATTAGAGCCACACAAAATAACCTAAACTGACTTTTTTATAACTGTGAATGATATTTAAAACTAAACAGTACCGTTTTATAAAATACTATTTATCCAACATCCGTCATTTACGTATGAATTTACGCATCATCTTAATTACGTACTTGACGTAGGTCAGAAAACGCCTGTTTTTTTCTGAACTACATCGGTAAGTGGAGACTTCTCCGACAGCTCATCAAATTCATTTTTACAAACTACGTGTTTTTTCCCACTAAACTCCAGTATTTCACGAAAAACTCCGCTCTGCCGGGAGTCATTCCTCCGCAGAGAGGAGTGTTTTGTGAGAAGAAGTGAAAAGTTTTGGGACGCTCTAGGTGTCTTGGACGCCGCAGCTGAAAGGAGTCATTTCCTGCCAAATAGTGAGCCGGTCTAATCGTGACTGCAGCAGCTACTTCCTGCATTGTTACAGTGCTTAATGAGGATTAAGTTGAAGCTGTCATGTCGAAACTGGCGGCCATTAGGCCCGCTCCGCACCGAGGAGGGGGGAGACGGAGGAGAGAGGAGGCTGGAGGCAGGCTCACCTCACCCCGGCTTCATTTCTGAGCTGATCCCCCCCCTCACCTGGACAGGAGGAGCACTCTGACTGCCAAAATATACACATATATCCACATCTTTACACCTCACTGTCTTCTCAGGACAGTCATGTTTTTAATTTACTCAATGAGGGGGAAAAGAAAATCACATCTGATTAATTCATTTTAATTATTAATCATATTCATTATTTTTGAAATCTACAGTAATGGTTATAAAACAGCTATTTACTGATGCTTAAAAGACTTGATATTATGTAATCCAACACAACGTCCCAAAGCTGCAGCCTCAGGGAACCATCGCTTCTGTAAAATTAAAGGTCTACCATTTCTTGAAGGAATGCATATTGCCCGCCGCCTTCATGCCACCGAGTGTTAGACTAAAAATAAGTTACATTGACAAATGATGGAGTCGTCGCCAGTTTGGTCAAACCTTGATAATAGTGACGTGTGGGCGTATGCAATATTGCAAGATGTCAGAACACGTGTGGTGAATGACTCTCAGCTACTACCACAGCGAACTTTAGTACAATATCTGCTAAACTGACTGAGTTGGAGCCATTTTTGTGTTGTCTAAAGTCAGTTGGCTGTGGTGCCTATCTTGAATTTGGTTGGCTGCAAACGTTAATCGGTTTTAGAGGTACATCCAAGGAAGATTTCCTGAAAGGTTCATTAAAATTTGTTCTGTGGTTCATGGGATATTTTGCTAAAAATATATAAAAAACAACAGAGACGCTTAGAGTATAAATTGGGAACGACTCGTAAAACTGACTGACTTGTGTTGTCTAAGGTCAGTTGGATGTGGCGGCCATTTTGAATTAGGTTGGCTCCAAAAGTTAATCAGTTGTAGATGTACATCGATTGATTGTTTTCTGGGAGTTTGATTAAAATTCATCCAGCGAATCATGAGATGTGAACAGACAGATACACAAACACACACACCACACAGGAAATAAAATTATCGTCCACCTTTGCTTTTTTTTTTTTACAAACAGTCTAGCCTCAGGAGATTGAGTGGGTTGAGAGAACTCAAACAATCAGACTTGATGACACAGCAACATCTAGAAAGAACTCTTTGTGTCATTTAAAGAACGGCAGGCTGACAAAGCACTTCAAGCCCCTCTCCAGCTGTTGGAGAATAACATCCCCACTTCAGGCTTTATGGTTTCTTATGGTTTTACTTGCACATATACAAACCTGTGTGTGTTTGTGAGGATTAGTTTAGTTCACAGGAAAGGCTGCTTTGAACAG
>JAOXNZ010000092.1:13989611-14013689 GCA_028566095.1 Kryptolebias brasiliensis
ACGTTGTTACCTGATGCTTTGTGACCACGTCTGTTAAAACAGATTTATTTGCTGTATCATATCCTAAAAATATAAACCAAGCCTCATGCAAAAAGGTTTTGTTCAGAGTTGTAAACAGTTTTGTTGTTAAATGCAACTGACTGAAATTAATTTAGCTTTTATGTAGATAAAATAATAAATACCATCCAAATAGTTGTGTGAATAAAGTTGGACATTTTTTGGACTTAAATTTAGACATTTCAATGATTTCTTTTATGATATGCAATGTACTGATTTACATTTTGTTTTAATGTGAATACAATGTCAAAAAAACATTAAAAAAATTCATATAATGTGAAGGTTTTTGTTCAGAGTTGTGTAAAAAAGAAAAAAGTGTTCAAAACCCATTATTCTCTTAGCTAGGTTATTAAATTTGTTACTTTCATAAACTTTGGGTCAGACTCATTTGTTGACGACATTATCTGCTGAAGATAAACAAAATATTTATATATTTTTTGGGGAATGATAGTTTGTTTAAATTGCCCCTAATTTCCAGTCAATTCCCATAGAAAGTTAACATTTGGAATTTTAACTTCTTAAGGAAAGTTTCTGGAAATTTACCAAGCATTTTCTGCCCCTTTGCTACCCTACCTCAGACCAAAACACGTTTTTATTCCCATGAAGATCAAGATTTACCATCCAGATTTTAAATAAAGCGCTCTTAACTCAGTTCTTTGGCGGATCTCCTCTGTTGTTCAGTTTGATGCAACTGAAACATTACTGCAGTAACTTTCTGGAGGTAAATGCACATTTGTATTTTTATTTTTCTAACCAAGCAGTGTCTGAAGAATTAGCTAGTAATGTTGGCAGCTTTCAGACATGGACACAATCTCTAGTCAGGTTTTTATTTTTTTTTAACACTACAGTCTCCGCACACGTAGATCTAAACTTAGGCCTGAAGAAGCAGCAGCAGCAGAGAGGGTCAGGCTAATTATAGCTGAGAGGCTCAGAGAAAGAGAGACTGGAGGGGGAGGAAGGAGTGAAAAAAATGTATTAACACTGAGACTTACCCGTGAGCTTGAAATACTGGAAACCTTTTCTCTGGAACGCTGTCCAACATCTCTTGCATCCCACAAACACAATACTCCATCACCATATACGTAAGTCAGGAGTCAAGGAGAATTTAACAACAAACAAATACTTGGATATTAAGAAACGTTTACAAAGCTGTTAAACTGAAACACAAAAGAATAACACAAATAAGAGTCACATTCAGGGTACACCTCATTATTATATCTATATTTTGAAGATTGAGGATATATTTTCTGCTTCTCTTCATTGTAGAGCACATCAACTAACTGAATCACATTCTTGTGTTGGAGTCTTCTTAGCAGCTGAATCTCCCTGTAGTAGAAAAGAGGGAATAAAAGACAAAGATCAAGCACGACGTCATGAAGTACTATATTATTAACAGTGGCTCACTTCTGCTCGAATGTAGGCTAAAGTCCAGGTCCCATACATCAGCACACTGACATAATAAAGTCACTGCATTGTGCAGGTGTACTATGTTTTATCACTGCTGGAAATAATTTGTTTGGCAGGAAAATAATGCTGGCAGTAGTTGTTTTAAGTAACTATTATAAAATCAAATTTAAGGAAACAATTTTGATATTTCATCTTACTTTTAACCGTTAACTTCTGTGTTTGTTTTTTGACTTTGGCTTCTTCATTACAAATATAAAAAAAACAGCAAAGTGGATAAACACAGCCACAGTTGATTTTACGAGTTTCACCATACAAAACATAACCTGAAATGTCACTTTGCTATAAAAGAAAATGATGCTTAATTTATTAGTATGACAAAATCCACTGAAACTCCACATTTAGAGCAGGAAGAGCAAAGGCTAAAAGCAACAGTAAAGTATATTAACCATAAACCCAACAAAGATAACTGTAAACATCCACACAAACATTTTACCTCATAGGAAAAGGACTCTACAGATTTGAGTCGGTACAGGGGGTAGTTTCTTTTGTTTTACTTTGCACTGAGACATAATCCCATTTTTATTACCACATAATACTGTTTGCCTTACATTCCATGTAGGAATGTGGAAAACCTGCAAACTCCACAAACGAAGCTCTTTACAAGCCTGGTTTGAAGCCGTTTCCCTCTAAATGGCATATCAAGCAAAACCCCCTCAGCCATATCTGACAGCCCATTTTATACATACACAGCTTCCAAATAACCTGACAGCAACTGAATTTCCCCCAGGTGATCGTCTGCAACATTTTGAGAGGGGTTTGGGCAGGTTTGAACTAGTGATGTATGCACAATTCATTCATTATAACAAAGTTGACATAAACCTCCTATCAGTGCTCGTGCCAACAGCCAGTCACATCAACACACACAGTAAAAAGGAATTAATGTTCAGATGCATATGACAAATCAAATATAAATGTGTTGTTCAGACGTTCCACCTCCATAGTTTTATCCAATGCCGTGTTTTTCCGCAGCATGTAAGCCAAAGATGAGCTGCAGCCAAGGAGCTGCTCTCTTGCTTTAGTCTTTATAAATATTTTTAAATGCTCCTCATTTAGTTTTACACGTTGCAGACGTACGTCAGGTTGAAGTAAATTTTACTACCAAACAACATGCAAAAACTGCAACTCTAGGATCTTCTGACAAACTGTGGTGCTGATGTGCCAACTGTGTCCTCAGGTGACGTAAGAGATGTTTTTTTTCTTAAGTTGACAACTATTACAGAAGTAGAGTTAAACCTTTAGGAATAGAAAACTGTTAAATAAGCTTAAACATGTCGAAATGTTTTATCGTTTAATCCTACTAATTATGATTTAAATGACCACTGCACATTTGGTATACTGATGCCAATTGTTGGGGAAATATAACATGAGAAAAAAACTGCCTTTTTGAGGACTTTCATAACATACAGTAATGTACTGTCTTACTCCCTGCAAATAAATATGTGCATGTGTACACAATCCCACTTTGCAACACTCCATTACGTTTCCATGAACCATGACAAATACTAACACAAAAATGACTGCTGTATGATGGTACATATCCTTGAAAAGTGCTTTTGACAACCTCATAATTCTGTCTTCAACTCTACATTATCGTAGCATATTTAGTAGAAAAGAAATGAATACCAGGACTAATTTAACAATCTATGTAAAAATATTTTAAATGCAAAAGCATATCTAAAATGTTGACTTTTTAAAATCGATCTTTTTTTCCCACTTTCCAGACCACAAATGCATCAAGTAATTATAGCTCAGAGCAATAAGGGGGTGTATCAGAGCCTAAAATAAAACTTTAGGCCCCAAACATGGATAAAACAGCTGTCCTCACATAGGAAAACAAGTGCTTTTCAGGGCCTAATTATCACTGTGCAGTTGATGAGCTGTGTCAGCTCTTTTCCTTTAACACAACCTTACCACTGACAGATATATTGGGCCTAATGTGCCTCTTGCTTTCACACAAACCCATAATTTACTGCAGCATCACTGCACTGATAGTGTTGCTGCTTCCTCATGCATATAAGAAAGAAATTTAATCAAAATGTGGTTATGTGTATTTTTCTGTCTCATTTCAACTTTAAAAACAGCTCCACTGTCCAACAAAACAAGAACAGATGACTCATCTCACTGTGTGTGTCATTGCATCCATGCCACTGCTCATCTCCGTAGCACAAAATCATAAAACAGAGGCCGAGCTGACAGTGAGGGCTCAGTGACTGCTGCAGTCCATCTGCAGTCTGAGTTCAAACTTGCACCGAAGGACCTTGTGGACTTACAGCCTGCAGAGCTGGGAGGACTGCAACACTCAGCGATACAGAAGCCGCTGTAATGCAGCAGCAACATAAACAACGTACCAAAACCTGAATCTACACTGCGCTGGGGCGAGTGTGTGTTCATGTACGTTCCTGTCATTCCAGACAGGCTTTCCTAGGGCGTTACCACAGCAACACAAGTGGCATTGCACAGTCAATACCAGCTTGGGCATGCCCACTCCAATACCAACACCGTATAAGCAGGAAGTGTTTTGGTTGACAGGAATGCTAAGCAGCCTCTGACTGGAGAAGCTGGGGCTGCTGTGCTCACAAGGCCTTTTCACAAAACCTTTCTGCAATGTAGCTCTTTGTAAAGCTGCCTCTGGTCATTCATAAATGCACCAATCGAGCCAGCCGCGTCTCATGATGAAGTGTACTTGCGTAATAAATCCAGGGTTGCGGAACTATATGAGGCGTAGAATATAAGTCTGCAGCGTAGATGTGGAGCGCTATGCTCAAAATCCATGTTGGACATCTCTCTGATAGCATTCTAAATCCCTCAGCAGGCTGGCCGCACAGACCGTGTGTCATCACAACATCACACCCTCGAGCTGCGATGCTTACCCTTACACGGACTGACCAATTCGGCTCTCTGACTACCGCCCTTAGCTGCGGTGGAGCAACTTCAGCCCCCCTGCCCTCTCAATTGTTACACAAATCATACAGAGACAGGAGAAAAAAAAAAACACTTCTCAGCCCTGGCTTGAAAGTATTTTGTGAAAGACACACCTTTACAGGCTCGCTGCAAAACTGTTCAAGGTCTGTCAGGTAACACAACCACAGTGCAGAATTTTTTAAAGAGTCTGGGTTTAATTAAGGTGTAGTGCTTTCAAACAGTTGTCTTTATTTTGGTGAAATGACCCAGAGATACCTAAGAGGAAATTAAGTTACCTAAATTTTCTAAATGCTAAGAAAGAGTGATTAACCCTTGAAATGTCCTTCAAGGGTTATTGAGTGTAAATTGTGTGCATACAAGCACACAACTACAGAAAAAAAAAAAGTTTCCAACTACACACGTAACTAAATAGCTAACTAATAACAAACAGCTTTAAAGACAGGACAGAGAACAGTGCTGTATTCCTGTAATCCTGTTGTACTTTGATCAAAGCACAAGTAAAAAGGCTAAAAAAAGCTGTTTATTTATAAATTATCAATCATAAAAATATATATATTTATATCCTCTAATATGACATACAAAACCAAAACAGCACAAACCTAAAAGAGGCTAAAGGGAATAACGACTAAGGAAAATCTTTTTCCAACACATGTATTTTCCTAGTCTAGACCCTGTCCCAGCTTAGTGCGAATGCAGACAGATTCAGGTCGCAGTGCAGCTCTTTTCTGTCCTGCTTATGTGGACAGGGGACTGTGGACAATGTGCGGATCTGTATATTTGCTTTTCATGTATGAAAACCTGATTTGCTCAGCCATTATTTTCAGTCCTCCATTTAAGAAGGAAACAAACAGGCACTGCACAGTCTGAGACCTGCAGCACTTTATTATAAATGGTGGATTGAGCTGTAAGTATTCTCAAAAGAGCTCTGAATACAACACACCACTAATGCAGAACAGACCCAGCATAGATACTAATGGAGCACTACGGCTGCTGCCAGGTCATTTTAGCTGCTAAAAAAAAGGGGGATTACTTATACCAGTCTATATTAAAATGGCAAATTTCAGTCTGTATTAGTCAGGAAATCCCATAACACAGAATGTCAAAACAACCTTGAGGACAATTATTCGTGGTGAATAAAAACAGCCTTTCATTATCCTTCTGCTGCTGTTTTGAATGTGGCCTACAAACACATCTTGCAGTGATCCTTTCCCTCTGAGTGAACTCATTCTGACAGTTTTCTAAAGCTACTGCTATAATTAACGCAGGCCCATAGCGAAAGGCAGGATAGTATTTAATAATACTAAGGTGATTAAAACTTATTTTGCTCATCAGGAAGCGAGGGACAAAAAAGGTCTGCTAGATATGCATGACAGCCAAATTACATAAAATGAAAAAGCAGTAAAAGAACATGGAAAACAGGAAACTGATATACTGTGAATTATCAGCCAGGTGGCTATGAAGAAACTGATGCTAAAAGATTTAATTGTGGAGCAGACAGATTGTTTTTCTTATCAGATCCTTTGTGACACAGTTTAGCTATTACTTAGCTATTTTTTCGTATCATTTTAAACAATTTCTCTAATGAAGTTATTTTATTATTTCCCATATCAACACTCAAAAATTGTGTCTAGTGGTTTTATTGCACAATTCAGTGCAACCATACAGAATTTAAAGCACACTATGAGTAAATTTACATCACCATTAAGGATGGTTAGAGGTGAGAAGAATACATTTTGTACCAAACACAACAGTGAATCTGGTTTCAGGTGTTTGCCTTCTTGCCATAATGGAAAAAAAACTTGGAACAAATTTTAAATTTTGGAAAAAAGATTAAAGTAAACATTACTAAAAGTATTTTATTCTATTTTGATTTGTATTGAAACTAAGTGCAGTTGCTTTTTCCTACAGAAAACGGTAACGAGAATAATCAATGACAACTTATCGGTTGTTTTTTAGTGCAAACAATATTTAAAAGGGTATTATCTGAACTAAATTTTAAAATTCGAGATTGCAAATGGTGAGACAAGAGATACTATAAATACTGTCCCAGTCATAAGAAAACCATTTGCAGGACTTTATTGAATTTTCAGTGCTGACTCAAATTAGACTCAACTATTTCAATCTCAAAAGTAAGAAATACCAACCTAAACTTCAGACTGCAGAAAATTCAAACAAAGACTAAACTTACTTTTTCACATTGGCCTCTCCGTTGGGAATCCTTCTAAGCTTCTTCTTCTTCAGTATCTTGACAGCCCTGCGACAAAGTGTTTCTGAGTCCAGCATTTCTTTCACTTTACCATAAGATCCTTCCCCTAGCAGATCCCCCATCAAGTACTTTCCTATCAGCTTTGCCCTCTTCCTCCGTGGTTGGTAGATCACCTCTGTAGAGTCAATGCGGTGAATAAAAGTATCCATCTCCATAAGTTCGTTTTCATTTAGATAATCAAGATGATGCAGCTCCCCGGCACTCATGACTGGTAGTTCTACAACCACTGCTTAAGCCCTGTGTGCAAGAAAAAGGTTTAAAAACTGGCTATGACCGGTAGTAGGGTGTAAACCACTGTTAACCTTTCAGCACTGAACCGAGTGTTTCCAGAAAATACTGAGAACAGGAGAGGGAGAAATGAAGCCTGAGGGTAGACGAAAGAGGTGGGTGATCGATGTAAAACCTGTAAACATTAGGGCTCTTTTTGTACAAGCGGAACTAAAAGAGGTGCAGAACCTGTTGGCTCGAGTGTTGATTTAGTGCTTTTTACTGTGCATTATGAGCAAAGTCAAACAGAAACTTTAAAAATGTATGATTCTACAATGCTATTCTCCTTGGTGTCAGTCTCGTTTTGTCTATTTATAATTTTAATACCATACAACTTTAGGTAAATGAAACCAGTCTTGCTTTAAGGCCTTGCAGCACTGCATTTCGGTCAAAGGTCCTTGCTGGGCGGCATACTTTCCATAGGACACATAAGTGTGTAAAGCTGGACTGGATCCAAGCGTAGGACAACAACCGAAACATGCAGCAGGATCAATCCAATATCTGGTGTCAGTCGGGCTCCAGGAGGTCGACTGAACCACCCAATGTGTTGAACCGTCCTCAGGTGTCCTCCATGTCACCGCACTGTTTTTACAGCTTGGAGCCTGAGAAATGGGTACATCATTAAAATATTTCACTGTCGGTTCTCTCTTACATCTAAATCAAACTATTACTGTTGTAGTTAAAAATAAAATAATCTTTCCACACAAACACTTGACCGTTTAACGTCTGAGTTTTCTCCTTGCTGTGATCAGACATACTCATTTGTACACACAACAAATGAGGGGGGGAAAAAAAAAAAAAAAAGAAAACTTAGGTCAACAAATAGGTCAGAGGGTAAGGTTAAGCTAAGCTTTACAATGGCAAACGGTTAGGTCTGAAAATATATGGAAATTTATGGTTTTATATCTTAGGAGGCGATCCCAACATATTTAAGTTGTTACATAATAAATAAGCCTGGGAGCTTTAAATTTGGTGGTATTCACATCTTGGGAAAGGGTTTAGTAGTTACAGCTTTAATAAATCCGCTTTAACAAGGGCTCAAAGTTGGACAACAAACTCAAAATTTTTACAAAGCTAGGTTTTCACTTTCCCCTCCTCATTAAGCATAAAAAAACCTAACTTAATGCGCTTTAGTAAACACCTGGACAAATGCTGTGTAAACCAGAAGGCTAGCTGCTAAGTTTCTGACGGAAGACTGAATGAATTAGCTGTCCAATACGAGCTGCTCCTCGAAATGCACATATTTAACAGTTATATTAAGTTTCACCTTTAAAACCACAGCGATGTGTTTTTGCTTTTAGCGAAAGCTGACAGTGAACATTAGGGGGGGGGGCAGACAAGCGCAACGTCGTCACACAACTGTAGCTAACATCTTAGCTAACTTCACTTCATGATGTGCAGGTGAAGCAGCGGCATGCTAAATGACGCACATTGTTCACAAACTATGCTGCATTGTGGTCACCTGGTTTCAAAACTAGCATCGGCTGTCGCATCTGACGCGCCCCTAAACACGCCAGATTAATCCGGCTAATGCAAGCTAACCGATGGTTAGCAAGACGCTCAGGCAGATTCCAATGTAAATTCTTACTAGCAAGTTAGCAAATTAAGTCGCTCCTCTCACCTTTATCCGAATGAAAGCCTTCCCGTTGGGTTTATTTGGACTTCGTGTACCTGTCCTCTGCGAAACAAACGTTTCTCTAGAGTGTAACACAATTCCAGAAATTTTCCCTCACTCTTCGTGCTACTCCTGCCTCTCAGGTTGTCGCCATCTTGTTTACTTCCTCCCCCCCGAACAGCCGCACACGTTACTGCGTCAAATCAAAGCAACGGGAGTATGGCAAGCCGTTTTGACATTAATTTCAATTCCGGTCGTTTTACTAGAAGTGAGTCTTGCCAGGGAGCATTTTGGGCTTTACTAGTTCACAAGTTAACATTTTTAGGTCACACAGGTTAACCAGCGTGCACACTTTGCGGTGGCTAGTCGTACTAGCAGGCTAAGTTTGCTTTGACTAGTTGGCTACTACAAACATGAAAAAGTGTAATTAATGGACAAAAATGTGTAGTAAGAGTGTTTATTTCGATTAGAACGCCGAGATAATTACTTCAGTGACTAAATGTCCAACAGTGCAGAGAAAGCACAGGCTCTTAGAGAGAAAAATCTGTCCAAATATACTTCATAATAAATTAATAGTCAACCGGCTTGCCATACTTTTGACAACGACTGCTGACAACTAATTTGTTTATCTTGAATTTATTAATTTCCGATTTACATTTATTTGATTATTCTGCAAAAACCACAGCACTGTCAAACAAACCAACAACAAAAATAAAAAAGCCTCATTTCAGCTCAGAGACAAAGATAACTTACAGAGATGAAAACCAAGAAAATGGTAAAGCAAAGAAAATAATAATTTAAAACAACTGGAAAGGCAATGATCATATAAAGATAGAAACAACAATAAAACAACAAACTACAACCTCTACATTCAGGATTGCTTCCATCAATGGTAATAGTGTCAAAATACAAACATTACTCCATCAATATGCATTCATCTTTTACTTCTAGTTCAGACTTTATGTATAAATCTAATTTGTAGATTTATATACAAAAGCCTTTTGTACATTTATATTTACTTCTAGCATATATAATGTTAAGGACTATTTTTTGTGTGTTTTAAGTCTTTCCATTAGCTGATAGATTGCAAAAGCAATGCCGATTTCCCCACAGAGAACTACGACACATCAATTTTGTTGTCAAAATGAGGCATAAAGTCCAAATTTATAATTATAGAGAGATACCTACATGAATAAATACAAAACAATCAAAGGGAATCACAAAGATATTATGTTGGACTAAAAATAGAATTGATTGCAAGACAAAATTGTAACTCGGACGCTATTTTTTTACAAGACAATTTTATTTAGATTTTATGCCTAACATGTATGTAACAAAATGAACTGTGGGACGATAAACCTTAAACCAGAGTGAAATGAAAATTGTTATTGCATCTTTGAAAATGGTCTCCTCAATACTCAAGTATTTAATCTACATTTAGGACCAATAAATTCCTAATAATACAGAGCAGCTGTTTTTGGTAACATCTACAAAGGTAAAGTCTAAGAGTTATTCATTCACTACTTGCACAAGTCCACAATATTTAGATGTTTTATCTGTGCAACAGATTTAAGGAACTGATTATATATAAAGGAGGAAAATACTTTTCATATGAATCAAACTTGTCATCTGCTGACATTGTCCTGAAACCTGCAACATTTCTTATCCTTTTGGGTTTTTTCCACCATTATAATTCATGTTTCTCACAAACCTTATTTACTTTTTGAGCTCTGTTGCCTTTTGTTTGACGATGTGGCCGAAAAGCTGCTCTTGCTTAGCCGGAATCTCGAGTTATATTTATCCTGTGTAAACCTCTCTGAGGAATGTCAAAGTGAAGGTCTGATTTCACCGATCTGTCACCCTCCTTGCAGGTTGCTCCAGCCGAGTCAACCCTGCTTCATAACACTGTGGGTCAGAGCAATACAAAAGCACACAAACGCCTGCACTCAGTACACAGACATGCTGTTTACTCCAAATACACAGCTGTACTTCGCAGAATTTCTTGGGACTTGTGTGACAACTTCACATTTCAGTAAGAGGCGCTTTTTTTTTTTTTTATTGTGAACAAAGAAACATAATGAAACTCACTAAATGCAAGAACCCTACAGATTACTGTTTTTATACAAAAATGTTGTTTGGTTGGGAGTGCAAAGATTTGTAAGGAATAAAATGAAAACTGTAGTGAAGTCTTTAAAAAAAAAAAATTGGATGCAAGTCTTCATATATTTTAACGTGTTACACTGTTACACTGAAATATAACAAACTGGCTGGGAAATAATTAAAGAAAGTAGTTTTTCCATGGTAAACAGAAAACATCCCTTACAATCTTTCTTTATATTTCAAATTTTAACCACTTTTCTCTGACAGAACTCCACAGCTGAAACAGTGTCCATATCATAACCAAGCCAAGAAGCAGTAGATGAAAAATGTTATGATTAGCAACAAGTATAAACAGAAAGGGTCCTCTGTATCAGTAATACGGCCTCCTAGGATTATTCTGTAAAGAAAAAAAAACAGCAGATTGAATTAAACTATAACACAGGACACTTGACCAGTTCTGTACACATTATCCACACATTAAGGACCCAATTAAATATTGTAAATAAAAATGTCTAACCATTAAAGAATTAAACACTGAAAATGGAATTCTACATACAGTTTTAAATCAGAAAAGTAAATGCAAATTAGTAAAAAAAAACCAAGAGAAAACATAAAATGTGTTACCAGTGGGTTTGGCCTGAAGCGGTAAGCAAGCATCATCCTCTTTCTAAAAGCATCATACTCATCGTCGCCTTTTGAAAGCTCAGCTGGACGGTCGATTCCTAACCCTGCCCCGTTCACAGGTGTAGTTCCTCTAAAGTGGGACAGAGAGGCAAATTCATCATTAACTTCTTGTTTTCTGTCTGTCTAGAAGACTGAAAACAAGCAAAAATAGTGACTGAGAAAAGAATACCAGCTTTATAGAAAAAAGTTCCAAAGCATCAGTACAAATAATAACAATTGTTAGATTATTAAATTCAAGCAAAATCCTTTTTTCTTTTCATACTCTGCTGCTGACCTACAGTCAGATTTTCATAATTTAATCTGCTTCAACTGGTCGAAACGGTTTGTAATAACAAAGATCTATTCAAGGGCAAACAGACAATAACAATACATCTGCAAACAACTGCATCGGCCTCGTTCCTATGATGAGGTAAAGTGGTAATAAACTTTTAAAGTCATTTTACCTCACACTGAACTTCAAACAGCAGGATTATTATTTTTTTTTACATTGTACCTCTCCAGTTCCCTGAACACTGATATAAACTATCTGTTTCTTATAGATTTTAATTTTCCTGTACTAAATAACGTCTGGACATCTTGTAAACAATCCGTGATGAAGACTCACTTGTTGACAGGATCCTTGATTCCCTGCCCTTCGCTGCCGAGGCCTTCCCCTTCCTTCCAGCCCATTTTCATGAGCATTTGGAAACCAAGATTCTCCACCGTCAACTTAAATTCTTTGTACTCAGAGTAGTCTGGGTCCCGGCCTTCCTGCAAGTCCAGAACACAACGTTATGCAAGCGTGCTAAGCAAACTGGAGATTTTAAATCAATCCTTTTTCCCTGTGTACTAAGAAGACTTCACAAATCATCTGTGGTAGACGCACATAAACTATTATAAAAAAATGTCACATAAACAGAAAAAAGATAAATATGACTACCAAATGATCAGAGCTGAGGCAAGATTTTCCTCCACTTTGTAGGTAACATACTTAAATGAAGACTGCTTATCATCAGAGTGTTTAAGTTATTACAGATTTAACATGTCCAAGTTTACTGATACTTCTCTATTTACTTAATTCAACCTGGAAAAATGCACAAGTGCTACGATAGCCAGAGAAATAGTTTCTTTTTATGTACTCATTTGCATTTAATAACATCTTGTTATTGTGTTTGCTGACTCTCCAATGAAGTCCCATCACTCTGGCACTGAAATATCAACCTCTTTGTTGACAAACTGCGCAGGCCGTTTTGAAATTTGAAGCCTTTTAAATATAAAAAGTGCTTTAAAATATAAAGAAGACAAACGCAATCAATTTTCAAATAAACAAATCCTAGTTATAGTCTCCTGTGGGGTTTCTTTATGAAAAGCAAAAAAGAATGTGCTGAAAAAATGTAGTCTTAAACTATAACTAAAGTGCCCTGGATCTGGATAAACAGCTTATGAATCAGTGATCACAATCCTGTTTACAGACATTTCTAACTAACCTTACCTTAAGTGAACTATGCATGACCTACCCCTTTCCCTATACATTAAACTATAAATGTAGGAAACATGTTTACTGCAGTTTTAAGTTTAAGATTTTGTGCCCTGGGGGCGTTATCCTTATCCTCCGATTACAAGAGGTTATTGCATTTCATCAGATCTAACAGGTTTTACTCAGCGAAGCTAAAAAACAAACAAAGGGAAAACTAACTTTGAGTGCCTTAAACGTCTCCATGAATCTATCCAGTTCTTCAGGGGGAAGGAAGTCACCAATAAAATGTTTCCCTTTTCCCAACTCTGTCAGAGATTCTGCCCACTCTGGAAATGTACAAAAACAAATGTTACAATGTTACAGCAAGGATTGTGTGTTTTACCTCATAAAAACATGGTTATATCATTATCAATAGATGATGGTATTAAAATACATGTGACTCGTTTTCACAAATCTACTGCATACCACGCGTCTTCTCCATCTCCATCTTTCTCAGCTGATGTTCCCAGGTGCCAGCCCGCTCGTCCACTTCTTCATCACTGTCATATTCGTGCTGGTGATCTCTAATGGCTTTCTCCCACAGCTTCTGCATGTCTGCCATGGCCCGCTTGTGTTTCATGATCATCTCATACATCTCTTGCATCTACGTGGGGAAAAAAAGACATACTGATCAGTCTTAATAAGTGTGAGGTGTGAATGTTTTGTCTAATAGAGAAATAAAATCTCCTGGGGTGACAAAGTGGAGCAGTCTTAACACTTGTGATTTTCTACCTCTTGTTGCTCTTTGAGTTGTTTCTTCTGATCCTCAGACAGTTCGGTCACTCCAACCAGTCCAAGAGGTTTTCCCTTCTTATATCCAAGACCACTGAGCTCCTGAGCTGAAAGACCAACAAAAAATGACAAGTTAGTACATTTTTACACATCAAAGCTGATAGTCAAAAAAATGAATGATGAAATTGTCATTTTAAAATGATGTCTCTGAATGTATGGTGTTTCAGCAAAAACAACTTCCTGTAATGACTTGAAACCATACAACAAAAAAAGCTGCTTTTATCAACAAAGGTTGGAAACTATTTACAAATGATAACTGCAACCACAAACACACACATTACAGTGATTCACAACTTTGCTTACCAGAGAGGGAGGGTGTGTTAGGGTCTGGAATATTAACCTCGTGAGGAATAACAATTGAAGGAACTGGCAGCTGCACTTTGTCATCTTCAGACCCCCACCGACTCTTTCTTTTTCGTTTGACTGGCGGCGTTTCTGATTCCTGACTGTGAAGCACCGATGTGCTGTTGAGCAGCGGAGAGACTCCTGGTCGCTGAGCATCCGTCCTGAAGTCTGTTGCTGGAGGCGAAGAGCTCTGGGAAGTTGCAGCGTGGTGCTCCTGCAGTTTCTCTTTGTAGAGCTGGTAAGCTGGACTTTGGTGGTCATATAAAAAGCTGAAAATGAAAAAAAAAACATATTTATATATATTGGTGTGAGATCTAAAGGATGGCAAAAAATGTACAGAATTTGACTTAAAATATTTCTGAATTACAAAGGATTATCAAAGATAAGATAAATGACCTGAAGGCTGGGTTCTCTCTGTTGCGCTCAACAGCAATTGCTTCCACCTCGGGGCCACCCTCCGCCACAAACTTGGCCAGATTTTCAATGATTTGCAGGGTTTCCGCGTCCACTGGGGGGGAGACTTTAAGCAGCCTATTAGTACTGGGACTCAATTCACACTCTACTACTGTATCGTACTCAACTGGCCCTCACACACCACCAGTCTAGAGCCAATAGGGAATAAGAGGAGGAAAAGGGGAGGAGGAGCAAGGGGGGGACAGGGCTGGTGAATGGGGAACTGTTTGGATGTGAGGCTTTTACTACAACATATAAAGCACAAATAAAGCCATGACAATCTCACCCCACATACAAACTGCTCACAATGTAAACTCGGTATTTGTGTGTGTAATGGCTTTCACACTTTAGAGAAAAAAAACAAAAACACAACCTTTACTACATCTTTAAAAACACAATTCAGCTGATGTAAACGTAAAAAGTGAACGGATGAAAAAATAATGGCTATCAAAATTTACTGTCAGCTTTCTAAATAAAATCCAATTGTGTGGTCCTATGTCCTGTCTCTTAGATTAGATTAGATTAGATTAAAAAGCAGTTTAATGGAGATTAGTGCCTTTAAAAAAATATATAAAATTCTCCATAATGAAGTCATCTTCAAGGCAAATGCTTATTAATTTAGGGGACTAAATGCCACATGACACACCTTTTCTGTTCAGAGATGTAAAAATTGAATTTAATCTATTTGCGGTACGTTAGAGAAATAATTTTAATGACACCCTGTCTTTAAAAATAATAATAATAATAACTACACTTATACATTGATGTAAATTACTGACACCCGACTTAGCTCAACAGAAATGTGAAACTGGTTTTGGCAGCTCTTCTAAACTCATTTGTTGGGGTGAGGTCTTTGAAATTTGCTGATGTAAACAATATGGGCTTAAATGTATGCAAATAAATGAATCAAAGGTGACTATAGTGTCAGATTTATAACAATGATAAATATGACGTTTGTGTCACACTAATGAAGCTTAAACCTGACAATACTTTGCTGAAATACTGATTCACTGCTGTGCAACATTTGTTTAGCAGTTCAGGAAACATTTTTAAAAATCAGAGGCAATTACTGAGAGAAGATAATTATAATTTTACCATTATTTGATTTAGTCTCAGCTCTCTCCAAATCCCTCTTCAATTCTGCAACTTTTTTATTGTAGTAGAGATACTCCAAGGTGCTCTTATCATACAAAAACCTACAGGAGCGGGATAACAAGAAAAAAGTGTGAAAATACAGTAAGAAAAAAATAAATCTGATTGAACCACTATGTCCTTTGGACTTACGAGAAAACAGGATCATCTTTGTAGTCCTCCTTAGCTTTCTTCTCCAGCTCAGGTCCTCCTTCTGCCACAAAAGAGGCCATCTTGTTGATAATGAGTCTGGTGTCTGAATCCTCTGGGGGAGAGACTTTAAGCAGGCTATGAGTACATTTACTCAAAAGGCACATATGGAAAAATGCCAGACACAAGGCAACTGTGCCCCTGGAGTTTGCAGAGAACCCAATAAAATGTCCAAGCCATGACGGTGTCCTAAGAAACACTGACAAACAAAGGCCTTGAATTACCTTTCATCTCTAAGAATTTGGAGTAATCAGTTTCCTCGTCTTCATCTTCATCGTCTGTAGAACAAAACACACTCGGTCTCTGGCTGAGAACAGGATTCTTCTTGGACTGTGAAAGGCTCTTGTACTGACTAAGCATTTTATTAACTTTAAGGGTCGGCCGCTGGCCAACAAAAACATTCTTTTTCTGCAGAGAGATTCCTGCTGGAGGTGAAGCTGAGACTGAGGGAGTCTTAGTTTCACTAGAAGAATCTACAACAAAAATAAAAAAGGATATGTTTTAGGAAAAACTATTGTCTTAACCTTGACTCAAACTCTGTTATTCTATCATTTCTAACATGTTTTTTCCTCAACCAAAACATACATACTGCAATCACAAAAAATACATAACGTAATGGAAACTGTACTGACAAGGTTTTCATCCGAATTTTCTCAGGTTTGTGTGCCTTTTTAAAGAGCCTGTGCTTTACATACACACTTCACAGCTATTGATTACCTTTATAAACCCGTCTTTTACATAAGCCAGAAATACAAGAGAATGTATCCAAGCATTCCTCTAGCTCTGCTTAATTGTACCAAATAAAAATCACAGTATTTTGCTAAATTAAACCACTTGTCTTGGGAAAACACACACAAACTTTAGATTAATATGATACTAATTGAGGAACTAACCAGAGGTATCAGGAGCTTTCTCCTTCTGCATCTTCATGAACTGCTGCAAGAAGCTTCCATCATTTGCAAATTTATTGGAAGATGCTCCCTGTGGACTGGGCAAGCTGGTGGGACCAGGAAACACAAAACATTTCTAAATCTACTGTATTATAAGTCGGATCAGTGTTGTCACAGCAAACGAGATTTTTGTCTTACGACACAGCCAGAACCAAACTCTATCCATGGAAAATACACTGGTTTATTCATGTTAAATTGTATCTGTGTCATATTAATGTTTGTATTACCTGGATGGCAGGGGCTTGCTAGTGGTCTGTGCATTCAATTTAGCCTGTTCTGCCATTCTTGCTTCAATCTCCTTCTTCTTTTGAGCGATCAGTTTTTCTTGACGAAGAATATTCATGTTCATCTTGTTTTTCTGTGGCTGGCCTGGTCTGGACATCCATGATCCTCCTCGCCCTAAAATACATTTGAAAACACAATGTTAAATTAGACAACAGTAAGGTTGTAGTAGAATGAAAGCCACTTTACAACAGATAGCCGTCTTACTATATAGTATCCAAATTAGTGATTTTGTTAATAGTTTATTACTAAGTAACAACCCCCAATCTTTATTTCACACAGAAATAAACAGAGAAATGTTTGCCTGGCTTTAAGCCACAAAGAGATCACTAATAATTGCAATACGGCACAGACCATCAGTGCACTATTCCTGTAGTATGACAGCTACTAGCTGCAGCCGACATTCGGTGTTTTAGTAATGGTAATAGTCTTTAAATAACATAGGGTGGTGGGTAGGTTGTCAAGTTAAACTAAACTACCAGCTCGTTAACTCCAACAGACTTGTTTGCGCCAGCAAGTGAATTGTCCAGAATCACAGACGCGACATAAGCTAGCGAATACCAAAGCTAACTCACTTATATAATCACTAAAGCTAACATAAATTTAGATATTGTCTACAGACATAGTAAAGATGTACCTGCACCGCTAGACTCCATAGTCGTAGCAAGAATGAATGTATACTTTGAAAACAATCAGGCCTTTAGCACTACGATAGCAGCTAACTGACTTAACAAATATTAGCATGACCAAAAGATTCCTCTTCCGGTTTAAGCTATTCACAATAAAAGCCTGTTTCAGCAGCCACATCCTCGCACAAATAAATACAAAGGGCAACTATATTAGCAACCGGTTCATATATTTTGATCATTGACTCCGATAATTTAAAGGTTTTTAACAATTATGCTAAAAGTAAAACAGGTTATGTAATCCCCACAGTCACTTCTTAACATTGTTTCCTCAGACTCTAAGACAACCTAATCCAATCAATATTGTACTCTAGTAAATATTTTCTGAAACCTGTTCAGCAGAAATGTTCTCTTGATATGACGCTCATTAAATATCTGCATGATACTGAACACCGGAAGTTCTTTTTTGGTAATGTTTCCAACTTGTCACGTTTGACGCATGCTCAGTGTTTCCGTTTTTTTTTTAAATCCTGCCTTTTCCTTTCTCCGAAGCAAAAGTCGTGTCTTGTTTGTCCCTTGTCGCTTCCCGTCCGTACCCATCGTACTGCCTAACTGCTAGAAATGGCCGAAGCCCCTTTTCGGCCCTGCCGGTATTTTTGTCACCGGTGTTCAGAAGAGATTACTCCACGTCTACCGGTAAGAATCCTCGGCGCACCTTCGCCAGTGTAAAGGTGTGAGAAATTACGTTTCATCTTTTGTGGTTATTTGAGCTCGGCGGGTCCCGTCCACATTCATTGCTGCTACTAAGCTAGTCCTCCAGGCAGGCGGCGGACGGTGGAGTCAGTAAAGTTGTGTTATAACCCTATGCTTTGTGTACCTAGTTTTAAGAACATTGTAACAGTTTTACTTGTGGTTGTGTGTAATGTTAATTAGCTAACTGAGGCAACAATGAATGGTACATACAGCAGGTAGTCTGATCGCCTTGTTAGGGTTTGATTCAGAGTTAGGCATTTTTATTTGGCAAACCCATACGATTTCGTGGGGGTTTATTTCCCACAGCCTTGATGATAGTTGTTATATCGCACACTGGATAATAAAAGTGAAACTTGCACTTCCACTTCTGTTAAACTCAATGTTGTGACAACAGCAGCCTGACTCAGCCCTCTGTTTTCAAGCTTTTCATGAGAAGCTTCTTGAATGTTACAGTACCTTTTACTCTACTCAGCTGTTTACTTTCTGATGGGCCTCTGTCAGGAAGTTAGTTCAAAGTTCTCAGATGTATTAAAACTTAACTTAACAGCTGGAAATATTCGCAAACGATCACAAATAATTTTTTGCTGTTGTTTTAGAAGACATTGACATTAGACTTGAACAGTATTTGAACATGTATTTGTTTTCTTTGTAGGACTACACGTGCCCACGTTGTGAGTCTGGTTTTATTGAGGAATTGTCTGAAGAAAGAAGGTAAGGAGGGTTGTCATAAGTCTATAAATTTCACATTTTTGTGGATAACTGAGTGTGTTTTCGTTTTGTGGTCCAGCAGCTCTGAAAATGGGTCTGCATCCACTTCCTCTGCCAGTGATCAGAATCGCCCCACCTTCGAGGTTAGTGAGAAATCATAAACCCTCAAGAAAACCTTACCGCACCCTGCTGCAGGATTTGACTTTGCCTTTTTTTTTCTTCTTATTACTAGAACATGGATCACCATCACTTATTCACATTTCCCTCCGGGTATGGGCCGTTTGCCCTTGGGATTTTCGATGAAAACTTTGACCTTCGAACTAGGCTAAACACAGAGGACAACCGAGAGGCAGAAAACAGGAGAGAAAGGGAGATGGGATCACGACAGAGGTACAGTGCAAGGCAACCGCGGGGTCGGCATGTGCCTCGACGACAGGGTACGCGCCACGAAGGAGTGCCCACATTAGAGGGGTGAGACATTTTCAGCAGAAATAAGAATAATGTACTGTTTCTTTTTACAATATATTTGAAAACAGTGGCATTTTAATTTCTGTTCTTAATGTTGAGTGTAATGAGGTTTATTATGTTTAATTATTATGTGGGACACTAAAGTGATTGATAACATCTTTTACCAAACCCTCTGTAGCTCAGTCTGTGTTATTACAAGATGAGGAGTCGAGCTGACGTGTACTGAGAGTGTTGGTCAATAAAACTGGTCAAAAATCCTCCCAGATCCTCTGAACTGAAAGCACTCTGAAAGTTGCCCACTGCAAGTAAGACACTGAAAATCTATAGTAGGTAAAGAAAAATAAAACAAATACCCTCATAGAAACCGAAGCATCCCTTTAATAAGTGAAAGTAATAGTTGAGATCAAAACATCACCAGGAAAATCTTCTCAAATCAAATCATAAGTAGAGAATTTTCTTTTAATTTTTTTAACCGGCTTTGAGGGAAACTTAAGATTCAAATAACTTCAAATATAAGTTCATGTTCGAATATTTTATGTGTCATACCTTCGGTATTTGATAATACAGTGATTAGATCTCTTGATTAGATTGGAGCAAGAAAATGAGAAAACCCCGGGTGTGTTTCACCTTTTTTTGTTGTAGAGTGAAACTACACAACACGTTCTGATTGTTCTTGATTCAACAGAATATGTTCTTCTACATGACAGGAACTTAAACAGAACATAGGAAGGATAAAATTAATGTCTCACAGTCTTAAGGGCTTTCTTTATCATCTTTCCTGGAAAATATGCTCCAAATAGAGAAGTGAGACCACAGTGACTCTCCCTTTTTTTATTTTGTATTTTGTCAGCTATACCGCCTTTTAAGATATGATGCAACTTGTCAGGGTGCTCTTAATATTGACCTTCTGCATTGGTATATTTTTGTAGAGATCCATTTTATGGTCACATCACCAACACAAGATGCATGCTAATTCCTCATAAATACAAAAATATCAGTTGTGCATCTGTATCTTTTTAAAAAGCATACCCATTATTCTGTTCGAACTAGAATGTTCATCTTGCACTTTAATGTACGCTATAAACTTTAAAGTTTACCTCAAGTGTTTAAAGTTTTATGTATTTATCTGCAAAACGACTAACTGCTCAGAAATGAAATTTTGCTTCTTATTGAGAGAGAGAAAGGTACCGCTTTAGATGTGTGGTAGTATCCCAATCTTTATCATTTCTTTTTTTCTTTTCCTAATTCAGAATAATCCAGCAGCTTGTAAATGGAATCATAGCACCTACAGCCATGCCAAATATCGGAATGGGACCATGGTAAGTCGAAGGTCCTGTGGTAATTATTTTGTGTTCTTCTGCGTTAACACTTGCAGTTTTTGCTCATTGCCTTCTTGTCTCACAGGGGGATGCTTCATTCCAATCCAATGGACTACGCGTGGGGGGCTAATGGTCTTGATGCCATCATTACACAAGTAAAAACAAAATGTTTATTCTTTTACATGACAGCAAGTTTAAACTTTATATTATAAATATTACTGGTGCCTTTCTCCAACTAAATTACATTAAACTATATTTTGTGGCTGCATAGTGAGAGCAGACTTCATATTTGGGGAAGTGAGTTTTAGTTTTTAGTAAGTTTAGTTTTTGAATAATGTGATTGAGTGTATAGAGCACTTTCCCAGAACCATTGTTAAAGGCAGGCAAAAATCAAGCTTAGAGTAGATTTTTCTATAAAATATAACTTATTTTGTGTCTTTATTATTCTTTATGTAGTAGTTATAACTCGCAGAAACAATCTTTTTTTAAGGACGTTTTCCCATAATCATTTGTTGTGATCGTGTTGTTTTAATAGTTATTAAACCAGTTTGAAAACACCGGTCCCCCTCCTGCCGACAGAGAAAGAATAAAGAGTTTACCGACCATTTCCATCACACAGGAACACGTCAGTAAGTTCCTCTCAGAATGGCCTTTTATTTTGATGTCTATTTTTACATCATCTCATCACTCCTGTTGTCGTGAACTTGTGAATGTAGTGAACAACTGATTTTGTTTCATACAACAAACAGAATCAGTGCGATACAGCTTTTTTTTTTTTGTGATCACTGGATTTGTGTGACCCTGGATCACGCAGACAGATGATGTGTCGCTCTGTGTTTGTACAGGTGCTGGTTTAGAGTGTCCCGTGTGCAAAGAAGACTACAGTGTTGAAGAAAGTGTTAGGCAACTACCATGCAATCATTTGTTTCACAACGACTGTATAGTACCATGGCTGGAGCAGGTATGTATGTCTAATATAAGTGGCCTAAACAGAACTTCAGGACTGATTTTTAATGAAGTTTAATTTGTATAATTTACGCCAGGTTTTATAGCTACATATCCCTGCAGCTGTTTCTGATCATAACTTTTTGAAGTAATTCATATTCTTGTAACGATATAAAGCTGTTGTGTTTCAGCTAAGACTATCAGAGGTCATTCATTACAACGTGCTAATAAAGAAAATAGCTTTTATTTTATTCCTGACCGTCTGAGTCTGTGGTTTGAATTTCGTTTATGTTAAGACTCTTGTTTGTTTTTTTTTTCTTTCAGCAACTTGCTACACAGCTGCTAATACTGATGCAAATAAAATTAATATGTAAAAGAAGTAAAACTGCTGAATGATAATTTATAAATACTAGTTAATACTTTAAAATCCAGGCAAAATATCAGCTTGAAGTTAGTTTTGTGACGACTGATTGACACTCAGTCTTAATGTGCCTCATTTATCGTATGTCTGTTTGACTGGTTCTGAGGTCTGACAGCACTGGAAACAAACTAACTCAAACTGAGTCTTTGTTTCTTGTTTTTAAACCTACACCCTACACAGGTGGTTAATCTGGATGAGTTGCCATGGTTACAGCTTATTTGTCAGTTTTGTGGCTTTCAAAGTTCAGGTTCCTCACTAAGTGCCATCAGAGAATTTATATCCCCATCTAATAAAGACTTGATGTTTTTCGATTTTTACCTACATGTGTCTCTGCTAGAAGCAGCGCTGGCTGCTCTGCATTAAACATCATCATTATTTGGGGTTTAAAAATGTTGCAGTAAGCTTCAAAGTCCAATTTTAGGTGACAAGATCGCTCAAACTGAAACACATCTGTCAAAATCCGACCAGAGCTCAAACTAAATCTAAATCCAATTATTCTAGTTTTTTATCTAAAATAAATGTTGGTAGACTGGAATCGCCTCTATGACTGTCCCTGAGCCACTAAAGGTTTGACATAGCTCTGCCACGTGGGCGTGTGACTGACGTTAGTGGTAGCACAAGTCACATTAATTGTGTTCTGACACTGTAGACTTTCGTGTTGTGGAGATATTTCCCTCAAAGATAAAACTGAATCAGTGCGTCACCAGTTCTCCAAACGTCAGAGGTGAATGATGACTCTCGCGTTTGTTTTTGCAACCGTCAGAAAATCTGACGTGTTTTGCTTCTAGCTGTAATTTTTAAGAAGGAGCTCTGCTGAGGAGTAACAGTCTGAAAGGCAGCCGTGCTGAATAAAACTGTGACGTTACATCAGAGAAGTTGGTTCTCCATAAATCTGCTCTCTGTCTGAACACAAACTGGGTGCATTTTCTTTTGGATTGAGCATTTTGAAACATATTCAGTTTCATACTTAATTTATACGACATCTAAACTTGCTTTAAAAATTAGGATTTCTAAGTTTCCCTTTGTTGATACATGACCATGACATCAGTTTTAGTTAGTTGTCAGAAGTTTTTATTTATTTTTATAGATTTCATGCATCGTCTCAATAACTACAAAGTTTAGTTGTAAATTGAAAATAACTAAAAATATTTTACTCTTTACACCCAATGCTGGAACATTCTTGGGTTTAATTGCATTTAATTGTTGGTTTATTCTAGGCTGAGAAAAGGTTTCATTGATGTTGTACAGCTGCAGAATGACATCCCATAATAATCTACTGTCCCAAGCGGCTCATTTGAACACATTTTGTTTCTCCTGTCTGGCAGCACGACACGTGTCCGGTGTGCAGGAAGAGTCTGAGCGGACAGAACACGGCCACAGACCCTCCAGGGTTATCAGGAATGAACTTCTCTCCCACCTCCTCCTCCTCCTCTTCCTCCCCAAGCTCACCTAGTAATGAAAACGCTGCCAGCAACTCATAGATTTTCGCCACCCCCCTCTCCTCTGAAAGCACGCCACCCCCTGTGAGACCCAACAGCTCCTCTCTCCAGCTGAAACCAGGACAGTTTTATGTCTCAATTTTCAGGGACAAACTTGACTTTTAGTCTTCATTCCTCCCCTCTGTGCCGAACGGACGCTGGGTTCATCTCCTGCTGCTGGTGTTACTGAGTGAATCAGGAGGTTAGATTGAGTTGAGTTAAAGTTCATGAAATACAAACAGTGGGATTGTTGTGACCAGACCTGAAGCAGAATTTAAACCAGAGGGATTGTGTTTCTTCCCACAAGGCTGGGACACATTATAT